>JAJOZX010001977.1:595000-745539 GCA_023014485.1 Bathynomus jamesi
CTGACCTAACCTAACCTGACCTAACCTAACCTAACCTGACCTAACCTAACCTGACCTAACCTAACCTAACCTGACCTAACCTAACTTAACCTGACCTAACCTAACCTAACCTAACCTGACCTAATCGAGTTTCTTATACTATTGTTTTTTGCAAGATATCGCACTAATTCTTGTCATTTTTTGTGAATTTGTATGGCGTAAGCGCCACACCAGCTCGGACTTATTAAAAAAGATGTTGGAGTGTATTGCGTCGTTTCAGTAAATAAATTTATTCAATATCCAATAACATTTTTCTTTATCATTTCTCAAGAAAACCGATTGCAGAAACAAATTTTTCATTTTTCGGTAGCCATACTTTGAAGGTTTGGATAAATGTAGCAATTGTGCCACTAGCAGGCCAGTCGACTGTCCACAAAACAGCTGACACATCCATGATAACAACTGTTGGTCGACCCCATGTTCGAGAGGATGTTTCCACTCCCAAGTTCTGCTTCAATGCGGACTTAGCTACAGTTCTCATTAAGCCATCTGGTTGGAACAGTGCGGGTAGGTATGCCGCAAGCTCTGTTGAGAATACATGGGTCAAGTCAAGTTCGCGTTCGCAATAATCTCAACAACCTGAAAAAAATAAGAGGAATAATTAGACATATTGGAATTCACCTTACCATGGGGAAAATAATCCCTGATTTCATTTTAAACCCTATAGAACTACTCAGTCTCGCCCAAAATCATAAAAACGACAGTAAGATCACCAAAATATCTCCACGACTGCCGGGGATATGGGATATTCCTTATTTCGGGAGGCGTTTGACCTCCAATGACCTTGAGTATTGACGAATGTGGGTCAAAACGACTCCAAACGTATCTGCAACCCCTCCAGATCGACTCATCATCCTAAAAACCCCTAGAAATGACACCAAGATCATCAAAATCCATCAAGTATTGACCAGGATATGAGATTTTTCAGTTTCGCCGGCCATCTTGGAAAATGGCGGCCATATTGAAAAAGCCAAGCTGGGGTCAGGTGTACACCCGATGGATTCTTGAATGGGGTGGTATAAGCTTTCAAAATATGTAAAAATTTGCTTTATAACAAACAATGCAGGGTTCCAGTAAAATCAGGGTCTGTGCTACCGGACTATAGGGCGATTAATATACTTTATCTCGACTTTCAGAAAGCCCTTGATAAGGTAACTCACCACCGGCTAATGGCTAAAGTCCGCGCGCTGGGTATCGGTGGGGAAGTAGGTAGGTGGATCGGAAACTGGCTGAAGAATAGGCGGCAGAGGATTGTAATTAAAGGGGCTAGTTCGGGTTGGGCCTCAGTCACTAGCGGGGTTCGTCAGGGTTCCGTTTTGGGGCCACTGTTGTTTATCATTTACATAAATGATATCGACGGTGGCATCGTCAGTAGGATCGCCAAATTCGCTGATGATACCAAGCTTGGGGCCAATGTTGGGACGCTCGAAGCGATCAAACAGCTGCGTGCAGACCTACGTAGGATAGGAGAGTGGTCCGAATAAAGGTAAATGCCGTTTAACTTGGGTAAATGCAAGGTCATGCACTTTGGCTACGCCAATCCCAAGTCAGACTACTACACGTTGGGGAGTAATATCGAGGCCACTGATTTGGAAAAGGACTTGGGTGTGCTAATTAGCAGCGACCTTAAATTTACCAAACAGTGCGTACAGGTGGAAAAGAAAGCCCAGAAGCTGTTAGGTTATATCAGGAGGCAGTTTCGATTTCGGAACAAGGAGATTGTGCTCTCTCTGTACAATTCCCTGGTTCGGCGCACCTGGCGTATGCTGTGCACTTCTGGTCGCCCACCCTCAGGAAAGATATTGACAGGCTCGAGCGAGTCCAGGCGAGGGCCACAAAGTTAATCCCTTTCGTTAGGCATATGGGCTGCAATCGACGCTTACGCGCCCTAAATTTGTTTTTGCTGGAAACAACTCATCGAGGATTTCAAGCTCTTACACGAGTTCAACGATGTCGATTTTATCAGCATGTTTAGTTTAAATGATAACTCAACTCGCAACAATGGTTGGAAGTTGGATTTGAAACGGTTTAGCACTTGTGTGTGTGGGAATTACTTTACCTATAAGATCTGTGACACGTGGAACAGGCTACCTGCAGAAGTTGTGAACAGTTCCTCTGTGGATCAGTTCAAGAAAAGGTTAGACCGAATCTTGCACACTATTTGAGGGTGTATGAATTTTCCCTGGCACCCGTTGCCATTGGTACCTCCTCGGTATGGGCCGCAAGGCCTTTTGAGGTACAGCAATACCCCGCTTAGTGCGGATTCGATCATTGCGGAATTCGTCATAGTGTGGATTATAATTTGTCACCATACTTTAATACGGGCCCGGACTCGCTATAGTGCGGTTTTTGAAATTTGTAAACAAACTTTCCCGTTTACTTACATGTGCGCGCTCTGAAAATACTGTACTGTTGAACACAAGCGAGGCGACAGACGCATCGGTACGTCAGTATCGTCAATGACGGACTGCAGTGGGGACGTGTTATAAAGTTGTCAGTTATCTACTGTACTTTACTTAATACACCACTATTGTTACACCCTAATTATGAGTGAAAAATGGAAAATTACTGAAGTTAATGAATCTCAGTTCACAACAAACGAATTGGAGAAAGTGTTCCGTTTGATAGAAGCTAAAGAAAGAATTATGGAAGGTGACACCAACTTAAAGCGTAGCCTCAGAGTGCAACGAGACTTACAAAATGCTATTAGATGCTACAGAGAAATGTACTCTGAGAAAAAGAAAAAAGTTGTGCAAACCTCGTTGCTGAAATATTTTTCAAAGCAATAAAATTCTTCATAAAATTTTAAAAAACGTATGTAAATTCTTAATAAAATTTACAAAAATGTATGTAAAAGTTTTTCTTGCTTCTTTTAAAACTTTGCTCATTCATTACCAAACCAAAATAAATTTGATTTTCTCAAAGTTCAAAAGCTAAACAATGCATATATGTTGGAAGTTTTTAATAAGATAATACTTTAAAACATACTTACAAACGTAATAATTAATTTAATTTAATAAATAAAAGAAATATTTATTAATATTATGAATTGTATAATGTTTAGAATCATTTACATCGGTAAAAAAGTCCGTTTTTTCAAAGTGTTACCAAAGGGTGGGAACGCAGTGTTTCATTTTGCATCGAATGCATTCCCCGTTTAGTGCGGATTCGATTAGTGCGGTAGTTTTGCCGCACGCACTAACCGGAGTATTACTGTACTTCTTTTCCTTGTAACTCCTTGTAACTCTCTATATCTATCTATGTCTATATATTTCAAGTGTTCCGTTCAAATGTTCAACTGTGACAAGATCATTTAATTCTGACAGAAATTAAATGAAGTTCATCCAATAAAGGTGGTTGAAATTGTGTATCCATGTCATCTTGTCTGTCCAAAGGTTCATTACGAGATTTATCATGAGGTTCAGGTTAGGTGAATAAAAGTTATATATATACAGGGTGATTCAGCAAAGAGTACATTAAATTGGAGGATGAAATCCTTGGATAATTCTAAACCACAGTCTCTATGGTAAAATGTCAGATTCTGCATAGTTTCCATGTTACAATACATTTAAGATGTTGTATTAATGAGAGTGAATATGAAGTGAAACTCCCGTAGGTTTTTTTAATAATTTATTCACAGATCTCTACAGTGTGACGCCCTATCCCAACAGGTGGATAGGGCGTGGTGGCCTCGTTCCCTGGCCACCCCGCTCCCCAGATCTTAACCCTTTGGATTTCTACCTGTGGGGCCACTTAAAGACGTTGGTGTATGATACAGAGGTTCAAACAAGAGAGGAATTATGGCCACGTGTTCGTGACAGGTGCGAGCAAATTAAACATAGTCCAGGCATTCTGGAACGCGGCAGACATTCAATGGTACGACGTGTACAGGCCTTCATTGAGGCAGAAGGGGCAACTTTGAACATTTCCTTTAGGTTGTAACAAAGAGGGGTCACACTGTAGAGATCTGTGAATAAATGATTACGGGGGTTTCACTTCATATTCACTCTCATTAATACAACATCTTAAATGTATTGTAATATGGAAACTATGCAGAATCTGACATTTTACCATAGAGACATTGTGGTTTAGAATTATCCAAGGATTTCATCCTCCAATTTAATGTACTCTTTGCTGAATCACCCTGTATATATATATATATATATATATATATATATATATATATATATATATAAAGAACGACGCTTGTTTAGAATAGTGTCCGTACAAGAGGAGGAGGGAAAACAAGCAATAAAAAATGAGGCACCTCCCTGGAATCGAACCCGGCATCATCCGATTGCCAGTCAGATATGATAATCATTATACCAAGGGCCACGAAGAATCAGAACTCGCAATTCTCCCTCCTACGTACGAGCGGAATCGAACGTAGTATAATTAATGTAAAGAACGACGCTTGTTTAGAAGAGTCTCCGCACAAGAGGAGGAGAGAAAACGGGCAATGAAAAGTGGTCCCTGGTGTAATGGTCATATCTGACCGGCAATCGGATGATCCCGGGTTCGATTCCCGGGAGGTGCCTCTCCTCCTCTTGTGCGGACACTCTTCTAAACAAGCGAGTATATATATATATATATATATATATATTATATATATATATATATATATATTACCTACCCTGAACCTCATGATAAATCTCATAATGAACCTTTGGACAGACAAGATGACATGGATACACAATTTCAACAACCTTCATCGGATGAACTTCATTTAATTTCTCAGTCAGAATTAAATTATCTTGTCAGAGAGTTTAATCTAAAATTCAGGCTGAGCTCTTGGATTCTAGATTAAAAGGTTGGACTCTTACAAAAGATTAAAAATATCATCATTTCGTCAGCGTCAGACACACTTCACATCGTTTTTCTCTATGGAAAGTGATTTAGTGTATTGTAATGATGTGAACGCTCTCATGGAGGCACTTGGTCGAGAGCACAATCCTAAGGAATAGAGGCTTTTTGTCGATTCATAAAAGTTGAGTTTGAAAGCTGTACTATTACACAACGGTAATATCTATCCTTCGGTTCCGATTGCACATGACGTTCATATGAAGGAATCATATGGTAATATGCAGTTACTTTTGAAACATATTGACTATGATATGAGTATGATAAGCACTCCTGGCATATCTGTGGTGATCTGAAAGTGATTGTACTTCTCCTCGGCTTAGAGTTAGGACACACAAAGTTCTCTCGTTTCCTCTGCCAAGCTAAGGGGAGTCATTATACACAGAAAGAGTGGCCACTTTGACAAAATTTGGTTCCAGGACAGAAAAATGTTGCCCATCAACCCCTATAGATCCAGCAAAAGTTTTCTTACCAACTCTTCATATCAAACGTGGTTTGAGGAAAACTTTTGTGAAAGCCATGAATAAAGACGGACCTAGATTTCTATATTTAAAACAGAAGTTCCCTAGAATCAGCGAAGCGAAAATCAAAGAAGGCATATTTGTGGGCCCACAAATCAGAGAAGTGATGAAAGACACTGCATTTGATGAGTCTTTGAATGAGGTTGAAAGAACAGCATAGAAAGCTTTTAAAGAAGTGACTAGAATTTCCTCGGCAGTGTCAAATCAGAAAATTAGGCTTCCTTAGTAGAGCAAATGCTTAGTGCTTACCAAGCATGGGGTGTAACACGTCTTTGAAAATGCATTTCCTGCACTCCCACCTGTACTTCTTCCCATCAAACCAGGGCGCTGTAAGCGATGAGCATGGTGAAAGATTTCATCAGGATATATCAACCATGGAAAAGCGGTACCAAGGAAGATATTAGCCCTAGTATGTTGGCCGACTACTGTTGGACACTTATAAGAGAAACCCCAAGTACTAGTTATAAGCGAAATTCAGCTGCAAAAACATTTTTGGTTGGGTTCTCTCCTTTTTTGTAGGATTAAATATACCCAAAAAATAAGAAAACCTGTCAATTTTCATTTGCATTTCCTTCGAAACTGGTGGGTGATAGAAAATTTGGGTTTCAAATTCGTAATCAGCATAAAAAAAATACATTGGAATCACATAAATTCATTCGAAAGAGGAAAAAATAATTCTATTTTGTTGTTCAGTGTAATCTTAGAGTAAAAATTCACATTCCCAATATTATCATCATAGACTTCTAAAATAATTTATGCATTATGCATTTCATTCTGAACTTTCCCGAAATGCAAAAACTAGAGTAGTAAATCAAATACTTAATAAATGCACTTTACTTACAACTTCGGCGTAAAACCAAGCATCTCCGGTCGACTCGCAATAAAAAAACTGTGTGTATGTGTGTGTGTGTGTGTGTGTTTAAACAAGATGGTTGTGGTTGACGGAACGAGTTCTTGCTAGAAAAATGTTGAAAACTAAAATTTAAATATCTGTAATGTTTGATAAAGGTTAAAAAAAAGAGTGTATGATTGTACGAGTATATTCAGAGACTAAAGGTTTGTCGGTGGTATGCACAGAGACGTCAACCTTGAAGTATGAAAATCCGTGAGATTTTGCCTGATTTTGCCTGTGCCTGATTTTGATAACTGAAAACATGTCCCACAGAAGGGAGTCTGAGACTTAAAATCCGCGAGTCTATATGCACTACTTCCGATGCTGAAGTGTGGAATGTGGAAGTGAAATGTAATTCGAATGAATAAATCGAGTAATGGTGTGAAGTGAAAAAAAAATACTCAAAAGTTTTTTATAGTCATGAAGTTAGAAAGAATGGTAGAAACCACAGTTTAGTGTCGTAAAATTTTTTTTTTTTTTTTGTATTTTGGCGTCCCAAATTATTCAACCAACCAAAAATAAACGGCACTCCAACACTTTCAAATTACTTGTTTATGTTAATTAGGTTAATTGAATACCCGGTTAGGTCAACTGTACGACCTTGACGATGGTTAGGTTAAGTCATGATATTTTCGTTAAAACTAACCAATCGTCAAGGGCGTACAGTTGACCTAACCGGGCATTCAATTAACCTAATTAACATAAACAAGTAATTTGAAAGTGTTGGAGTGCCATTTATTTTTGGTTGGTTGAATAATTTGGAACACCAAAATAGGATATCGCCAAAAAAATAATTTTTTTGACGCTAAACTGTGATTCGGCGCACCTAAAGTAAAAGCACCCCCTGTGTAATTTCTTTATTTATGGTCAGATTTTTATGAAATTTTCAATATGAAAACTTCTATATTGAAAATTTCATAAAAATCTGACCATAAATAAAGAAATTACAGAGGGTGCTTTTGCTTTAGGTGCACCCTATGATTCTACCGAAAGAATAATTGGAAGGTAAGTTAGGGCCGTCAAAATGGGTTCACCAACTGAATACACGCATTACATGATTAGTGCAATGAAGCTAAAGCTTTCCAAATATGCAATAAACATCTTGATCTCTAACCTTATACCTAATTACGAATGTTTATGAAAAAAATATAAATTTTTATTGATTCCAACAAGTTTGTTTAAATTGCAGAAAAAGCATATTTTCATTGCCTTCATTTATGAAAAAATTTTGATGGTCATAAATAGCAAAAGTTTCCCAAGTATGTAATAATGAACGATACCTTCATAATTCATGATATTCTTCTTCAAGATTTATGCCAACGACAAAGTTATAAGATTACGACCTTCGGTATTCATTAAAAATTGAGACTACACTGTTTACATCTTCAAATGGTTATTTATGAACAGTTTTAATTTTATTTTTCTCTCCTCTTTCACTGTTATGAGGAATTTCTCAACTTCATTTCACTTTCACTTGTTGTTCCTTGTACGGAGAAATTCTTAATTACAACGTCCCCATCCAGTTGCATTTTTACCAAGTTTCCTTTCTCGCATTTACGGCTATCAAAACTGAAGACGAAAGGAGTAAAGTAATTAAGTTAGTAAACGTTGCAGAAGACAAAATGGCGCCGAACCTTGAAGAACAACAGCCGATGCTATACAGAAACTAAGGGAGGAAAGCGAGCCAAGGCATATAGCGAAGGAAATTTAATTTAGATTTGTTGTTTTGGAGAAAGACGGAGAGACAGGGTGCAAGCAAACGAAGTTTTTCAAGCAATTTCATTTCTGTTAAGGAACCGATTCACGTAATGGTAATCTTTACAGTTATATGACGTCATTAAAGGATTTCTTTAGAAAGAGCAAATTTAAATGAAAAGATTCCTGCCAAATTTTCAGTCACAGATGATAATACCTTTACAAATGTAAAATTATCAGAATCCAGTAAAGCCAACCGCTTAAAAGCAAAATTGTGGTAAAATATATACATTATATGCTCCATGTAAAATTTTTTATTTTATCAGTTGCATGCATTTTATTCTAACATATACATACATATATTGTACAGTATAATCAAAACTAGTTGGGATGTGGCCAAGTAGGAATTTGTAGTTTTCATTTGTGCATCACTCTACACCAGGGGTTCTTAACCTTTTTTAGGCTGCGATCCAAATTCTGGTTTCGGGGCTAGCTCGGCGACCAATGCCTTCAAACAGTTCACTCGTAATAGATAATAAAATTAATAATAGTAAAATGATTAGGGATAACATAAATAAATGATAAATGACAATTTAATGACTCACAAAGGTTAAGATCCCCTGCTCTACACTTTAAAATTAAAGCGTGAATCTGGAGGATTTTCCCTGAATTTCGGCAAGCACTATACATATATACGGAAGGTTGACGAAAGTAAATAGACACCACGATGATTGTCCTCAAGAACAAATGGCAAAGCTCATCAATGGAATGTCAGAACGTGGGTCAGCTTTACATAATACAAAGGGGAAAGCAACACTGTTTTAAATATATTGAGTCAATAAATCTATTATTTATTAATTTTTATTATTAAATAAAAACTATGAAGAAAACAAAGGTGTCCATTTACTATGGTCAACCTTCTGTATATATACAGGGTGAGTCAAAAGTCTCCATACATAGGCAAAATGGTCATGATAAATAAATGATTATTTATTTTTAATTTTTTTGCAGGTGATGTGCTGAGATGCCTTTGTCCCAAGAAGAGGGTATAGAGCTCATTCTTCTGGCAGGATCAGGAAGCTGTCGCAAGGTTGCCGAGGATTTTAACAGGAGACACGCCCCCGGCACGCACATCACACACGACACCGTGGCCAAACTCATGAGAAGTTCAAGAAGACTAGAAGTGTTGCAGACCAACCGAGAACCAACCGAGACCAACCATTCAGTGTAATGGTGCCCACATAGAGCATATTTTGTGACTTACAAGTGATTGCATAATAAAGTGACCATTTTGCCTATGTATGGAGACTTTTGACTCACCCTGTATTTTAAACGTGTAATGAACGCTTATCGAGGTGTAAATTTAAAGCGAGATGCTTTTGTGTCGTTCCTGCACCTCCGGAACAGGGGTATGGGGTATCGAAATGCGCTTCGTCAGAGCCCTTCGTATGGCAGTAACATAGAGTTTCGGAAAAAAATTGGCCTAGAAACAAAATTTGTGTAAAATAAGCATAACACATTTGTAATCAGTAATGAGTGGGCTTTTCTTTGAATATCTTATCCTTTCTGGTGACAGTAGTAAAATTACAAAAGCAAAACGTAATTATTGCTGATTAGTACAGGGAGGAATTTAGGAAAACGAATATGCAAATGCATATTTGAGGGGTTAGTCACTTAGTGCATGTAATTGATGCTGGCGCCTATATTTGCATATTTTTCACGATTTACGGAAAATTCTTAACCTGTCCCACCTTATTTTTAGAGCGCCACTGCAGTTTCTGTAGAAAATATCTTTGAAAAGATTAAGGTGAATCGCTTTACCGATAAAGCCTAAGCATTCGAAGCAGTGGGGCTACGTCGTAGCCACTGTCGTAACACCGCTTCCCGTTGATCAGCGAAGTTAATCGACTTTGGGTCTGGGTAGTAGTTGGATGGGAGACCGTCCTCCGTGTCCAGATTATGTAGCGACCCGTGGTTCGGATCCCACGTAAAGCTGTAGGTCCCCTCCGTCATATGACCTTAGATGTTGCGAAGGAGGTTAAACAACCCCAATCATTATTATTTATTCGAAGCAGTGGGACCTAATTAGCTATTGAATGCTAGGATTGTATTCTAAAGGTGATATTAATATACGGTCATCTTTAGATTTGATCGACGTTGCATATCTAAAGTTTATTGCTGTATATTTGCATTAGCAAGCAAATTAGGGAAATTTCATCTTTCCAGTTTTCTCACCACTACTAACAGATCAATTAAGGATGCAAGTGCATATTTCAAACTTTTTGGTACTCAGATTTGTGCATATGTTAATGTTTTTGTCGCATATAACGATGATGATAATGTTAGATTTTATTGACAGGAACAAATCCTATAAAAAAGTACAATATTCATCAAGGTAATAACGGTACAACTAAATAAACAGTAAATAACAAAAATTCACTGAGGACTAAAATGAAATAACAGTAATACACGTAATGAAACGAGTAATAAAATTAATAATAATAACTACCGAAAATTAACAGTAAAAATTAAAAAAGCACATTTAACAAAAGGAGTTGGTGATAATTTGACTCAAATAAATTGTTGTACTTGCTCTATTGGTTCGTCTCTCATTTTGAAAATATTATTAGCTGTCTAGTTTGAGCTTTTAGGATGGAATTGCATAACCTTAGTTTTAGTAACATTAAAATTAATGACAGTTTGTGAATATAATTCATATTTTTATATGATGAGCCTGACCTTTAACCGAAGGGCTTATTAATACCATATATCATCGTCATAGACTAAATTATTTATCTTCATATTATCTATACAATACCCCTCTCTTGCCTCATTAAGAAGTAATTAATCCATCAATATACACCTTAAACAGCAAAGGGAAGTTTGGCCATGAAAGTTTGGCGAGTGTTACTAACATTTCAATACATTTAAAACATAGTGGAACATTCCTGTCTTGTAATTTTTTAAATAGAATTTTGTGATTCACCATCATATGCTTTGTTTACACAAAAAACAACAACTGTAAATACTTGAATTATCGTCCGTATATTTAAATACAATCTCTTTCAAAACAAATACACAGATCAGTTGAATGGGACATTTTAAAACCAAACTGATTATGAGACGTCCATTAATAATCATTTAGTCGACGTAGCAAAAGTGTCTCAAGTAGTTTTGAGAAGCTGGAGGCAACATCAATAGTCCTGTAGTTATTACTGGATAGAATGTCCCCATATTTATTTTTGACAAGGGATGTTACATATACCCTAATAAACTCTGCAGGAATATAACTGAGCAAGCATGGCTGAGAACAGTAATGAGATAAGATGACTCATCAGGTCATTAGCATACTTCAAATGTTCATTCGACATGTGATCTATACATGTGATCTATACCTGGGGAAGAACCTGTCTTTATCTCTTTAACCAGACTTTTAATTTCGGTCACTGAACTCTCCGTATTTTCACCGACCCTTCCTAATGACGTTCCCACGCTGTTAAGGATGTCGGGGTACCTCGTTTTTTGAAACTTATCTATTTCTTCCTCCCCAGACAATTCAGCAATTATTGATGGATGGCATTATTGGCATGGTTTCCTTCACAAATTTCCTGGATTTTTTTTTATTGTTATTTAAGTTATAATATAAATCCGGTCTATACTGATTAATAATTTTCTACGCTTTTTCACGCTTTGCCTTCAGGCGACTTTTTTTCGAAATTGCATATGCGTACGAAATTTCACACTTGTGAAGAAAAAAGAAAAAGAAGGGTAGTGTATAACTCGAAAATTAAAATAAAATAAAATAAAATACAATCAGTTGGGGTAATTGAGGTCGCGCGGGGTAATTGAGGACGTTTTTCCTTGTACAGGGTGGTTCCAAAGATGTTATCATTTGTATGGGTTTTTCTCCCTGGAAGAATTACAGATGTCATCCAATCAGTACCACTAGAGATGTGCATTAGGGCTCTGGAAGCAACATTTGACCGCTTTCATACATGCACAGATATTCGTGGACAGCAAGTAGAGACTGTATGAAGCACTGTTTGCATCACAAAAAATGTTTACAAATAAATTGGAAATAAAAAATAAAACCCCATATAGGTGTTAATTTTTTTTTAATCGTCCTATATTTCCTATTGTGAACCATATAGGTCAGGACCGAGGAAGTCGGTAATTTACCCTAGTTTAAAAACTTTTTTTTTCTACCTACGTTCGGAACGCAAGCTACTAGGAAAAACAGAACGGACCCAATTATCCAGCGCGAAGCTCAATTACTTCAATTGACGATATAAATAGAGGATAAACTCAAAATGAAGCTAACAGAAGCATCCAGATTTGAAAATAAAAACCACAATTTGTTGAAAATTCTGTATAAACCTGATTTCGTGCATTTAACATTTATTTTTATAGAAAGAATATCCAACCAAGTTTTGCATAAAATTCTAATGTGATCACATTATGCTTACATATCGTTATATATCCTGTTTGCGGAGCCTACTTTAAAATTGGAATGTAAATGAGCTTAAATACAGTATATTCAACAAATAAAATATTTGAGAGTACACCATCAGAGATTAAAAGTAGATTGGCAAGAAAGGTCCCCTGTAATTAAAAAAAATCTACATTTTTAGGAATTAAAGAAAGCCTTTCATATTACTTTCTATATACCTTCATCGTACTAAAATTACTCTTTAAATATTCTACATTCAGAGTACATTTAGGTTCAGTTTATACCCCCATTTTTAAAGCAGACTCAACGTACAGTGTTTTGAGAGATAAGACAATTTTTAAATTTTAATTTAGTTAGCCATTGTACAATTTATTTTCATGCACCCAAAATTCAGCTCCCGAAATTTTATTGAACTTAATGAATTAATTACATTTGAGAAGGGCTAATTTATTAGTTTTTTTTTTAAATTTGAAGGAAAAATATATAACGTCAGATTTCCGAACTATGACACTTACTAATGTCACAACCACGCAATTTACTATTCCTTTCTTCGAATGGCATACACGTTTGTGCCATTAGAAGTTCATTCCAAGAAGCGAAGGTTTCTTAATTTCATTCCCTCAAAATGCATACAAGACAATCAACGATTTAGATTGTTTTAGATTTTACTGGAATTATTCCTGCTTTCACCTTTTTCCCAGCTGTCATGGAAACCATGGTAACTAATCTGAACGCCATTCACCCGCTTATAAATCTCATCAGATTATGCATGCCCATTGAATGTGGCATGGTTTAAATGATGGCGGCGAACCTATGGCACGCGTGCCCCTTTGGACACGCGATCAAATTTGCCTGGCACGCCTAAGCAAAATGCAATGACGTTGCAATAATGAGTATAAAATAATAGACTTAATGTTTATAATTTTGAGTTATATAAAATTTGGCGGGCACGCGAATTTTTTTTTTATGGCTTACATGGTTTTCTTGGCACGCGACTGTAAAAAGGTTCGCCACCCTCGTTTAAACCCTTGTTTGTACTTCTTTACTTACTCTATTTACTTAGTTCATCCTCAAATGCACCTAATTCATTAATTATTATTACTCTATACAAGTGTACAGTATATATTTAATAATTAATAGTTTCTCACTCACTCTTGTACCATGGCTGTAAACCCCTTCATTACCGTGTCCAGTGGCGTATTAAGCGGGGACCAGGGGGGCCATGCCCCAGGGCCCAGCTGGGTACTTTTCCGTTATACCGCCTCAATTTCTTCTTTCCCAGTTAGGTCAACTGTACGCCCTTGACAATTGGTTAGGTAAGTCGTGATATTTTCGTTAAAACTAACGAATATTTTAATGAAATATCACGACTTAACCTAACCAATTGTCAAAGGCGTACAGTTGACGTAACCGGGAAAGAAGAAATTGCGGAGATATAACGGAAAAGTACCCCCAGCTGTTTTAGGGGGTCTGAAATTTCGGATTACTTGTACCGAGTCCCTATGTACTTGGAAAAAAAAAAGTACATTTGAAGTACATTTGAAGTACATTCTCGTGGCACCTCTACTTTTATCTGCATTTCTCAGATGCCTATTTCTCAGATTATTTATCAAATTTCTTTGTTTCAGATATCTGTCATTTCACTGCTTTTTTTTACAGAAAATCTATATTGGCGCAGTATGAAAAAAAGTGGTGCCCAAAAAGGAGGTTGAAAAGACAAAGAAGAGAATGAAAGACAGGTTATTGCAAAAACTGTCAAGCTTTCACAGTACTTTGAACTACAAAAAGTACGGCCAGATATTTGAGTAATATAATTTAATAATTGATGAATTTGTGACAGAGTTAAAGATAAAAAGCAGCGCAAAAAACTTTTGTAGACTAGTGGTGGATGATTTTGCAATCAACTTTTGTAGATTAGAAGTGGACTGGTAGTTGTGTAAATGGTTTGGTGTAATTGTAGCAGCTTGGTATATGTGTAAAACTTGCATTATTTGATTTAGAAATAAATGGTTTTATTTAGAAACATGACTCGAAGATTTGTCTTGTTGAGGGGCCCCAAGAACATTTTGGCCCCAGGGCCCAAAAAACCTTAATACACCATTGACCGTGTCCCTCTAATTCATTTCCACTTATTTCTCCCTATAATGACTCGTACATCCGAATTAAATAACCAACATTCATTATGAATTAACCTATACTGTATAATGTGTTGGACTATGACATCATAAAATAAATTAATCCCCCTCGCATTTGTCATAGCTTGAATACTAAATCTTCAAACTGACATCTTTTAGTATTCAATGTATGATAACTTCCCCATAATTTATATGGTATGTCTTGTCTAATGTGATACAATATAAATGTTGTCGGCCATGTTCATTGTTCATTCATACGTCCATATCTCTTCTTGAATGGAATAATGTTAAGTTATCTCTCTCTACCGTTTTCTTTTATTAATTTTAGTCACAACGTAAATTACCTTTAAAATACGTAATTATTTAAAAATTTGTTTATTAATATATTCATTAATCTGCCTACTACCTACCTATGCCCTATCGACCTATCAGTCCATCTTTACTCGTGTCCTCTATATTATGTACCTAACCTATTATGACGTATGTGTACTTCATGCATTCGTACATGTCTATTGTTCACGATTACGTACATAGCTGCACTTACATACAATTACATACACGTTTATAACTCTGGTCTCCCGCAAGGGGGTTCTAAGCTCGTGCTCTTGAGTGCTCTTTGTGCTCGTTTGTACGTGCTTGTTCCTGGAGGTTTCACGTGCGCCCTCCCGGCCCTAGCACCCAAGGATGATGGGGCTCGGCCCTGCAGTCCTTGTCATCCTTGGTCTTTTTCCACTTCGACTGTCCCCTCCACCCTTTCTTTTTCCTCTGTCTTTCCTCTCACTTTTTCTTTGTTTTTCCGCTGAGATATGCCCTTTAAATAGAGGCGAATCGGTTCTTCCTGAACTAACTCTGGTCACTTTAGGAATTGCTGACTCGACTCTATTGGTTGCCTCTCGACTTCGCTTCACATCTCTCAGCCAAAGACAAAACATACTGTATTTCATTGGAATGTCTCCAGAATCTTCTCTCTTGCTTTGCTCGTAGCTCATAACATTATTATATGCGTTATGTTATCTGTATGTTTCCCATGTTCCATTTCTCCTTATACTTCCCTGACTACCGAATTAAATATTAGAATAATAGTCACTATAGTTAACTATAGATATATAACATTGGTATTAGTTAATTCCCTTTAAATTATAGAACAACGGATAACTCTCCTGCATTATACAAATATATAAATTGCGTAGATTACTTCATTATGAGTATGTAATTTAACAATGATAAAATTGTAATTAACTGTAATTAACTAATTACTGTATTTTAATGGAACCGTAATTAGCTATAATAACTTAATGCGAATTAAATGGACGCGCGCGCCACACGTTTGGCTACTCTACAAAACTACGACATGTTCACATTTTCACATTCAATTCTGTATCACGACACTTAAATCTAAAAACTAGCAAATTTAACCAAACCTTACTAAACTTAACTTAACCTTTTTTCACGATAAAAGGTAGTGAAAAGTAGTATTTATAAAGATAAAACAACCGCGACACGTTTCGTGCGTTGAATTCGAATATGAAATTTATAGTGATTACACTGGTTAACAAAATAAAACTTTTTTCTGCTTCAAGTACTTCAATATCTTTTTTGGCCAATTTTTGGGTGCTGATTACGAATATGGCAATGTTTTAGCTGTATCAGGTCACAATTTTTGGAATTCTGACCCCACCTACAGAGGAAATTTTGCACATATAGTCCAAAATTTGGCTTATTACGTAAAAAGCGTCTTATGAATTTTTAAAGCATTTCAGTTACTATTTACTTTAAAATGGAACAAATTACAATGTGTAAATTTCATTACATGTATATTTCACAATGATTATACACTGGATGTTCAGAAATGAGTTTTTTTGGATTTTCGTTTGAATTCAGCACCTGGTATATCTCTTCTCAGCATCCAGCAAAAGTCAGCCATCATGTGAGGATCCCATCGTCCCTTAAAGTTTTCTTCCATCTTTGATATATCCTGGTGGAATCTTTCTTCGTGCTTATCAGACACATCAAGATTTTCAGGGAAAAAATCAAGATGACTGTGCAGACAGTGAATCTTTAGAGACATACGAGCTCCTAGGTCCTTATAAGCATCTAGAAGTTCTTGGATGAGTATTTTATAGTTACCAGCCTTATGACTACCAAGAAAATTCTGGCATACACTCTTGAAAGAATTCTAAGTACATAATTCATTTTGTTCAAGGTGTTCCAGAAATTCATCATCATTTAGAAGAGTTCTTATCTGAGGCTCAATGAAAATTCCTTCTTTCACTTTAACATCAGTAATACTGGGGAATTTGTTACACAAATACCGAAATCCATGACAGTCTTTGTTCAGGACCTTCACAAAATTTTTTCATGAGACCGAGCTTTATGTGAAGTGGTAGCAGATAGATCTTTTTTTGCTCAACCAATGGTTGATACTTCACGCTGTGCTGTCCAGGAACAAAAGTTTCACGAGGAGTCCAGTCAGTCTTAATGTAATAATGATGTGCAGCCATACTGTCCCACAAGCAAAGAACGCAGCAATATTTCGTGTACCCACTTTGCATTCCAAGGAGTCCCAATTACTTTCAAATCACCACAGATATTCCCACTGGTAGTTTTCATAACCAACAACATTAAGAAGACTCACCATGTTTTCATATGACTCTTTCAGGTGAACAATGTCCAATTGGTACACTTGGGTAGTTGTTATCATTGTGCAAAAGAACCGCTTTTAAACTGCGCTTAGATGAATCAATAAAAAGACACCACTATCTGGGATCATGCTGTATATCAAAGAATGAAAATAAACCTTCTATATCAGAGCAGAAGCATAAGTGATTCACAGTTTTGAAATGGCATGAAACATCGGCACTTCTTTTTCGAAAGGATGTTACCCAAACATCTCCATCAACCACATTCCATTGTTTCAGTCTTGATGCCAAAAGTTCAGACTGCGATTTAGAGAGATACAAATCCCTTCCTAAGTCATTCAAGTCATCTTGTGTGACGAAAAGGGGTTCATTTTCATGTCCAGGAGGACAAAACTCTGCATCACCAGCACTGTGTTCTGAAGATTCTTCATCAGAAGAGAAATGAAGTAAGTTTTTGTCTTCTGGTGGTGCTGGAACTGGCAGTTCATCACTGTGAGGTACTGGTTTGATACGCGATTCAACCACAGGATAAATAATCTTATGCCTGGTTTTGGAAGTAAACCCAGTTAATTTTGGTTTGGCAGAAGTAGCAGTCATTCACATGATTTTTTGACTCACGCCAAATCATTGGCACTGCAAATGGCATGCTTTTTCGTTTACCATTCAGCCAGTCTCTTAGCTGGTTTGAACAGAAAGTGCAGCAAACATGTGGTTACCAGCTTTTCTCTTGGTCTCTAAGTTAACAATCAAAGTTGTGATAATAGGCCCCGACCCGATATCCCCCAAAAGTTTATATTCGAAATCAACACCCTCAAATTAGTAGAATACAATTACTTTTGAGTGTGAAACAAAAACTTTGTTGACCAGTGTTATTAATGATTATGTTGAAATGAAGTTTTACAGTTTATAATGATTGCTAGTCATTATTTTAAAGGGGAACATAATTATCTGAACTCATAAAAATTATTTTAGAACGGAGCCAAACATCATAACCGTTACTTTTGCGAAGGAGACAGCCAATGAAGTGCAGGTCTACAAGATTTTAAAAAGGGCGTTGTTCACCGGTCTCGCGATGGGATTCCTTAAAAGAAGGTTGCTGTTTGTGTTAAAAAAATGTAATTTTGCGATTTAAAATTTATTTAACTCAAAATTTCCTTCACGATATAGTCTTAAAATTATTAATTTACGCTCGCTTTGCCCCGTTATTATTAGTGTCCTAATTAAAATAAATTGGTAAATAGTGATAATTGTCGTCATTTTGACACTTCTTTTCTTCGTTCAAACATGCCCGCCATGGTGGCTACATATCTTGTATAGGATTCAGAAAACGAGTGTAAAATAAGTCTTAAGAATGAAAATAACGCAGATTGAAGCAAAGTAAATAAAAATTAAAAAAGATTTCACGACATGTCTCATGCCATGATACGTAGGCTCGTGCCGCGATGGGCTCTATTATTTTCAAGACTGTCGTGATTCCGTAGGGACACACACACACACACACACACACACACACAGTATGAAACACCGCTAAAACGAGGCACCAACTTTTTTTTAAGTCCATGTTTGTAAAACTAACCTATTTTAACCTCACCTCACCTCATTTTAACCCGCAGTTGCGGGCTCGAATGGGGCTTTCTATTCAGTCCCTAAATAGCGAGATACTAGCCAATCTAACATAGCATAACCCAACCTAATAAGGACTAAAATATCCTTAAAAAGAAAGTGCCAAACTTTACTCTTCAGAGTGTTCAGAGACAGTCCACAACAGCTTGGTAATGTTGAATTAGGTTAAATTAGTCTAGGTTAGGCTAGATTAAGTTAGGTTAAGCTAGGTTAGATTGGCTAGGTTTGGTTTGGTTTGGTTAAATTAGTAATTAGGGCCCTGTAGACTTTCTCCAAAGACACTCTGGATAGTGAATAGTAAAGCTATACCAAAAATGTTTCTATTTTTCATATTTCTCTAATGTTCTGAGGTACCAAATGTGTTACTCGAGAGAAAGTAACCTCACTACGTCTGCGAATTATCACACTCTACCTCACTTATGCCCAGTTGCCTACTCACACACACACACACACACACACACACACACAACAGGTACATGCTTTGGTAAATCTGTATATTTAAAAAACTAATTAACTGAACTTAATTTTACTTAAACTTAGTGCCATCGAACAGAGAAGGGCGTGATAAGTGTTTCGGATGCAGCTGAGGAATCGAAGGGTGTTTCTTGTTAAGGCATTAAATAGTGATGTACTCGCTAACCTAACCTAGCGTAACCTAACCTAATCAGGACCAATATATCTTTTTCCCAACAATAAAATTGTTTATAAATGTTTTATATATATGATATATATATATTTTTTAATGCTACGAGATATCAAAAATGTGTTACCTTACAAAAAATATTACCTTGCTACATCTGTAAATTATCACACTATCTGTGCACACACACACACACACATCCACACACACACACAATGGAAAAATTTCGAAACGTGACATAAAAACACTTTCATTATATGTCGAGTGACGCGAATCATTTGAAATATATGATGAAAAGTGAAACGTAGTTGCAAGTTTGCTTTTACAATGAAGGAAAAGTAAATACAGTTGAAGATTAAAGAGCCGAGCTCTGTTCGAATAGAATGTCAGAATGTCGATGGAATCAAACTAAATACAAGAAGGCAGACAATCTCACGGGAAGATCGAGTATATATAAAAGAGCCCCTTATCGTTCGTTTTAAACCAAACATGAATTGATCTCTTCCATTCGAGTTTAGTCACGCTATATCTGAACGGCTGTGCGCGGTAGTGGGCTGAAGGTAAGAGTGAAGCAGGGAACTAAGCTAGAACGACAGAACGACTAAAATGAATAAAGAAAAAAATATGAAGAAAGGGAGAAAGTGCGCTAACGATGTAAAAACATGATAGGGCGAGATAAAGAATATTGCAGAAAACTTAAGACGTTTTTGATACCAAAATAAATAAGAAAAGAAAATGGAGATAATTAAATAATCTGAAATAATTAAATAAAAGAGACCAGAAGAGAATAAAGGAAAAGAGAAAAGAAGTGAAATGCGAGAAAAGAGCAAAAGAAAATTGAGGGAAAGGAATAAGACATGAAACAGATGATAAATAAGAGATAGAAAGGAAACGAAAGAAAAATGTACAGAAAAAGGGAAAAGAATAAAAGAAAGGAAGCATTCAAGAAATGTATGACAAAGAATGTAAAATTGAGACGAGGTAGAAAGGGGCATAATAATGGAAAGAGGATCGTACGCTCAGTCTCGCGAGAGGTACAGAAGAGGAAAGGACTCAAAGGAAGGACAGAGCAAAACACTTTGATCCTAACAACGACTTCGTCACGACATTTCAAGCCTCGCTGCTTCCATTCTAAATTTGGTTGTAGTTATTCGTTTGTTTATTCAAGTTAAAATCATTTTATTACTTTAATGGAATTAATGCTAAAATTATCAACTACACACACACACACACACACACACACGTCTAGCTAGCTTACAAAGCCGCGACATTTTCAGTTGTGGTTGACGACATTTAACCTAATCTAAATAACGTAATTAATTTAACGTAACATACATTATATAACTTTTTCCATATTTAATGATTTTCATTAAAAAAATCTGCGGCAACACGGCTAGTGTCGTGATCCGCACATTCGTATCGCGATGGGCTTTGCGTGTGTGTGTGTGTGTGCATCTTAAAGATTGCCACAGTTCTGTAGGGTGATCAAGAACGAACGAACGAATACACACACACACACACACTAAAAAATTCTCATTATCTCATTCCCTAAAAACTCTAAATTATTAAATTTGGATAATCGCGGTAGTATGGGCGCAAAAGGAGAGAGTGCAATGCAATTGAAAATGTTGATCAATGTTGCATAAGTTATGCAACAAAGGGAGAATGCTGCAAGATGTTATGCAACAAAGGGGGGAATGTTGCAAGAGCAACAAGGGGTATGCAACTTGGAGGCGGAGTTATCCCCCAAGAGAAAGAGAGAGGAGAAGTAGAGAGAGAAAGAGAGGTGTTCGCCCGGCAGGAGCCAAGCGCATATTAAGACTTCAGCTGAGCGGGGGTTGTCTTAATATGTTCCTAATCAGCAAGCCCGCTTAATCAGCCAGTTGGCTTATCTGGCTGATCTGTCAGATTGCGCTCTTTATTTAATTAAAGCATATATTCTGGCTTGACCAGCCAGTTGGCTTATCTGGCTGAGCTGCCAGATTGCGCTATTTATTTAATTAAAGCATATATTCTGGCTTAATCAGCCAGTTGACTTAGAAGGCGTAAATGGCTTGTTCAGGTGTACATTATTGAGTTGCTAGATTGCGTTCATTTATTTAATTAAAACATATATTCTGACTTACCACAGCCAGTTGACTTAGAAGGCGTAATTGGCTTGTTCAGGTGTACATTATTAGGGTAGCCAGATTGTGCTATCCAGATATACTTGGTAGTTGGTTTAGAAATCCGTTTTAGAAGGCAGCCATTTTCTGTAATTAAATGTTGTGTACAACCAAAAGAATTAAATAAAACACCTTTACATCATTCTCTTTATTTAGACGAATTAATGCACTCAATTTCACGAAATATATAGAAAATAAATATCAATGGAATATATAAGATAAAAAATAATAATAACATAAGAAATACGAACGAAGAATATATAATAAAAATAAATATACAATGGAATATATATGATCAAAAATAATAATAGTATAAGATATACGAACGAGAAATATATAATCAATAATATACAAAACGTTGTAGTATAACCATCAATATATTAGTACAGCAAAAAATATATATATATATATATACAGTTATATTAAATAATTAAATATATTGAAAATAATAATATACGAAACGTATAATCAATTGCACATCAGTACAGGAAATATATATATATTATAATTAAATAATTAAATAAATAAATATACATCAAAATACTTTATGTTCTACGGCGCAAAATGCTAAACTCACACGTAATCGAGTCTACATTCACATCGTTATTACTTTGCACTACACGGTAAAACTGGCTTTCATATCGTTCAATACTATTTTTGTGCCCACTTTACATTCGGTTGGCAAGATATCTTTAAACACGGCTAGAATACAATCAAAAGCACGTACAAAGAGGTCATCATTAACCACAACATCATTATTAAATACAAGTTTATAAACACTCCTTTCAAATCGAGGGTTTTTTCTTACCGTGCAGTACCGAGCTTTTCAATCGTGAACTCTTCTTCACTCTGCATAGCGGCAACTGAAATAATCTTCCAAGTCGTAACGACAGCTATTCATTATATAGAGGTACAGCTCTTCAGGGTGAACAGTGTAGGCAAGCTCTGCCCTGTACCGCTCAAGTGCTTTGTACCAAAGTTCGGGATATTTCGAAGAATCTAAACCTTTTAAATATGCATCCAGCTCTAGACCATTCTCGCCTTGCTCATTCCTACATTCGATAAATCCGTCGAGCAGAGCGGTGTATGCGTATTCAAGAACCGTGTCAAAATAAATCATATCCGTAACACGAGCGTCTAATATAGGTTCAGCTTGCAGAATCCGACTATTTCAAACATTCTGTCGAGGATGAAACGGTTACGCGTAGGGACAAGAACGTTATTATCAGATGCATTCTTCCACATCAGTCGTATATCAATGCACGGCTGATCGTTATTTATACACAACGTGCGTCACTAATCTGCTCTCTTCTTGTACCTACACTTGCAGGTATTTTATAACGGTCATCTCCCCACTTCTCAACTATTACGAAGACTCTATTCATCTCCTCAACACTTAAATAAATAACATTACGTTTACCAGAGTTTGTTTGCCTGCAAATAGTTTCAAGTACATAGTTAATGGTGCCATTTTCACGCCTGAACACGCGCAATGACTTCGTCACGGAGACATCGTACGAGGCGTTGAGAATGCTTCTCAAAGGAAGTTCCATCGTATTCGCACGTTTACTCGGTTCAAGCTCTGGGATGACTATAAGCCACAGGTGGACGGATCGGCAAGACGGGCGGAGTGAGTCACGCAGATGAAATGTGTCCGGGATTCTTCGAACTCATGTGTTTCGGAGGGGTGAGGTACACGGGTGGGCGGTTCGATGAAGGGAGCGAGTCACACCATAAACTGCTGAAGCGTATACAGGCTTGTTCGAAAACTTGTTCCCCTGGACAAACAAAATTTTCCGCTACATGAAGCAATATCGGCTTTAATGTTTTATCACTCACCAGACGTTCATTTCCACAAACTAAACATCTTAACAATCCGGTGCACTATTTGAGAGAAACATATGCCCATATTTTTCCTTTTTGTTTAACGAGCGATACTCCTCTCTAAAGTCTGTTAAAAACTCACACAGCCCATTAGCCACAACCTCACTACAAACCTCGTCATGATATATATTAATATAGTGGTAAAAATACCTAAGATTCTCCATGATGATAAGATTTACATTCTCAACCGTAGGGTACGAGTAGTAGGTATGATGTAACATGACATAATATCGCTTGTCACACTACTCATCAACAAGACTCACTATCCATAACCGTTGCTTATCTTCTGAACGTGTTGTTTCTTCTACTTCGCGGTATATGTGAGCTTTTATAAAAGTTAGGTCTACAACATACTTCAATACATCGTTTGTACTACGAAATCCTACAATACCCTCGCCAGAATAGCCGTAGAGTATTTGAACATCTTGGTCCTTCACACAGGTCAATGTAGCCTTAAAAGTATCAAAGGAGGTTGGAATAGGGAGTTCTTCAGTATCCTCCACATCTTGGCACTTTGCCGAATACCACTTCATAAACGTTGAACACGCAATATTAATGGTAGCCATTACTATTTTTCGTCTACGCTGGAGAATATACGTCTGAGCTCAAGGGTATGCAGAGGTCAACTGAACATGCAGGGAAAGAGATATGCTCAGGTAGTGGCAGGAGTCACGTGGCCGATCTTATGGTGGGCAGAGCTTAGCTTTTTACTCTACACACACACACACACGAACGCAAAGGAGAAAATGAAACCTTAATTGAAGCAAATATACGTGATAAATAAACATACCGTTAACAATACACAAATATATATAAATACAATCAAGGATTAAGGTAGCCAAAGAGCACGGTATCATAGGTACCAGGCACCTGGTAACGCTTCCTATAGGTGTTACGGCGTACCTTCGTGCCCCTAAGTTCCTTCACGCTCCCCAGTTTCTGCGCCCGAAAATTGTGCGTCCTCACAGTCAGTTGGGGTGGCTGGTCACACCATCTTCCAAGCATACTAGATCCTTCAACGAGTTAAAGTTAACGACTCGACGGTTCGCATGGTTAAGCGTGATGCCCTTAGTCTTCACGATATACTTCATATCATCCCCTACCCTCACCCATACCCCATAGGTTTTTGGCGCTGTTGACACAAACGAGTCTGCGTATGCACCATCACCATTAGGGTGTACCATTTTTGGGTCATTTTCAAAAAGTCAAGGTCCAGGAGTCTAATGTTGTGCCAAATGATGTCCTAAACACGAATTTTACAGGCATTTTCTAATCCGACAAATTTTGAATCCCCCCTCCCCCTTGAAATTTTGCGCATCCCCTTTTCCTAAAAACCCCATATATCTCAAACACTATCAACTTTATCGAAAAATGTTATAGAATAAAAATGATTTAGAATCAAAAGTTCTATTAGAAACGTTCATCAAAATAGAAATTTACTTAATTTTGAAAATTTTCATTTATTTTTTAAAAATTTAAATTAAAAATTTTTTTTGCTTGCAGTGCCTTCTTCTTAAATAAGGTGTTACCGCCACCTTTGAAGCATCACCCCAATGCAGCTTCGCGGCGATGGGCTTTGTATTTGCTAGTTATAATGCAAATCATAATTAGTTTTTATTATAACTAGCCTATACAAAGTGAGGACAACCTCAAAACTATATATATATAAAATAAAGCTAAAAATTAACACTTTATCTATAGTTGTGAGGTGCTATCGTTTTTTTTTCCTTTATTCAACACTTTCCTCAAAAAAATAAAAAGAAACAAGTTTCCTAATTATAAATCATTGATATAAGAGCTTTTTAAACATAAAAATAAGAAAAGACAATTTATGGTATATTAAATAACAAAAAAAAATCAGCCTCTTCTAAATTAAAACAATCTCTGCAAATAAAAATACCTAATCTATCTGTTAATGAACTATTCTTTACTGAGTTTCATTCTTTTAAGAGTCTCTTTACTAGGATCAGGAATTAGTCTTCTATTCTCTTCCACAATTTGCAAAAGACCTTGAAATTCTTCTTCATTTTGACATTTGTCATGAAAGTCTTGAACCAGCTTGATTCCTCTTTCAGCGGTATCATTGACTACTCTAATAGATGAAAGAATGTTTTTTAGTTTGTTGTAGTCATCGACCTCTTCCCATGTTGATGCTGGTTTCTTTATCCATGAGTCTGGTTTTGACCCACAGCATTGAAATAAATGCCATGAAATTGGACCTACTAGCTGATGAAGCTTTGTCTTCCTTTAAAATGGGGAAAACAGGTTGCCCACATACATAATTTTCTGGAACTGGATATTTGTTTAAGGATTTTGCGATCTTATCTTTTTCATCATTACTTAGCGATCCAAAGAAACTCAAAGGGACCACTTCCTCCGTCAAATACCAGTAATGATTGGCAAAAGATTTCAAAGCAGCATTTGCAACTTCCCTATCTTCCTTCTTGTAATTCACCAAATCATGATAAAACTTCAGATCATTAGCTGGACTATCTAGTGAATTAGAACATAAAAGCCAGTATTTTCCATAAATTAATGCATTAAATAGACACATTCTCTTTAATTTCTTAATCAATGATTCATCATATGATGCTTGGTGGGAAAAAGCATACATTTTATTTGTATACAAAATCATTGCCATCCACCTGGCACGGTGCATTGCACCAGGTTTCCGCCAATGACTGTTTTCTCTGGAAACCTCTCCTAAAAGCAGTAAAGTTGTTTCAGCAACTTCCTTATAGTCATCACGTGGAAAGCAGTCAGATTTTCTTAAACATTGGGTCATAAATTCTACACATTCTTCCTTTAGGCCTCTTTGATACCTTGATTTAACATCAAGAACATTGTATGTAGATTTCGTATTAATTTTCTTCCATTTAGACTCGCGAAATTCTTTGAATAACTCAAACTCAGGAGATTTACTTGGGCCAAAAATGGTTTCATACACAGCACACAAAACTCTTTCAGCCACATGATGGCGGCATGCTAACCAAATCAATTTCTTTTGCAAAAGTTCTTCAAGTAACTTACAGGAACCTTTCATCCATCCTGAATTGGATGCAGTGGTATCAAATGATACTCCAAAGACATTTTGCTTCAAGTTCCATTTTTCAATACTTTGAAATACAGAAGTGGCTTGAGACAATCCAGTGGAATCATCTATTATAGAAACTGATAAAAGTTTTTCTACATTTGGGTATCCAGTAACAAGTATTGCAAGGCGGTCTTCTTGTTCTGAACATGATTTAGTAAGCAGCTTGCTATCCCAATGTACTAGGCAGTGATCAGGAGGAGTAAAATCCTTGATGCAAGTTTCATATTTTCGTTTTCTTGTCTTTCGAGCGGCTCTTGCAGATGTGGTCCTGGAGAGAGACAGTTTTTCAATATCCTTGCCACACCTAATGGCTACTGCAGCAGCAAAAACAGTCCGTTGTCCAATAGAGAGATTAAGTCTGTCTGCAGTGGAGGAAACCAATGGCGAGGCAAGAATATTTTTGGGGCTGGAAGCATTTGAAGGTCCTGCTGTAGGTTCTGTCGGAAACTCTTCATAGCTGTCTGTCTCAGAACTGGTCGTGCTAGAAAGAAGGGTCTCTGATGTTCTGGCTGTAGCACTCACTTGCTTCACTGATTTATGTTTCTCTTTGCGTTTCTTCTCTTTCTCTAATCTAATGTACTTGCGCTGTACTTTTGATGCATAATCTGCATCTAGCAAACCTAAACATGTTTCTCGTTTTGTTCTTTGATCTTCTAAGAATGAAATATCATATGCTTTCTGAGGCTCAGTCCTCATGCGGTCTTTTTGGATTAATTCAACGGCATTTTGAGAAGAGATGTCAAAAAGTGAATCCATAATTTTCATGAAATTAGAGAGTTCATTTTCAAAGCTTGCTCTTTTTTTGTGCTTGATTAAATTATTATGCATTTCTTCTAGATTTAACAGCATCTTCCTGCCTTTAGGGTTTTTACTAATATCTATAGCAGGAATGCATGCTTTTTGCCATATTATTAGTAGCTTCTGTAGAACTTCATTAACAGTAGAATCTTTTGTAACTTTTGGACCCTTATACTGCATTCTCCGTAAATAAATAAAATGGCTTAGAACATCTTTATTGGATGGTAAAACAATTTTAGATGAACTCATAATATCAGCCTGCAAGCGACCAAGAATAAAGTCATGCTGTTTTGTAGCTGTTTGACTCATTTTTTATTTATTTTTCAAATAAAGCAGTCTGAAAAGAAACAATAAGAGTAAAAACAACGATTGTTTATTAAAATTCAATGTAAAAAAGGATTTTTAAATTTGGATTATACTCACAATATACTCATAAATAATGTAACTTAAGCACCTTATTTTATATTAATACAATAAGGTGCTCTTGGACAAAAGAAAATGAAAATTTTCAAAATTACGTAAATTTCTATCTTAATGAACTTTTCTAATAGAACGTTTGATTCTAAATCATTCTTATTCTATAACATTTTTCGATAAAGTTGATAGTTTTTAGATATATGGGGTTTTTAGGAAAAGGGGATTGGCAAAATTTCAAGGGGGGGTGGGGGGGATTCAAAATTTGTTGGATTGGAAAATGCTTGTTAAATTCGTGTTTAGGACATCATTTGGCACAACATTAGACTCCTGGACCTTGACTTTTTGAAAATGACCCAAAAATGGTACACCCTAATCACCATACTCGTCCTTGATCTCATCAGTTAGCTCTCCGAGGAATTCCCAATAGCAGGTATGTATTCACCTTCCCTCACTGTGAATATCACGCTATCTGTATCATCGTACAGCACCCTCCGTCCAAGAGAGTGCAGTAGACCCCAAAGTTTGATGCGGGCGTAGGCCATTGTGAAAATGGCTACAGGTATGTTTGTAACCCGTGAGGTATCTGTGGCCAGTTCGGTGATGTACTTTATTATGTAAGTATTACCTACATTCACGATCTCCATAACCTCTTTATCGGGAGCGTTGACATAATCCCAGACTTCACTATAATTTTGTGCCAAATGAACGTTCCCTTTGACAGTATTTTGTGCAAACTTCCACCAAAGACTGTTTAGGGCACAACTTTGCACTAAATCGCTTGCCAGGATTCTTAACAATTTGGGATCGGTCAAACTGTATACCTTCATGGGCTCGGTAACGCTGAATATAAGCCGTTTTTTCATCTTCGGTATCAACCCCTCGCGGATATCCTGATGCTTCTACTTTATCCTTCAAAAAAGCGTTTATATATGGTGTGAAAAAGTTGGGTAGCTTCTGAAACCTCCACACCTCATATATCTTCAATATTCTATACCCATGGCGAACGGCTAGGGCCAGCTCAGGGCTTGTATATACACCTCTGATCTTACGCTGTTCTCCTCTGCACACTTCACGCACAGGGGAAACATGAGCTTGTGATCTATAACGACGGGTAAGATCGGCATCTATAAATCGCGAGAGGGGAGCACGTCTACGAAAGAGATTCCAAAGTAGAGCTCATTCAAGTTAGCCGAAAACTCCTCGATGGTTGGTATAGTGGGCCCCACCATTTTTTCAGGCGCACCTACGGGGTACGGATTGTTTTTCATCACGTAGGGGTATAAAGAGCAGAAGTCGTAGTAGTGGAGTTTCACGCCCTCCGTAGGCGGAAAGTATAGCTTGAATGGGTTTGTGCGCCCTCGAAACAAGCTGTCACTGCATTTGAGGGGGTCCAACACCATTGAACGTTTGATGGCCCTTATTTCTTCACGGTACTGGGCATCTGTTTCCATCTGTGCATCATACTCATGCTACCGCACGGTTTTGTGAGTGAACTGGGAGCCTATAAGTTGATCACGGTTACGGGTCCATGCGAGGCTGTCGGCGGGGGATCTTCCATAAAGGCCCCCTGTGACGGCACATTCAGCGGGCGGCATCCATGCCACCAACAGCCGTTAAAGGAATACACAATCTTCTCACAAGTGGTTGGATCCTCACTTAGGCCGTCAACCCAAAAAACACGACCATTGAGCTTAACGGGTACTTCACCCATGTTGCGGGCATGTTTTATGTATACCCCGTTCTGTTGCTGTAGGTGTATGAGCCAGTAAATAGCCTTGTGCCCATAACTGCGGGGGTTGTTTCTGTGAATGACAGGTAAGGTGTCTTCAGGCATGAAGTTATTCTTGAACACTGTAAAACATAATGAGGCGATCGTGGTCGCGACTTGCAGCGGATCGCATTTGAAACGGGTTATGTACATCCTTCTAAAGGCTTGAAAGGATACTCTAAGTACACGTACGTCATTCACGCAATAATGTTCACATTCATCGGCTATACTGTATGGACTAGCTTCATTAAAACTGTTGTAGTAGCGGTCAAAATCTTCACGCTCACTATCACTCATGTTGGTGTAGTTAAAGTAATGTTTGGGTGGAGGTAGTCCTACGTAATTCAAAGTATCGTTAGTGAGGAATGTGTAAGGTAAATACCTTTTGAAACTTCAGCTGCTACTCGTTTACAAGCTGCTACTCGTTTACAAGCAGCTCCTTATAAAGGAACTGTGTGTCAAATTTCGCCCCGTTATGGGCAAGAATATACACAGTCATTTTTTTTAACTTGCCCGCTAATTTGACAAGATAAGATACAAAGAGTTTCACAGGGTTGCCGTGTGCATTCGTTTTAAAAACGTTTGTCCGTTTTCCAAATTTGTGGCACTCGTCACACTCGAGCTCCATGCACTCATCACAGATAGTCTGACTTGCGATTAAATGTGGAATAACCTCTTTGGTTTCAGCGTTCGTGTAAGTTTCTATATCGTAGTACACGGTTATACATGGGCTATTTTTAGGCTTAGCATCTTTCATATAACATACTTGAATCACTCCATCCGCCTTATATTTTTTATGACATGTAGAACAGTGAATTTCATCGCATTTATGTTTGAAGTTCCCCCAATTATTTTATCCATCCTGTGAAACATGCCGCACTTACAAATCCTCATTTTCCTGCAAGTGCCATTTGATTTATGGAGTTCAAAGCAATTATTATTGAAAAAGGTACGTCTACACACATTCCCTCTTCTCGGTTTCAACTACACGACTTTCACATTTGGGGCTTTTACACTGCACATATACCATGTAGTAATCCTTACAATGTTTCACCATATCATCAGCAAATTCGAGACATCCCTTACACAAATCATGATGCCTTCCATATTTTCGACTTTTATCAAAGCTGGCGTAGAGAGCCCTTATGTTACGGATGGGGAGATACGATGTTCCTGACAATCCTAAAATAAGTAGAGGTCTTGTACGATCTCTCACGCTGCTTTTAAAAACATACACAGTCCTACGACGATCATCTATTCCAAATACGACTATACGTGCATTCATTTCCTGCTCCGCTCTTCTCAGTTCTTCAGGACCCATATTACACTTAAACTCAAGCTTACAATCTGAAACCAGTTTACGGGCACGCTGCACAACCTTGGGTAGCCAAATTTTTTGCGTCCAAGTATTTATCACAGTGAACATATGAGCTAAGATTATTGCTATAAAACAACAAACACGATCGAAGTTTAAATGCTTTCTGTAAATAACCGGAGAATTGAAATTAAGAGTATAAAGTGTGGCACTATGACTCGCAACTCGGAATACTCTGTCAATATCTACCATGAAGTTGTCCATATTGAAGGATGTACTACTCTGAGAAGCTTTCATTATACGGCCCAAGATATATTCTATTTCTCCAGCCGCCAAACGTCTGAACGGTATTACTACCCAAAAATCGTCCCCCTTATTTGACCCGAACCTGAAGGATAACCTCGTCCGAACTTCACGTTCGTCGCGGTTCTGAAGGTTAAACTCCACAATACTTTCAACTACGCGTCGCAGTCCGTTGGTATACAGGGATCCAGGGTCAACCCTGACTACGTACCGATTTCTAGTCAGGGCAGGGGTGGGGGTAGCGGTGCGCACCAACTCGAATGTTATACCATCCTCCACAGTATGAGAAGCTGCTGTGGAGGAAGTACCCAGAACTGAAAAATGGGGCATATTTGAGGAAGGTACTATTGTGGGGGTTGTGTCGTAAGACGTAGAGGGTTGGGGCTCTATTACTGGGGGTCTAACAACCGGCGCATTCCTGGCACGCTTTATACCTGACGTGGAGGGCTCTTCATCATGCTTCCGCTTTGAACTGTCGCATGCTACAGGTGTCGCTGGTGAGGATTCGTCAGCGGGGAAGGGTTCTGTAGCTGCACGGTCATCGGGTTCGTCTGTGATATCGATGAAGGGGGCTGTACATCGTCGTCATTCAAGTTTCTGTGGAAGAAGAAAAAGAAAATAAAAGGTTCAGCACTCAAAATTTGTAATATTTTATAAATGACCCACATAGGGGTGTGACGTGTTAGAGATGGAATCTGTAGAAAAATTTAGGTTCACAAGCCCCTCCACATATATCATATCTAGCCCTACAGGATGTGGAAAAACTGTATTTATGCTTAAAATCATTAAAGATAAGGGGGAGATGTTCTCAAAATTTGTGCATAAATTAATATGGTGCTATTCGACGTATCAGTCAGGGTTCAACGAGTACCAAGATGAAATTTTTTTCCACAAGGGTGCATATGACGTTAATTCGTTAAAAGGTAATAAGCATACAGTGTTCTCATACCATCTTAACATAAGCGTATTCTTCATCAACCAGAATCTATCTTTCAAAAATAGATACATACGCGATGTGTCGTTAAATACACAATATCTAGTCTTATTCGCACAACGTAGAGATGAGTCACAAATTGGGGTATTAGTCAATCAAATGTTCCCGAATCAACGTAAAGAGTTTTTGGAGGTTTATAAAGAAACCAAAAGTCAGCGTTATAGATATTTGCTTTGTGACCTTCATCCACGAAACACGTTTAAGGTGCTTCTAAGAACGAATATATTCCCAAACGGTGTATATTCCAGAATGACAAAAAGGCTGAAGAAATATCGTGAAATAATAAAAATCTATCAACGATTGCTCCGGGCACTGCAACAGATGTTTGTTAAAAATATCGACTCCGCCTTTTTAAAATTCATCTGTGAAATCTGTCTTAATGTTATAAAAAGTAATGTGCCAATGAAACCCCCTCAGAAGGCTCGCTTACGTCGTTACAAGAAAATAATACGAGCGCTCGCTCATCAAAGTCAAACTGTGGGTAAGAAAAAGCGAATTATTTTACAAAGAGGAGGATAATTCCTACCCAGCTTATTTTCAGTTTTGGGTCCTTTACTGACTAGATTAATATAATGAAGAAGGTGGTAGTAATTCCGCACGAGGTGTATGCTTCATTGCAAAGTTCAGAGATTCCAGACACGGCTCTAGAACCCCGCAAAAGTAAGCTTAAAAGAATAGAAAGCGATTTGCTAGCCCTATTAAATAGTGAAAAATCACCTGATGAGAAAAGGCTCTTGTACCAAGAGGCTTTGCAGAACTTTCTTCATGAGTACGAAGATTATAAGAGTCCGACAGAGCTCCCCGTGGTTATTATGCGCAGCGCGAGTAGCACAGAGCATGGCGACACAGGAACTTGGCCCGACGTTAGAGATGACCATCCAAAGAACAACGGAACACAACACATCGAACATGTGTTAAAAAACAGTCTCGTACATACATTGAGGAATAAAGGCTTAAATCTTTATAATCTATTGAGTGATGACCCCATCATACAGTGGGCCGATAAAGGCGAGGTCGTTGTTGAAGGAACAAGGGTGCAAGAATCCAACATCGTTGAGATTGTTCATGATCTGGTGAGAAAGTGGGACAGGCCCTCACCAACAGGATGGAAGCATATTAAAGCAAGACTACAACAAATAAATGTCCCCAAAACATTGATAGGTAATCTGAATAGGTTGAAAGACCTGGATGAAGTCTCGCATGTGTCACAATTGAGTACGCTATCGCCCCCAGCAGCAGCGTCTCTGAAGAGGAGAAAGAAGAGAAAAAACGGCCAACCTTATCCACGTGTCTCTAAAATACGCAAATGGCTAACATATTAAGTAAACGCTATTATGACATTTCTAACCCCACCTCCTATGGCGGCGTTAATAACTGTACAGAGGTGTTTACGGAGTAGGGAAAAAAGATGTTGAGCGGTTTTTGCGGGAGCAGGATGCTTATACACTTCATAAACCGGTGAGAAAAGGGTTTAAAACGGCCAAGACAACAGCGGCTTCGATTGATTCTATTTGGCAAGCGGATTTAACAGACATGCAAAGATATTGAGTGTATAATGACGGATACCACTACATCCTATTCTAATAGCTGTATTCTCTAGATATCTGTGGCTAATTCCACTGAAAAATAAATCGCATGAAACAGTTGCTAAAGTGACCAAAACGTTGATGTTAAAAGAAGAAAGGGTTATTGACTATTTTTGTATGGATATAGGGGAAAGAATTTATAGGTCGCGCTTTTCAGAACATGCTGACAGAGTTTAATATCAGTTACTACACTAGCAGTTCTATACATAAGGCCTCTTTAGCTGAAAGAGTTCAACGTACCATAAAGGAACGCATGCATCGTTATTTTACACATAAAAACACATACAGATATATAAACGTTCTCGGGTCATTGGCATCATCATACAACCGTTCACACCACTGTACGATTGGGACAACACCCAATGAAGTTTTAGAAAGAGGTACGCTGCCAGAGGTGAGAAGAGATGGAGCACCGCCACCGCACTCTACACATTTCAAAATCAATGATTATGTAAGGCTGTCACGTTCGGGAAATAAATTCGCGAAGGGATTTGAAAAAAAGGATGGACACGTGAGATTTTTAAAGTTCGTGCTATGAGACATAAAGGTGAGATAATGATGTATTACGTCGAAGATTTGAATGGGGAAGAGATCGCTGGAGGCTTTTACCGCGAGGAGTTACAGAAAATTACATTTAATTTAGGAAAATGTGTTTAAAATTGAAAAACTTTTAGGCAACAAAGGTTCAGGAAAGAGAAAAATGTACTTGGTGAAAAGGCTGGGTTACCCAGAAAGCTTCAACACCTATATAAAAGCTGCTGCAATAATGAAGCTTAAGTAGTATGCAACATGGCGCCTAGCCACTTCTATGTCACACTCCCGTCCTCTTCTTCTATCTCTGTACATCTTAACAACACCCTGGCCAACTTTGTGACAGAACTCCACAGACCCATTGAATTGGAGCGTGATTCGTATGAAGTGGGTTTATGTGAACTTCAGTTAGTCTCCAAATTTTTAACTCTTGAAAATGAGCAAATCATATTTCTGATCCTTAAAAGAATCGATGAGTGCGAAAAATTAGGCATAACCTTAGACAATACTATGCGATCAGTCCTGTTTCGCTAGGAATCGGCCATTATGATACAGCCATGGACATTGTGACGGGGTTAAACAAGTCTTGAAAAGTCGTACCTGACAAACGATTTACTTTTTGAAGTCGTAAACATAGACACGCCTGCATGCACATTGAAGTTAAAATCAACGCCTAGTAGAAATATTAAAGATAAAGAGCTGTTCACAATTGTGGCTGAGGGCTGATATAGTGCAGCTCTCCAAAGAGATACCTTTCACGAGGCACAGCATGACTTGTCCAGCTTAATGTATCAATTGAAGATGGAGAAATTGGGTGAAAGCTCTCCACCTCCAGACATGTGCTATATTTACAGCAATATCGTAGAGCACCAATTTGTTGGGGACACCCTGCCTGCTGAGCACTGCACACATCCCCAACCTTAGAGGGAAAAGTTTGAGCATTACATATGACAAGCCCCATTATGTGAATGTTGCGACTAATCTATTAACCAACATCTCGATATCTATAAGAACGATTGAGGGAAAAAATTTCCCATTCGGTGATGGGAGCTTAACAGTGAAACCACACTTTCGCCGTTTATAATGACCCGAAGGCCATTCACAGTCTATCGAGGTGAGATACCAGCGTGGGAGTGGGCTTGGATCCATTTTTTCATCCATGCTACGCACCGCTGTCCCACTGTTGAAGAGGGGTGCTAGATACCAGGTAGAGGAGGAAGGCGTTACAAACAGGCTTTAACGCGGCAGAAGACATAATGGGTGGAACTAAGCCTAAAGAAGCTCTAAAAAAACATTTAGAACGTACACGGGATGAAATCATCAAAGATGCAAAGAAAGAAATGCGTGGTGGCGGAAAGAAGAGATCTGCCAGGAAGAGGAGGTTACCATCACGTGGCGCTAAACGTAAAAGGAAATAAAAAAAGAAGTGCTCTAAGCGTATGAAGCCTATGACTGATCATTTTTTTAACTGATATAAGCTGAAGACACTACTCTCACGAATCATAGGCTGTTTACTAGTTGTCGAGAGAGGACGTGGCGCGTTTCATCCACCCGTGTAGTTCACAATGCTGTAAATCGGAACTGTCCCTCTTTGATATGCCCCCACTCAGGTATCTATTGAGTATAGCGACTTTATTACAATTAACCCATTAAACACAATTAGTTCACCGAGTGCCCCTATAGAATTCGTGATTCCCAGCTCAGGCTTTTACTTTTTTGACCCGATCTGCATGCACATGTACGCTAAACTACATATAGCCCATTCTGATGGAACGGACTGCGATGATAGCTATCCAGCATACCCTGAAACCAACTTTTTACACTCCATATTCAGCCAGTGTGAGGTGTATTTAAATCAAGTTAACATCTCGGCAGGATCGGGGTATTATCACCTACGAGCCTATCTGGAAAATGTCCTCAACTTTTCAAAAGAAGCAAAGGACACCTTTTTAACCGAGGGATATTACCATACAAAGGATGAAAATGGTATAAAGGATAAATTTAAAAATTCTAAAAAAAGATATACGAGTGTTTTGGACGTCTTCATACAGACTTCACATTTCAGGAGAAACTGCTTATGAACGGGGTGGATATGAAGTTGAAGCTCAACCGCATGAGTCCTGAGATCTGCATAAATCTGGGGTTTGATCAAGAAGATGGGCGAAACCCGTTGTGATTCACATCATGGAGGCGTATTTGCGTATACGCCGAGTGAAATTAAGTTCGCCAAAACAAATAGAAATTGAGAAAGACTTAATACACACCACAGTAAAATACCCAATTAACAGGGTACAGATCAAGCTATACACGGTGCCCGCCGGTTTGGCCTCGAAGCAACTAGAAAACGTGGCCCTTGGAGTCCTACCTAAAAGGATATTAATTGGAATGCAGGACCACGCCTCGACGAATGGAAAATATAAAAAGAGTGCCTTTAAATTCGAGAATTTCGGCCTTAAAAATATAACTCTATACGTAAATGGCGTTGCTTGGGAGGGACTATGATTACGGACTACTCAGACGCTGTGTTCCCGCTCTGCGCGAGAGCTTATAATAGTCTGGCTCATAATACAGGTGCCTGTGACGAGCTTGGGTTTGGCGTAACGCAGAAAGAGTTTGTCGAAGAATTTAACATTTATTCATTTGATGTTACGGCTGACTCGTCTGGTGGCGTAAATACGCACTTAACGCCACAACAGAGCGGGAATATCTCAGTCAGGTTGGAATTTGCCAAGCCTATAGACGTCCCTATTAGTGTACTCGTGTACCTCGAATCACAAGCACTAATAGAAGTTGACTCTTTCAGGAACGTGGTCACAGACTTTTAAAATGGACGCGAATACACTCCAAAGAGTGAAGAATTGTGATCGAATCACACGCTCCAAATTTATCGGCGTGTTTGCGAAGAATGAAATATTGAAGTTGCCAACTACGAGAAACTGGTACGGGATTATCGTCAACACCGACATTGTGGGGGGTGAGGGGATTCATTGGTTTGCAATCTTTTTTAAAAATAGGGAAAGAATGTACTATTTTGACTCACTCAGCCCTGGAATGATTCTGTGGTTGTTCAGTTTATCGAGTAGATACATATACCTGAGATTGTGTGGAACCCGTATCGCCTTCAAGGATATTATAGTAAGACGTGCGGTATGTACGCCCTCTCATTTCTCATGCACATGTCACGTGGGAAGGGATTTATAAATTTCTTAAAATTATTCGATTTGTGCAGCACTGAAATGAATGATAAAATGGTATGCAGACAGATAAAAAAGGTTCCCATATGTTAGGACCCGCTGTATTGTGTAAAGGTGTATATCTATATTGTGTAAAGGCCTATTTGTAGCCATTCAGGCCTATTTAATTGACACTAGTACCGCTTTTTACATGTTTTTACCATTTAATAAATTAAATGAAAATACAATGTGTTTTGTTCTTAACCCCCAAAAAATACATTAGTTCCTCGGTGATCTGGCATTCGTTGGACCGGATGTGAGCCAATACCTCGACCTCTGTGTTCAGGTCGTTGGGTTGGCTCTGCGGAGAATCATCCATAGCATTTATTCCCCTTTCATCAAAACGAAAAGTAGCTATAACACGATCAAGTTCCGCATCAGTCCTATAAAGTTAAGTAAAATTAAATTAGTTTAATGAAAGAGCTACAATAAGAGAAAATGCCAAGAATTTTAAAAATTATAATAAAAAAGCAGATATCCTGGCAGTTTTCAAAAGCATGAGTGTTAAGACAACGTCTGCCAACACCGGGTGTCGATTCTGGGCCCGCAGGCAATTCTTAAAAGTTTTTGTAATTTTAAAAACCTATCTGTAGAACTTTCTATAAATTTTTAAATTATCAAGAAATGTAACTAAAACCACACCATATATATATATATATATATATGCCGAAATAACCGCGAAGGAAACAGACAATAATTAATAGCAAGTGCACTAATTTACAGCTCAAAAGGAAGATTAGCTGGGTGTGCTAAGGCATCTCAGAGAATAATTAAAAGCGAGTACGCTAATTTACACTTCAAAAGTAAGATTAGCTGGATGTGCTACCCTTCGTCTGCCTGCAACGGGTCTCGAACCCGCAGACAATTCTTAATAGTTTTTAATATTTCTATTGTAAGTTTTTAATATTTCTAAAATCCTACCTGTACATTTTACAACTTTCTGTAAATTTTTAAATTATCAAGAAATGTACAAATAATATATATATATATATATATATATGCCGAAATAATCACGAAGGAAATAGACAATAATTAATAGCAAGTGTACTAATTTACAACTCAAAAGGAAGATTAACTGGGTGTGCTAAGGCATCTCAGAGAATAATTAAAAACGAGTACGCTAATTTACAGCTCAAAAGTAAGATTAGCTGGGTGTGCTACGCTTCGTCTGCCTGCAACGGGTCTCGAACCCGCAGACAATTCTTAATAGTTTTTCATATTTGTATTGTATCTATATTGTGTACAGGTGTGTATATACATTTCCGCTTAAATCACAAACTAATTTTCAAAACAATTATTATGGCATTTTATAAGTTAACACTGAATGAACCGCAGAATATAATCACAAATTAATTACTTCATCTCTAAGTCGTTAGCGGGAAATTCGTTCCCGCTGTCACAAATTTCTGAAACAACTTGCGTAGATTGAAGTTCATTCCGATCTGCAGCTGCGAAATGGTGGAGCGCAGCTGTTAGGTAGAAATCACCATCTTTAAACAAATCGGGGAGTGGTACAGTTGGCTCATGCGTGGTATTTCTAAAGCACTAAGCAAGAAAAATCAATGAAATGAGGCTTCGAGGTGAAAATGCCACCTTTTGTAAATGGGGCTCGTGATTGTGACCAACCCGCAACATATGAAACGCTAGCTTCCTATTGGCTATCAGTGAATTTTGGACAGGTCTTAACGCGTAGGCCTGCATAGCGGCCAAACAGAGGTCCTGGGCTCCGCCCACAGGGCTGTGATTGGCTTCCCCTTGAAATCTGGGGTGTGTCAGATATTTCCGTTCGTAGAAAGAGAAACGCTTTGTTTTTTTATCTTGTATTCGGCCAAGAGAGAGAAAGAGAGAGAGAGCGAGAGAGAGAGAGCGAGAGAGAGAGAGAGAGAGAGAGAGAGAGAGAGAGAGAGAGAGGTAGATGAGGATGGCTTGTGAATCGGTTTAGGGTGCCCTATCTAAAATAGGATCGGGAAAAATTTATTGTCTTTGAAATATAAAACTGGAAGGTGATTTCAGATTCAATTACTCATGAAGAAAACCATCAGTGCGCGACGCTCGTTCTCGCACCTGTAGAGTTTATTGTATTCCCGGAATTGTTATACGATACAATAAATATATTTAAAAATATAATAGAGATGCGTGGTGGATGCAGGTCATTAAACACCAAAGTTTATGACGTCGGCAGAATGGAAATAAGATTTTATTGAGGCGTTGTTTATTATCGAGATTTTAAATCCAATGTTATCTTTCGGTTCCTGGTGCCCTAAAACTCGCTGTAGAACAGGTGTTTCAAATTTTATTTTTAAAGGATAATCTTTAATAGGCGTATATATATATATATATATATATATATATATATATATATATATATATATATTAACATCACCTTATTAATTCACGCATGACGAGAATTAATACAGCTTACCATTGCGCAATTTTCAGAACGTTGTTTAATATAATTGTATATATATATATATATATATTTTTTTTTTTTTTTTCTGTACTAACATGTTCATTATACGTTTCATATATTATTTTATTATATGTATTCCCCGTTCGTATTTCTTATGCTATTATTATTTTTTATTTAATTTTTTGTTCATATAAGGGGTTCCAAAAAACCTTAGCCCCCCCATTTGCAGCTTACATGTTAACTTATATCGAAATAGTTTTTAGTGATTATAAAAATATATAAAATTCTTTATTCATTGCAGGTATTAAAATTACTCTAGCTGATAAAGTGATAATATAATGGCTTCCCAATTAATTGGTGATTCGGAGAGGCAACGTGTGATAGATCGCATACGAGCAATAACATTTCGGGAAGCTCGTGATGCTGGAGCCACCTTTATAACACGTTCATGGGTTGCCAAAAAGTTGCGAAGAAGTGAGGACTTCGTCAAAAGAAATTGGAATAAAACTTTGGATGAATGTGAAATGGATACAACCAAATCTGGGCGCCCAAATTTGCCACTCTCTCAGGAAACAAAGGACATCATTGAAAGCGGTACGCGTAAGCGGTAAAACAGCTGTGCTAAACTTTCTAGAGAGATCGAAGTGTTGAGAGGAAAGATCGTTAGTGGTGAGATCATTCGACTGTACCGTCATAGGCAAGGTTTAAAGCCTTGGCATGAACTTCCAAAGCCAAGAAAAACTCAACTTAACATCGATGACAGAATGTGGTTTACCCATTATCTTGAAGATTGGGATGTGGATGATTTCATGCATTTAGCTGTCTCCGATGAATTGTTTGTTTACGTAACACGTCGGCCTAACTACCAAAATGATCGAGTGTGGGCCAAAACACCAGATGAAATCGATGACAATGAACATTATCGCGAATTATTAAAAAGTCCAGACTGTGTTCGTGTGTTTGTTTTGTTCACTGCAAAGAAGCTCATGTGGGTGCTGAAGCCAAATGGTCAGAGTTGGGATGGACAGTATTATCGTGATATTATTCTATCCCAGCATGTCATTCCTTTTCTAAGAAACCCAAACAATGTTATGGATGTCGATCAGGTCACACTTCTGCACGATAAGGCCCCCTGCTTTAAGGCATTAGCCACTCAACAGTTGTTGCGGAACCATGAGATCGATTTCTTTGGAAATGAAGAATGGCCAGGAAATTCTCCTGACCTGAACGTCTGTGAACACATTGGATCAGTTATAAAGGACAAGGTTGAATGTCTCTTGTTTCAAGAACCTGCAGCAAATCGATTTTCGAAGGACACAATGACGCAACACATTGAAACTGTTTTAGCAAATTTGCGTAACGATCAAGATCTATTCACGTCACTTTTGGCAAGCTACCCAAAGCGAATTCAGGCTGTCTTGGAAGCCAATGGCGGGAACACCAAGTTTTAATTGTCTCTCATTAAATGCAGGATTAAATTCTCTTTTGTAAGGTATGTTTAGTTTTACTGTAACTCTAATGGTTTAGGCCATGGGCGGGGGGACTAAGGTTTATTGGAGCCCCGTGTACTCCATGTGAAATCCAGTTAGCCACCAAGTTTTTAACTCTTCTTGTACTAAGTAGCAATTTCTGTAGTAAATGATAAATATTATTTTTCACAAGGTGATTCTGTTATTCTTGGTAAATAAAGATTTGTTTGAGTTATGTAATAAATGGGATTAATGTGAATTAATGCAATTTGACGTGATTGCTAATTATAAATTTTGGATCTTTTGTGTACGTTTCTTGTACAAATTAGTAATTTTTATAGCTTTCAGAATTTTTTAGATGAACTTTTTTCCTGAACTGTACATATATAGGCTTTCTTTGGTTAACCCTTCGATTGCTTCCGCCCGAACTGTTCATTCTGACGAATGTCAAACTTTTCACCCCAACCTAGACCTACTTTTTAACGGGGATGTGTGTGTGTGTATATATATATATGTGTATATATAAGAGAGAGAGAGAGAACGCACGAGAGAGGTAGAGAGCGAGAGGGAGAGAGAGAGAGAGGAGAGAGAGAGAGAGAGAGAGAGAGAGAGAGCGAAATGAAGGAAGGGAGAGAGTGTGAGAGGGAGAGAGCGAGAGAGAGCGAGAGGGAGACTGGTTACCATATCTACCAATCGTGAAAGGATGTTTACACTCCACCTTAAACCTACAGTTTAACACGGATCATTAGGTTACCGTAGCTACCAACCGTGGAAGGACGCGCCGCCACCGGGTCTCCAACCCGACGCATATAATCGTGTGCGCGTAATATTTAATGGGGGGGGTATAGACGGGTGTGTACGTGCCAAAACGAAGTACACACTGTGCCAACTGGCTGATAATGCCTGGAGGCACTGGCTGATTAAGCCGACTGGCTGATTAGGGGCCTATAAGACAACGTCCGCTCGGCTGAAGTCTTAATATGCGCTTGGCTCCTGTCAACCGAACACCTCTCTTCCTCTCTCTCCTTCTCATCTCTCTTTCTCTTGGAGGATAACTCCGCCTCCAAGTTGCATAACCCTTGTTGATCTTGCAACAACCCCCGCCCCCCTTGGGGGTTGGCACTGGCACTGGTGCCAAAGGGGGGTTGGCACTCTCGCAACATTGATCAACATTTCCAATTGCATTGCACTCTCTCCTTTTTCTCCCATGCTACTAATGTTGAAGAGTTAATAAAATTTTCACAGCACTTATATTTTATATAAATTCTCAAACATGAGACACAAATCACGTTATGTAAAAAAATATTTACTCAAGTGCGTGAATGACGTTATTTTGAGCTTAGAACAATTTTATTTAAGCAAATAATAATTCAAAAGAAATTGGAAAATACATTAAGTTTAAACAGAATTTGTTTAGTTTTCATACTGAGCTTTGGATGCTTTCAAAAAATATTATTTGACTTTTACTTATGTTTGAAAATAATGTTTGTTTGAAATAAACAAAACCTTTAAAATGGAGAGAGAAATTTTGTTCACTAGCAAATAGTTAATAACTAATTCGCTTCGAGTTTACTCCAAAGATATATATATATATCTGGGATGAATTTCACAATTAAATACGTGAAATGAATGAATGATGCAAACCCACAAAGAAAAAGAAAAATGATTCCAAGGTCTTTCGTGTATTCAGAAGTACACCTCGTCGTTACCTGACGAGGTGTACTTCTGAATACACGAAAGGCGGCCTTGGAATTATTTTTCGTTTTCCTTGTAGTTTTGCATCATTCATATATATATATATATATATATATTAGGGTGATGCACAAATCATGACCATCGTGGATTTTTAGGGATACCCCCTCATTTGTTCCAATTTGTCACAAAAACACCCTGTGAGAAATTCCAGGTCAAACAAATAACATTCAGAGGTCGCGCCCGCCAATTGAAAATTTGAAAATTACAAAAAATTAGAGTAAAATCAAATTTTTTGAATTTGTTCTTATCTTTGTTGCAGGTTTGTTGCAGGTTGCAGGTTTTGTGCAGGTTTGCTGCAGGCAGAGTGGTAGGTGATGCGTATATGAGCAAATAGCGTTCAAGGAAATCGGTATCGCAGTGTGCTTGTGGCAGTGTCCAGGAGAGGTGCTATATCAGTGAGTCTCTCCGCCTCAATTTCTCTTCTATTTCCTCTATCTTAATTGTGACAAAAATGAGATCAAGAAGCTCAACAGATATCTGGCTGATCGGTCAACAAATAGATAAATTGAATCAAAGTAAGCTTCCATCAAAGAAAGAAGTAATTTCCTTATTCATGAATTATAAACATATCAAGAATGAAACTGTCAGAGAAGCATTAACTTCAACCGTTAATGATGTATTGGAAGTGTGGCAGAGAGCAGGAATACCAACAACCCAGAAATGTAATGTTGTGAAGAAATTAAATAAACTGTATGATGAGTGGCAAGGGCTGAAGAAGAGCAAAGGAAAAAAATCGAAGTTTTCAATAGAGAAAGAGAATACATGGAAAGAAAAATTGGATGGACTCTTTGATATTGCGCATGCAAATGCTAACGAGTTAATAACTATTGAGGAAGATAGAGAGTTTCTACGGCTACAAAGGGAAGGTCGAAAGGGTAAAATGATGGCAGTTGATAAGGATGAAGAAAAACGTCGAAAGGAAGCTGCGAAGAGACATGAAAAAATGGATAAGAAAAGGTTACATGAATCAAGTGCATTTGATGAAACAGTTGTTCTTGCAAGCAGCAGCAGTTCCTGCAGTGATTCACCTGCATCTACGGAAGAAGAAGTAGATCTGGAAGTGCCCTCAACATCCAAAAGAGGCCTTCCAAGAAAAAAAATTCAAGATTATGAATGAAAATCTGCTTTCCTCATTGGATGTTGCTAAGATCAGCGACCGATCAGCCCCTTTAATAATTATTCCAACGATCGCAAATGTTGGAAAAGATCCAGAATTACAATGTTAGCTACTCATCGATTCGCAGGGCAAGACAGAAATCAGAAAGAAGTTCAGTGAAAACTTGAAAGAAGAATTTCAAGCTGACAAACCCTTGATTGTTCATTGGGATGGCAAACTCCTCGAAGACATTACCGGGAATGAGGTTGTTGATCGGTTGCCAGTCCTAATCTCTGGCAGTGGAGAAGATCAACTGCTTGGAGTGCCAAATATAGATCATGGCACAGGAAAGGATACTGCAAATGCAGTACATCAGGCGATCATTGATTGGAATCTAATAGATAAGGTAAAAGGCATGTGTTTCGATACAACTGCATCGAACACAGGTCGTAAAAACGGAGCTTGTGTCCTAATTGAACAGAAAATGGAGAAAGATTTGTTGTGGTGTCCTTGTCGACACCATATCCTTGAAATCATGTTGGAAGCAGTGGTATCCCCTGCATTACAGGCTTCATCAGGCCCTGACATTCAGTTATTCAAAAGATTCAAAACAAACTGGAATAAGATTAATCTAACTTCATACGATAAATTAGAAAATTATCCACAAAAGGAAAAAGAGGAAATCATCAACTTTGCAGCAAGAAAAATCAATGAAGATCAACCTCGCGACGATTACAGAGAGTTATTGGAACTGACAATCATCTTGCTTGGCGGTACTCCAACGACTGGAATAAAATTCAGGAAGCCTGGGGCTTATCATAGAGCCCGTTGGATGGCGAAAGTCATTTATTCAATGAAAATCTTTATGTTCAAAAGTCAGTTCAAAATAACAGCAATAGAAGAAAGAAATCTAAAAGAAATTTGTTGGTTTTCTGTTTCAATTTATATTAAGCATTGGTTTTCAGCACCCTGCGCAGCAAGTGCTCCACGAAATGATCTGAGTCTTCTCAAGAATCTTCACAGCTACAAAAGCACAAATGAACAACTAGCAAATGCTGCTTTAGAAAAATTCAAGAATCATTTGTGGTATCTCTCAGAAGAGTTGATCGCATTGGCTTTCTTTGATGATAAAATCAGCTTTGACACCAAAAGAAAAATGAAGGAGGCTCTTACAAATCTTCGGAGCCAGATCCTCCAAAGAAGACACAAATAGACATCAAAACTATTGACAATAAACAGCTTGAAGATTTTGTAACTGCTACACAAAGTCCTTCTTCAGTATACTCGGATTGTCTTCAACGTTCTTGAGCAAACCAGTAGAAGATTGGCTTCTCGATGAGAGTTATTGGTTGCAAAGAACGTAGTGAATCACATGAAAGTTGTTAATGATATTGCTGAAAGAGGAGTGAAATTGATTGAAGATTATAACAAATTAATTACCAATGATGAACAACAGAAGCAATATCTACTGCAAGTTGTATCAAATTATCGGAAGAAGCTTCCGGACAAAACTAAGAAAACTCTCGTATCTTTGACGCAACAGTAAAATTTACGAGTATATCCATTCTATGTATCTATTGTAAATATCTATTGTATTGTATCTGTTTTTGAACAAATGGAAAAGAGGAAGGTGGTATGATAGGCCTCGTGGGGAACTTCCACTAAAAAAAAAAGTAACGTGACGCTTGCTGTACTCCTGGGTGTCATGGAAATCAGCAAATTTTCAAATGGCGGGCGCGACCTCCAATATTCGAATTTTGACCCGAATTTCCCCAGGATCATTTTTCCACCAAATTAAACCAAATGAGAGGGTATCTCAAAATTTGAAACAAAAAATTTTACTCCCCCACTTTTGCATCACCCTAATATATATATATATATATATATATATATATATATACACACGTCGATAACCAATTCTACGGGCAGTTATTTTACGCGTTTTGGTTAAACGCGGGGAAATTTTTCAAATCTATGCGGTTTGGCGTGAGCTATATTTGGCGATTGGTACCAGCGGAACTTCTTGTCGTGAAGGTGTACCTGAAGTTCAAGAACCTTTCCACGGAAGCTATCCTATTGGTCGACAATGCACCTAACCACCTATCCACCCTAAAGGATACTGCTGACAATGATAACTTCCGCCTCGAGTTCTTTCCTCTTAACACGGCTGCAGCCGTTCAACCAAGGAGCCATCGCTTAGTTCAAGAGACTACACACGAAGCAGGTTCTACGGGAGATGCTCCTTTTTTCTGAAGGCAAGGGGAAAGAAGGGGTGTGTGATTTCTGAAAAAAAATTCAGCATCAGAAATGCCATCTCCATCATCAGTGACTGCTGGGATAAAGTCACCCTCTCTTGTCTTAATGACGTGTGGAGAAACCTTCGGCCAGAAATCATCTCCAACTTCGGGGTTCTCCCTGACGATCAAGCCGAGATGCAAGCCATCATCAGGATTGCGAAGATTTTCCCTGGGGAAGAGTTTGATGACTTGGAAGCAGACGACACCGAGAAAAATCTTGAGAGTCACCGCAATGTTCTGACCCCTGAGGAAGGCCTTCAAATAATTGAAGCTGCCGCCGAAGCGGAAGGACATTATGACGACAACGTGGCAACGCCTCCAGCCGAGGTGCCTTTGTCATCCATGAAGAAGTTTGTAGAATTCATGAACTCTGGCCTTGAAATTGCTGTTAGTTCCCCCAATTTCGAATTGTCAACAGAGGCTCCTTCACATGAAAAAAACCCGTGAAGTTTACCTGAAAGACATCGAGTCTCGTTCTTGCCAGAAGAAAATCACAGATTCTTCGGTTTAGTTTAGTTGAAAACAAAGTTCGTTGTCACACCTCATCTTCATTATTTTTATTTAAATGTAAAGTACTTGTGGTAAAAAGGAAGGAATTTGGGGTCTCCAGGAACGTATCTCCGCGTAGAATTGGTCGTCTACTGTATATTTATATATTGATACCATAGAAGTAACATAGAAATATACCCAATAATAATATCAGATTATTAAAATAACAATCAATATAAAAACAACAGGGAAGGAGAGAACACACGTTATAGAAAGAGACAAATTCGAATTTTTAAATTTTCACTCCAAGGCTAAAAATTCGGAAGGTATTACATCTAGCATGGAAGCAATAGACTTATCTTTAAGGATAAGACAACGGAAGAGATGCCAATAACCAAGAAGAGAAGACGCTGTAAATTGTAGAAAAATATGTCTCAAAATAAAAAAAAAAGATGAAAGAAGCAGGTTCGAGAGACAAAAGAGGTTAATGTTCCGCAAGAGAAAGAAAGTGACTGTAAAATTAAAAAAATGCAGAGAGCATCAGAAAAATATTAAACGATAAACTGGAGAGCATTGATTGCGTCATACAGGGTCTAACTGAGAACCATACAGAGAAAGAATTTGACACTACAGAAGTGATAAAGGTTAATTCAAAATACTTCTATAATTTTGCAAGAAGACGAAAAATCACGCAACTATCGGACCTTTGAAGAATGGAAACAATGTATTACCGATACTCTAAATAGTTTAAAAGAAGCATCTGAAATATTAAGAGTTCAGTATGAATCGTCTTTCAGTATCTCCAAAACTGATAAACTAATATGCGATAGAAACGCGTTCTTTGACGAAGAATTACAAGAGGAATGTATAACGGACTTTGACTTCACAGCGGATGATATCACACAAGCTGTAGGGAAACTAAAAGCACACTCAGCAGCAGGCCCGGACGAATGGAATGCCACACTGATCAAAATCTGGACGAATGAAATCACTAAACCCATATATTAGATAAGGAGACGTTCACTAGACACGGGAGAAATACAGAGCATATTTGAAAGAATAGTTAGAGAAAAAATCCATGAGTTTTTGAGACTCAGAAAAAATTAAACGATAACCAACATGGATTCCCGTCAGGAAGATCATGTCTATCACAACTACTGAAATGGAACACTTAAACATCATTACTGATGCACTCGAAAATAATGAAAACTACAGTATGCTGTGATATGCACAGACTTTGCCAATGCATATGACAAGTGTGATCATGGAATCATAGCACAAACTGAAATATATATATAAATAACAGGAAAAGTAGGAAAATGGGTATATAATTTCCTTTGTGAGCGGCAGCAAGTCGTTACAGTCCAAGGAATATCTTCATCAGAGTCAGAGGTCCTCAGCTCAGGACCACAAGGAACAGTATTAGCTCCATTACTATTCATAATCATGCTAACTGATATAAGTGATGAAGTTACCAATGATAGCGCAGTAACATCCTTTGCTGATGACACAAAAATTAGAAGTAAAATATGAAACCCAGAGGATATAGAATCTCTACAAACAGCACAGAATCTACAATTGGTCTGAATGCAATAATATGAAATTTAACACTGAGAAATTTCAATTATTAAAACATAGAAGAATGGAGGACCTAAAATCCATAGAATACTATACCCCAGGAAATTCAGAGAAACTCTAGGGCAAAAGATTTAGGAGTTATAATGACCGATGACGCGAAATTTGAAACACAAAATAAGATAGCAGTAAAAGAAGGAAAAGGAATATCTTTTGTTGAAACTACTGATCATGCTCGACAAAAACAAGAAATTAATCAACTAGAAGGGTTACTAGTATGTGTGCATTTATACCGAATGGGTGCCAGTGTCAGTGCCAACTGAGGAGTAAGGGAGAAGGGAAAACGAGGAGGAATGTTAGTGAGAGGAGTGAGTGTACAAGAGGGGAGAAAGGAAAAAGCAAAATTTTAATTTCTGAAAGAGGATGGGAGCATGAGAAGAGCGATAAGTGTGATAAGATAAGAGGTTGGGGCGCCTCTCAAAAGCCCAATATTGCTCTGAACAGAGAGGTAACGTAACCTAACCTTACCTCATTTTTCACGTTACCCAAGAGTAACGTAACCTAAACTAAACTTGAAAATAAATAGTATATGTATATATATATATATATATATATATTATATATATATATATATATATATATATATATATATGTGTGTGTGTGTTAAAAATGAACAATGAATAATCCCTTCGTTCATATAATTCTGATGATACTTCGTAATATTTATATAAGCCTTATATTCTTATTCATATATTCAGTTTTACATATCAGGTCCAAAATCGTATGACACAAGTTTGGATAAAATTTTGATTTGCTTTCTATTTTATAATTGGTGAATTATTTCCTTGTAAATTACTTAATCATTTTGTATAAAACCCAAAATCGTACAACGCTGACACAAGTTTGGATACACTTTTGATTTGCTTTCTATTTTATAATTGGTTAACTATTTCTGTTTAAACAACTTAATCATTTTCGTAGACTTAGCTTAATAATGTAATCTTGTTCATTTTTTTGCATACATTCTCTCTTCGTTGTAAAAGATGAAGTCATGTCATGCTTAACGTTTAATTTTTAATCCTAAGCCTTTAATTTTCGCCATGTGCCTGTTTGTTTGTAATTCATGATGGGAAGGCATATTTCAATTCCATTTTTAGTTAACTCGGCAGATCATGATAACATCAGAGCTGTCAATATACGGTTTAAATAAAATATGGATTCCTCTTGCTTAGCAGTTTACACATTGCTTCAGCAAAATTATTTGTTTTGTCTTTAAATGTTTTGTAAAGTAAATCAGCCTATTGAGAATAATAATAATAACAAAAAAAACAGCATTAAATAATAATGACGTCAGTAGGAAGTTTAGTATAAAAACCCATAAAATTTCTCCAATGGGCATTCTGACTAGACTTAGAGGCTGAGCGTTACCTGTAACATTTTAGCAGTAAAATATAGTAAGAAATATCTTTGTCTTCTCCTTCGAGCCTTGCTCTCTACAAAGAATTTAGTCTAAAATAGAGAGAAGTAATTTCCCGATACGTTATAAGAAGAATCGCGGAACCTTCAGAGGACTTAGTCGTAAATAGAGAAAAATAATTTCCCGATACGTTATAAGAAGTCGGAGAGTAGTATAGAAGAAAACTACTGCGATTCCGTATACGGTATCAGCTACTCCAGAGTAACAAATCCGTTGCTGCCACCTAACCAGAACCCCCGTCAACTTCGAATGGACCAAGGCCATAGACAGAGGGGTTAACATATATTATATATATATATATGTGTTGTGTGTGTGTGTGTGTGTGTGTGTGTGATGTTATAGTATGAACTTTAGCGGCCATTGGGACGCGGCGACGCGGCGACGCGGCAGCGGCGACGATATGTGCGCGCGATAGGGGTTACCCGTTGGACTCACCTTTGCAAATTTATTCCTTTTTTACCATGAGAAACAGTGGTTGGAAGACTGTCCCCAGCACTTCAAACCAGTTTTCTTCCTTGGGAATGAAATTTGATAGTTTCGGACCACTTAAGTACAAACGCAATCTTATCCTTATTCTCTGAAACCGTTCGTACGAAATTTGCTCCAACTACTATCTCTTTCATACCGAATTGAAATTCCTTAAAAAGTTTTTACTCGTAATGGTTTCCCTTCCAAACTTATTGAGAGTACAATAAAAAGATTCATCAACTTAAAATTTTCTAATAAAATTAAAACCGTCGTACCGTGCAGACGAAAATTGTATATTTTAAACTTCCCTATTGTGGACCTGAAAACCTTGTGAAGGAAAATTAGTAAACTAATTAATAGAGTTTATCCACAAATTTCTGTTGAATGTATTTTCACACTATAACTTAAATTACACTATTTCTTTAAATTTAAAAATAACATTACAAAGCCCTTGTGCTCATCGGTTATCTACAGATAACCATGTGGCGATTGCAATCGTCGTACGTTGGCATGGCCACACGCCAACTCCAAGTTCCGATCGATGAACACAAGGGTATTAGTAGCCGCACTAAAAGTAGACTTACAAATCTCTCCCAATCGCATATACGTTCCCACTCCCATCAGCAAGACCACTTAATTCGATCTAATAACTTTTCAATAATTACAAAAGCTAATAAACACGATCTACCCTTCTTAGAAACAATAATCAATTTCAAACATAAACCAGATATAAACCATCATATCCCATTCATAACCTCAATATCCTTCAATAAAAATTTTCTTTACTAACCAACCAAATTAACGTCCTTTAACAAATTGTATCAATCTTCCTTGTATCTCATTCTCTGCTGCGTCTGTGATCAAGTAACATGTACCTGATTTGTTTCTTTTAAGGTTTTACAGATTTTAATGTTTTGCACTTTAAACTTATCCATAATGTTCTCCTAAATCATTTTATAATGTTTTACTTAAATTTACTCCCATCGTAAAGGTAAGCCCCTTTTATGTTTTTTATAGTTTTTTAATAATTTAACTGTATTACTTAACTTTATAGTTTCAGGACTTTTAATTTTTAGTTTGTGGAATTTGTGTTAATATTTAAAATTGTTTTAAATTCCCATTTGGTTTTTAATTGTATATATTTCTCATTTTAGCACTAAAGATGACAATAGAATATGTCGAACATTTTGCTTATTAAATGTTTGCATACGGACTAAGGTTTCCACCGCAAAAATCACCTGGCTCTATATTATATATATATATATATATATATAATATATATATATATATATATATATATATATATAGTGTATATATATATATATATATATATATACACACACAAACTCAGAATGGTCCCCTGAGAAACTTATATGTTAAACACAGACCGTGCATGGAACAAGGAACTCTTCAGGGAAAATTAAATCCCTATAGTCCGAATAAGTAATGGTAAATGACAAATACCATAGTTTTTCTTTTTCATGATGCAAGCTTGCAGATAGCTGGTGAGGGAAGCTATATTTATGGGACCTCTTTGCGAGAGACCCGTTGCCCACGTCGGGCTTGCATCATGAAAAGAAAAACTATGGTATTTGTCATTTACCATTACTTATTCGGACTATAGTGGATTTAATTTTCCCTGAAGAGTTCCTTGTTCCATGCACGGTCTGTGTTTAACATATATAATATATATATATATATATATATATATATATATATATATATATATACTGCAAACCCACAAGGAAAAAGAAAAACGATTCCAAGGCCTTTCTTGTATTCATAGCTACACCTCGTCAGGGAATGAATATAAAAGACGAGATGCCCATAAATATATACAACGTACAGGAAAAACAAAACAATTTTGCCTACGATTGTTAATTTTAACCTGGTTTGGTACAGGTATATAGATGATATTTTATGCCTTTGGCCTAATAATTTGGATGTGGGCTTATTTCTTGGTAGGCTCAACAATTTAGTCCCATCTATTAAGTTTACAGTTGAAAAAGAAAATGATGGAAGCCTATCTTTTCTTGATCTAAAAATTTGGAGATGCTTTAATCAGTTCAAATATGAAGTCTACCGTAAGCCTACTAACAATAACTCTTATGTGCATTTTATTCTGACCATCATCCTTCGATTAAATCCTCTATTTTCTCTGCTATGTTTCTTCGAGCATTGAGAGTTGTCAGTCCTGAATTTTTAGATTCCGAGTTATGCAATATCATGAATATTGGTACTAAATTATGTTATCCTATTTCATTTTTAGATAACTGTCTTAAGAAAGCCAAGAATAGGTATTATAATAATGTAATTGTAAATGAATTTCAGCGTAAAAATATCTTTAGCCTACCTTACCATGTTAATTTTCAATACCTTCCAACTGTACTTAAAGCAATTGGCATTAATTTAATATTTAAGTAAAATAATACTGTTAAATCACGCCTAATAAAGAATAGCCCTAATAATGTTGTTGGTTGTGTGTATTCGATCGGATGTACACAATGTAACTCAGTATATATAGGCCAAACCGGTAAAACGTTAGATATTAGGGTAAAACAGCATAAATATGCTTGTAGAACAGCTAATAATTCCAATGCTTTATTTAACCATATGTATAGATGTAACCGTAGCATCAAGTGGGATAGTTCTAAAGCGCTTGTTAAAAACAGAGATATAATAGAAAGAAATATTTTAGAATGTGCATTTATTCATTTTAAAAACAATTTCAATAACAGTGCGGGGACGTATAAAATTGACGATATCATGTTAAAATTTCTTTTGCCTCTCATTAACCCTTGTTAAGTATGTGCTAATTGTTTTATTTTTCCTGTACGTTGTATATATTCATGGGCATCTCGCCTTTTATCTTCATTCCCTGACGAGGTGTAGCTTTGAATACACGAAAGGCCTTGGAATCGTTTTTCTTTTCCTTGTGGGTTTGCAGCATTCATTCATTTCACGTGTTTTTTTGTGAAATTCATCACCATATATATATATATTATATATATTATATATATATATATATATATATATATATATAATATATATATACTGTTGTTAACATTGGTTTTTTGCTTCCACCCAGTAGTATACCCGCATTTGGTCCGAGGAAATTGGATCAATTTGAAAATTTCCCCCTCACCGTCCTTCATGACGGTCTACTACCTTCCTTTACGTAATTTCTTTCATGGTCTTTCATGAGAAATATTTAAACAAACCAAATAAATTCATCCTCGCCTTCCTTTATGAGGTTTCCAAACAAAAAAACAAACAAACATTCCCTGACGAGATGTTGAGCATGAAAAAATTTCATGGCTCCTTTTATGCAGCGTTTCGGCGCGTTCCGCTTTGTCAGGTTTCACCGCCCTGTTAGTTTAATTCACGTCATTTCTGACTGCAGTTATGCAGGGGAAGCAACATTACCACTCATCAGACTGATATTCTGTATATATATATATATATATATATATATATATATATATATATATATATACAGGGTCCGCAAAAAAAAGGAGCATGACGAAAATTGCTCTCACGCCCGCATTTTTTGCCGGACCCTTAAATGTTATATATCTAGCTAAAGATAAAAGAGCCCGAGTTGTATAAAAAAAATTTCATCAAATTCGGTCATAAAATAAAGATTTTATGGCCACAAACGTGCAATGACTAAAAAAATGAATTTCCGCGTAAAAATTGTTTTTCTCATTTTAAATTATTTTTTTCAGATGCCTAAATAATTTTAATCAATAAAAATGATAATATGCCCTTTTCTAAAGAAGATAAAATATTAATAAAACATTATAGACTTGATAAAAATTATGGCGCAATAAAATTATTACAAGAGTTTCCGAATAAACCATGGTCGAAAGGAGGTTTGGACAAGCTGTTAAGAAAAATCGACGAAACTGAAAGTACTGAAAGGAAACAAGGAAGCGAAGCGGGAGGCCAAGATCAGTTCGAACCGAAGAAAACATCAGAGATGTGGAACTAAGAATTTGTAGTCAAGAAGGCAGACCAGGGACTCACGTGACACCGTCAAGAATTGCTAATGAGTTGAGCATATCCGAAAGTAGCGTCAGAAACATTATTAAAAACGACCTTGAACTAAAACCTTATAAACGGATACACGGGCAGAAATTAACTGAAATTAACGAACAGAAAAGAGTTGTTTGTTCTGAACGCATGTTAAGAAATATCACTCCCGAAAAAGTAGACCTCGGCTTTTTTACTGACGAAAAGAAGTTTACGGTAGAACCACCGCGAAATTCCCAAAATGACAGAGTGTATTCAAGAGTTAATCGTAAAAATGAAATACCAGATGATAGACTTTATGCTACCCGTAAATTCAGAGCTGGGCACTTGCGTTTTTTTGCCCGTTTTTTTGCGGTACTGCGGTACTGCGGTACTACCGTGTTGGTCGGTACCGCGGAAAGTACCGCGGGAAATTTGAATGCGGTAGCGGTACTGCTGTACTTTCAGCGATCCTTTGCGGTACTGCGTTATGCGGTACCGGTTTGGTAGTGCGGTAGTAGTACCGCAGTACCGCAGTACCGCAAAAAAACGGGCAAAAAAACGCAAGTGCCCAGCTCTGCCCGTAATCATTTTTCTGCCAGCGTAATGGTATGGGTCGGTGTGTCTAAACTAGGCAAGACATCTGTTTTTTTCGTAGAGCCAAACATCAAAGTAGACGCCCACTATTACACTGAAACTTTGTTGGAACAAATGCTGCCCGAAATGAGACGATTGGCGAATAATGGTTACTACTTATTCCAACAGGATGGCGCTCGGGCGCATACCGCTAAGTCAACTATTGAATTTTTAGAAAATAATGTTCCTGAATTGCTTTACCCAAAAGATTGGCCCCCTAATAGTCCAGATTTGAATCCCGTAGACTACGGAATATGGGAAATGTTGGCTGAGAAAGTGTACAAGCATAAGATCCGAAATGTCGAACATTTGAAAGAAGTTATCGTACAAAAATGGGAAGAAATTACCCAAGATCAAGTAGATAAAGCTATAGATCAATTTAGGCCCCGATTACGAAGGGTTGTAGAGGTTTCTGGCAAACATATCGAACAATTATTTTAGTCTTATAATTTCGTTTTCTTTGGAAATTGTAAAATTATATGATATGTTGTAGTAAAACTTTTATATATTTTTTAATTTTTGACGTATTGACATGACATTTGGTACTAACTTAGTTTATTTGTTGCTTATTTGCCTAAAATAAGTTATTTGTCATTATGTGTAAAAATAAATGTACAGTAAACATTTTCGTCATGCTCCTTTTTTTTTTGCGGACCCTGTATATATATATATATATATATATATATATATATATATATATATACGTACTTTAGAGGTAGAGGGTAGAAAATCAAATACCAGATTTGCCTTATGACTAGAGAGGTTGACATTCAATTTTGAACCTTATACCCTTAAATAGTTGAGACTGAACAGAAGAAAATTTAAAATAAATATCTGAAAAAGGGTTTAATAGACACACACAGACTTATACGAGAGGATGTACGGGACTCAAAACATAAGGCAACTTGTGTTGTGTTCTCGGTGCCATTTTTACCATACAGCTAGACGAATACATTCGTTTCTTTCTTTAGGTTAAATATAGATGTTATCGTAAAGCAAAAATCAGATTAATTATGATTCAACACCTATACAAATTTCTCAATTAATATTTGTATTATATGAAATTAGAATAAGAGAAATATTAACTAAATTAAAATAAATTACATCTAATTTTCAATTATAGGGATAACTCATACTTTTCCAATTTTGAAGTCAAATATTTTATCAAGCGTATAAACTAATGTTTTAATTATTCATCCATCAAATATGTTTTTTTACCCCTAATTATCCACTTGAACATTATTATTATTATTATTATTATTATTATTATTATTATTATTATTAACTATTTATCTTAAATTATTTTCTTAACCTTTATTATACAATTAGTTTCAGATCTACGAGTCGTAACCATTGTTGTATTTCTGACGGAAAAAGTGCGGACGTGATTCTACAAAATTGTTTTGCCGAAGGAAGGTATATATATATATATATATATATATATATATATATATATATATATATATATATATATATTATATATATATATATATTAGTTTAATACAGGCTTTAAAGAGACCACATTACATAAATTTTATATTTTAGAAGTACAAACAACAAATTCCGGTTTCCATCATTGCCATGACTTCTTTCCACAGTAGTAAATAACAAATAAGTAACTAAGTTTCTGTAACGCAGTAATTGTACCAATATTATGTATTATTATTATTATTATTATTATTATGTAGCTCAGCACTTGTTTTTTTTATTTTATTCCTCCGTTGTCTATAATTAAAAATTTACTTAAAGCTACCATTTTATAAGAGAAGCAACGTCTATGAACTTAAAGAATAATATGTTATTTTCTTGGCTTATTTCAATTCAAATAAGCTTACCAACAGTATATAATATACACGCATATACGCATATACCCACACACATACACACAAATATATATATATATATATATATATATTATATATATATAACTGGCTGTTGAGCTTTCTTAGGGTATACCATTTTTAACCGAGATTCTTTCTGTACATGTATTTGAATTGCAGAGAAACTTTTATCAACAATCTTTCTAGTTCCAGTAATAACTAGCGGTTAATGTTTTAAATGACATGGGCTGGACCTGTAAATCAAAATAACTTTTTATGAGGCAGTTTTAGTCGCTTTATTCAAATGTGTCACTCATTTTTTTGTGCAAACTATTGTAGAAAATAATAATAATATAAATATATATATTTAGTGTATGACGTCATGTTACTCTGCGACTTAATTAGTTTGTTGGTTTTTGTTCTGGCTATTTTTTTTTCTAATTGGATTCAGTTTGGTGGTGTTTGTGATAGAATTATGACGTGCCGTTCGTGTGGTTTCGACTTTGAGAACTTGATTCGTCATGTGCCCTAGATGATTAATTAAATGATTAATTGATTGCCTGGTTAGGTTAATTGAATGCCCGGTTAGGTCAACTGTACGCCCTTGATGATTGGTAAGGTTAAGTCGTGATATTTTCGTTAGTTTAAACGAAAATGACGAGAGCAAACTTTTCTGGTTAATTTTGAGGTGTTTTGCACGTTTCCTGTGGTAATGCGTCGTTTACAAGATCTCGTAACATGAACATGTTAGGTAATGCTTTATTGTATAAAATGTAGTCAAAAATAAAATTTTCAAGTGTATTTTGGTGTGCTTTGTTCGAATATGACCTTCATTTCTTGTGCAAATGAACAGAAATACAGTTGTCATTGCATGGCCCAAATACGTATTTCTGTTCATTTGCATAAGAAATGAAGGTTATATTTGAACAGAGCACACCAAAATACACTTGAAAAATGTATTTTTTATTTCAACTTCAGGCCATGTCATTTGCGACATAATTGACTAGCACCTATTTACATTTCTTCAATTAATACTTCTCTAATTTAGCGGCTGTTAGCAGCTTCCTATTTTTTCTCGCAATAATCCATTATTTTCACTTTTCATTCGCGCCAGTCAATCATACCATTTACAACAATGTACATACGTACCTATTTGTAGCAAGCTGATCCAATGCACAATCTCTACAATCTCAAGCATACAGTTATACATATTTGCACGAATAAACTGTTATAGCTCTATTACTTTTATGCTCATAGATCTTATACAAAAACAACAGTTTTTGTACAAAACGTTAATAAAGAAACTTTTCAAAGTCAATATATGTATACAATCCACTATACGTGTATATATATATATATATAATATATATATATATATATATATATATATATATATATATATATTATATACATATACATATATATATATATATATATATACATATATATATACACACGTGTGTGTGTGTGTGTGTGTGTGTGTGTGTGCGTGTGTGTGTGTGTGTGTGTGTAGGCGTCATTCAAACAGAAGACAGGAAGTGTTTGAACCCTGTTTCTCCCATCACTCTCCTCCTCAGCTGATCTTTTTCCGTGTCTCATCTATCCTGTGAGCAGTGCAGCATGCTCTCAAACATACACCTCTCTTCATATTCCTCACTACAAATACATGCAGCTTACACACTACACAGGCTTTTCAAAAAAGTATAGTTTTCAGCAGCCTCGGAGATTCGCAATTGGTCCCCTCCTTCCTGCCTGCATCATATACTGTGTATTACCAAGCAAGTCTCTTTACAGTTTACTTGTTTCCTCATTGTCTAAAATTTATAAAGTTCTTTCTTATTGCTTTCCTTATTGTACCGGATAGCACAACCGATTTTTTAAATGGTATTTAAGTATTATGTTGCGCTACATAGCTAGATAAGCCCCGCCACAGCTTAGTTTCTTAGCATAATCATGAAACATGAAACAAGATTATATTATTCTTTATAATTCTTTTCAGTACCATACCTACCAACAAATGTTAAAACAATGCTGTTGTAATTTCCCGCATCCTCTTCGTGAATGGACACCACATCAGCACAGCCACTTCTGCATAATTATTCATTTCAAGTAAGGAACTACATCTTTCTTTCATGAAACCAACCAGCTATTTAAATTAGCTAATAATCCATTGTTCACCACAACAGTTGGCAAGACACTTAAAAAGCCAATCTTCTAATAAAGAAGTTTACAAAAAAGTATTTATATATTTCTACCAAAGTGGAGGGTTTTGTAACTAGTATGACTAGTTCAAACTTTTGAGCCATGATCAAGTTTAGACATTTTACTGCCTACCGGCTGCTCTAATATTTCCTTCCTAATGTATAACTGAGACACATACAGCACTAGATCTTAGTTTTTACTTGCCCGTTTAGGCTCCTGCCCTATCTGCTTTAGGCTAGTTAAACTGATTCACATCCTTTAAGAAAAAGGTTTTACAGCCTTTTACCAAACCTGTTAACATGTGTATATATATATAATATATATATATATATATATTATATATATATAAATATATATAATATACACACACACACACACACATATATATATATATATTATATATATATATATATATATATATATATATATATATATAAATATGAAATAGGATCCCTCCTAAGGAGACGTAATTTTACATTTAGGATAAAAACGAAGACGTAGAGCAAGAAAGTCATTATATTTGGCTGCAGCCGACGTTTCGGGCAACTCTACCCATTTTCAAGGCCTAATAAAATAAAAAGCTAAAATTAATGCATGACAAAAAAAAATATACGAATGTCAAAAACAAACTAATTCATAGCACAGAATAAAACCACTTAAAGAATAAAAATTAAAAAGCGTAAAACAAGCATAAGCCAAAAACAAAATTAAAAATTATATACATGACAATAACACATGATAAAAGTAAAACTTTAAAACTAAAAACATTCAAACAAATTAGTTAAAAACTTCACTAATAAAAAGTTAAATGAAAAAACGCAAAAGTGCACGAAACATACCATGCTCACTTGACATCCTCAAACAACTGAGGCGAAAAGGAGACAGGGTCAAGGGGAAAAACAGAAAAATTTAGTTGGTAGGCATTCTAATTAATATAAAGGGGGTAACAGCTAGAATCAATATTTAAGCTGGAGTTCAGAAATTTAATGCACAAAGATTCATAAATACGGAGAGAGGACGGACATTTTAATGATTTAAGAATTTTAAAGTTATTAACGGAAATATCAACGTTACACTTAACAGAATGATTTCTAATGGCAGACTGTTCCTTTTTAGATAAAACTTTCCCTGTTTTAAAGTTTTAAAGTTTTACTTTTATCATGTGTTATTTGTCATGTATATAATTTTTAATTTTTGTTTTTGGCTTATGCTTGTTTTACGCTTTTTAATTTTTATTCTTTAAGTGGTTTTATTCTGTGCTATGAATTAGTTTGTTTTTGACATTCGTATATTTTTTTTTTTGTCATGCATTAATTTTAGCTTTTTATTTTATTAGGCCTTGAAAATGGGTAGAGTTGCCCGAAACGTCGGCTGCAGCCAAATATAATGACTTTCTTGCTCTACGTCTTCGTTTTTATCCTAAATGTATATATATAAATATACACACACACACACTGCATTTTCCTTTTCGTAAACGTGTAGAAGTATTTTGGGCTATTTTTATGTTTTCTGCTACCTTTTTTTTCCTCCTCGTTTGTCTTATGTATGAATGTTTGCTTTAGGTCCATTTGTATTTCGCCACTTTTTCTCTCTAGTTACTGCATATAGTATACACTACCAGTCAAAAGTTTAAGTACACCCTGAAATATTCAGAAATTTCAAATTTTGTTTAAAGTTTTTTATTTATTAACTTAGTTATCATGACACAAATTCATAAGTATAAACATGGGAACTTAAATAACAACAAATCAGGGCAATTTACCAAAAGCAAAGTCTAAATTTTAGATTCATCAAAATAGCCTCCTCTAGCAGCAATTATAGCAGAACAAATTCGAGGCATGCGCTCAACAAGAGAAAGAAGATAGTCTGGTGAAAGCTGCTGCCAGCACTCTTGTAAGAGTTCCCAGAGCTTCTGAGCACTGGATGACTGCTTGTCTTTCACTCGTCGATCCAGTTCATCCCACACTAGCTCGATGGGGTTCAGATCCGGGGACTGTGCTGGCCATTCCATAACTGTGAGTTGACTTTGCCGTTCTTTCTGCTTCAGGTAGTTTTGACACAGCTTGGAAATGTGTTTAGGATCGTTGTCTTGCTGCATTATGAACTGTTGGCCAACTAGTCGCAGTCCAGATGGGATGGCATGGCGTTGTAGAATGCTGTGATAGCCAGGTTGGTTCAGTATTCCAGTGACTTTGTGGAGATCTCCAACTTGCTCCCCTACAAAACATCCCCAGACCATCACACTTTCTCCACCGTGCTTCACTGTTGGCACAACACACTGCTGTGTCATTCTTTCACCCGCTCTGCGTCGCACAAATACTCCGCGTTTGGATCCAAAAACTTCGAACTTTGATTTGTCAGTCCAAAGGACAAATTTCCACTGCTCAACAGTCCATTTTTTGTTTTTTAGCCCAGGCTAGCCTTTTATTTTTGTTCTGGAGTCTCAGCATTTGTTTCTTTGCTGCAGTTCGTCATTTTAATCCTGCCTCTCTTTGTCTTCTCTGAACAGTTGATGTTGAAATTGTTGTACTTCTGGGGTTGTTCAGCTGGGCCTTCATTTCAGGTGCTGTGAGGCGTCTGTTGCGCGGACTGGTGATTCAGATATACTTGTCCTCTGAGTCTGTTGTGGTTCTTGGTCGCCCTGACCTTTTTCTGTCTTTATTTTGACCAGTTTCTTCGTACCATTTAATGGCACAAGCAACCGCATTCACAGAAACTTTTAAGTTTTTTGCAATTTGCTTCAGTGATTGGCCCTCATTTCTCAAAGTTACAATCGACTGTCTTTTTTCTATTGTTAACTGAGCTTTGGCACCCATTTTTGCTTTCTGAAACACGGAAATATACCTTAAAGTACACAGTTATCTCCTCTGCAAGGATCTTATATGTAATGACCTGCAGCGCATGTTAATAACTGAACACATGTATTAACATACTCTTGAAGAAACACACTACTCCCGTAAAGATTTTTAAACTGTTTTTGGATTTTTGTGCAGAGCTAATGGCATTAATTTTAGGTTGCATGCTAGACGTAAATTAACACATTTTGAAGGCTATTTTGAAAAAGCTTCTGTGTTACAACACACTGCATAGGGCAGATGCAGTGAAGCATACAATATGAAAGCCAGGTAAGCAAATTCATCGCTAGTACCTGTTAAGTTTACATTTAAAATTTATGTCTTTAGCTTAGCAGCAAAACATTGGAAATTAGTAGGGGTACTTAAGCTTTTGACTGGTAGTATATAGGGTGTCCGAGAATTATCTGTACAATTTTTGGCTGTTATTAAAAGTCAACCATGAAGTGTAGAAATTCCAGTATTGTCCCATTTTACAGAGAATCTCATTAAGTTTTTTCTGATACCAAGTTGTGACAAGTTTTTTAGAAATTCCAGTGTGTCCGAACATTATCTGTACAATTTCATCTTTTAATAAAATTCTTGATAACACACGTAAAATTCTTAAACAAGATTATTTAGAATCTGTATTTTCAAAAGTTTCTTTTATTAAAGTAACGTTGTTACAAACATTCGATATGTGCACCATTAGTGTCTAGTGATTCGCAAAACATCCAATCGATATTCCAAATGTTGCCATGTACGCTGCAGCATATCCACATCAATTCGCTCAATAGCAGCTGTGATTCTTGCTTTTAAATCATCAATGTCTGTCACCCGCGTACATTTCTAAAAAACTTGTCAAAACGTGGTATCAGAAAAAACTTAATGAGATTCTCTGTAAAATGGGACAACACTGGAATTTCTACACTTCATGGTTGACTTTTAATAACAGCCAAAAATTGTACAGATAATTCTCGGACACCCTGTACAGTATATATACAGCAATCATAAAATTTTCAAGTCTGAGCTAAAAGAAACAAATCTAACCTTAATGTACACAAAGTTAATATTTTTATTTTTCACTCTAAATTAATGACTTCGCGATTCACATAATAAATTATGCTGTCTTTACATTTTCTCAGACGCTCTGTTAAATTAACATTATCAAATTTTCTAGTATTCTATCATTATAGGCTTTTACAATCAAGAGTGAAAAACAGGTCTTTAACAGACACATATGCAGGATAATGAGTACTTTAATTGTGCAAAGCCCCATCTACTTACAAGGTTTCTCCTCAAAATTGATTTCAGCTACCGTTAGTGAAATCATACATTACAGATGATGTGACAAGTGAGCGCCTAATCATAGCTGTAAGGAAACATCTGTCAACAACACATTCAGCTGTAGACCCAGTGACGAATCATTCCTATTATACAAGTAACCCAAAGGTACCTTATTGCTTATAAATCTTGGAGTTCAAATTTTCAACCTCTTTTTCAAGCTCATAAACGCAATAAGAGGCCCCACTTTCGCAACAAAATTATATATATATATATATATATATATATATATATATATATATATATAAAATACAAAAACAACTATATCAGCTTAATAACCAATAATTAATTTCCCAATTAACAAATATATATATATATATATATACACACGGCAAAAATATTGTGAAGATTTATTTCATCTCATGATCGTCTATGATCAAACACTTTAAATGAGTTTGCAAATTGCATATATTTAGACAAAAAGTATTAGTTATTAAACTGGTTTAATGTCAATAACAGCAGAATACGGAGTTTTGTACCTTTTATTCTGCAGCTCCTTGTTATTACCATATCTTAGAAGTTGGAATTTTTCTTCGTTGAACTTCATATTGTTGTCTTCTGCCCACTGAAATAATGTTTCAATGTCGTTTTGTAATTTTCTTGTCACCTTCGTTCAATATTTCCTTACATATCTTTTTTGTCATCTGCGAAGCATGATACAATACTGTCCTTAATATCTGCATCAGTATCTGCAGTCATTGTTATGAGCAGCAAGGGAGCTAATACTGTCCTTGTGGGTCAAAGCTCACGACTTCCGATACTTCCGATTTAACTCCGTTTACCACCGCTCTTTGTGTTCTTGGCGTCAAGAAATTAAATATCCATCTTCCTAGCTTTCCAGTAATTCTTGTATTCTTAAGTTTGTGTGCTATGATTCCATGGTCACATTTATCGAAGGCTTTAGCAGTCCCTATATACAGGGTGTACATAAAGTCAGGATCTATTTTTGTGAAGCACTTGGAAATTATATGGAATTCAATCATAAAATGATAAAGTGGTAACATTTATTAAATAATTAAGAGTAGGATTCGACGTGACGCCCATCAGTATCCCTGCACAGCTCAAATCGTTCCGCAGCATTTCTAAACACATTCTGGAGCATTTGCGGGGTTATGTTATCTGCAGCAGTTCGTGTACGTAAGTTTTCAAGACTCGTAATTTTCGTCTGATAGACGTGCGATTTGATAAAGCCCCATGCAAAGAAATCTAAAGGGGTTAAATCTGGTGATCTCGCTGGCCAAGGTCTGTTGCTTCCGCGTCCGATCCAGCGATTTGGAAAACGTCCATTTAGATAATCCTGAACAATTTTGGCATAGTGACAAGGAGCACCATCATGTTGATAGACGACGGTACCCTATCCCCAATCAGCTGAGGTTCAAGGTGAGTCTCTTTCCTAATTTTGGACGAAATCATTCGGTCTTTCATCTGCCCAAATTCGACAGCTATGGCGATTTACTTTTCCACACGTATGGAAAGTGGCTTCATCACTAAAGAGAATGTTGTCCATTAAATTATCACTCCAGATTTGTTCTACGAGATCAGCACACACAGCACTTCGTCGAGGGAAATCTTCCTCATGTAAATCATGTAAAACCTGCAAATGATAGCTTTCCTTCTGCAAATTAACTTTCAGAATTTTGTGCACAGATGACGTCGGGAGGCCGAGTCTGTGTGATGCAGCACGAACGGACGTACGTGGCTCCTCAGTGATAATTCCACGTACTGCATTCACGGTAAGATCTGACATACACGGTCGTCCTGATCTTGCTTCATTATTTACAGATCCCGTTCGTTTAAATTTGTTCACCAATTTTCGTATTGTCTTGTCTATTGGCCCTGGCTTATGAAATCTTCTTCTAAACTTCTCTCTGATGTCATTGTATTCCTTTCCCTCGATTCGCCAAATTACTATTGCCACACGCTCTTCTGTATTCATTCTAAGGGCTTCTGAAAAGAAAAATAGCAAAAAATAATTATTTCACAAAAATAGATCCTGACTTTATGTACACCCTGTATTACATCTATGTTTTGTCCTCGACACAATGTTTCCAATATTTTTTCCTGGTGGTCTAGTAGCTGTGATAGGCATGATCTTCCAGTCCTGAAGCCATGTTGATTTGGGTTGTATAAGTCTTTTTCTTGTAGGTAGTAGGTAGTTTTGCCTCCAATTATACGTTCAAAACACTTTATAAGGTGTGAGGTGAGAGCAACTGGCCGATAATTCTTGGGCATTGCTCTGTTACCACCTTTAAATAAGGGGAGTGGAATTTGTCCTGTGTCGAGTGATTTCCTCCATAGTAAGTATCGCGGTTTGACAATACTCTCTATGCATTTCTTCAGAAACGTGGCACTCCATGTGTCTGGCTCTGGCGCTAAATTGTCTCGCATCTGTGATAAGGCCGTAATTACTTCTCCTTCCGTGGACTCAAAGTCCATTAATAGGTTTGTGCCGGAATTTGTTCTTGTTTGATTTGCATCTATGTCGAAAAATTCGCCTGGGTTTTCTACTTCGAGCTCGGACTTAGGGGTGCTAAACACAGTTAAATTGTTCCCTAAGCAGTTCGCTTATTTCTTTCGGGTCATTTGTATATTCAGCTTCCTCATCTATCAATGGACCAATACTCTCCTTATATTGCATTTTCCTTTTCGCAAGCGTGTAGGAGTATTTTGGGTTATTTTTTGTTTTCTGCTACCTAGATTTCCTTCTCGTTTGTCTTATGTATGAATGTTTGCTTTAGGTCCATTTCTATTTTGCCAAGTTTACTTTCTAGTTTGAGTCTCTCTGCATCAGTTCTGCATCTATGGATATGTTTTACGGTTTGTCTTCGTTGCCTGAATAGTGTCCTGATTTTCTTCTCGAGCTTGCTACGTTTTCTTTCCTGTCTGTCTGGAATATGTTTCAGTATTGTAGGTTTGTTTTCAGTCTCTATTATACATAGTATTTCTTTTGGAGTCTTCTCGTGAAGTAGCAATTCCCATTTTACCTCTTAATTGATATATATATATTAGGGTGGTCCAAAAAGTTAAAGCATCGACTAAGTTCTCTCCACAAGGTTGGTTTTATGCCTCTTGGTGTGGACAGTATTTGTGCAAAGTTTCACGTTATTCGGTTAATATTTAGGGGTCGCCACTTGCCCCCTTTTTGAAAATTTGGGAAAATATATAGACAACTGAATAACTAAATTTTTTTTTGGTTCTCAAAGAATATGAAAGAAAACAGTAAGACAATAGGACATGATAATGGGTGTATCTTCATTATTTCTTCTGCATCAGAGTCGCCTTGGATGGTATTGGTATCTGTTTTCGGTGGGCGGCTACGAGTTGTAGGAGGTACTGCTTCTGGTCCTCGTTTCGTGTCAAAGTGTCATTGTAGCGTTGTGCGAGAGCAATACCTCGCTCGGCAGCATCATTGACGACTTTCATCTTTAAGGCGCGATCTCTAAGTTCCCTGTAGTTCTTGTCATTTGGCCATTCCCGTGGATCTTTTTGAAGTAACTGGCGCGCTTCCTCCTTACCTCCAACTTTCAAGGCATCAAAGAGGGTCAATGTCCTTTTCGTGACGAAGGATGCCACATCATTTTCAACACCAGCTTCCGCCATGTCGATTCGTCGGGGGCAGCCATTCTTTTGGGGATGTTGGAGGTGTTGAACCATTCTCCTTTTGGTATCAGGATCGATCCTATTATCGAAGAAGGCCAGTCCAATCAGATGCTCCGACAAGTACCACAGGTGGCGTCTTAGAGCTGTCTTCGCCGCTTGTGCAGCTCCTCCGTGTGGATATTTTTCCAGAAGATGCAGCATTTTGAGATCATTGAGAGGAGCTTGTGTCCCCATTGGCGCTTCATGCCAGTACTTGACGTAAATCAGACTGACAAATAAAGCCAGCTGAGTCACGTTTCGTTCTTCGCGTGCTGTGAGCTTGAATTGATAGTGAAAGAGGTAGATTTTGAGCGCATAAATCGCTTTCGCCATCCATCTCGCGTGGTGCATGGGACCCGGAGCTCGGATAAAGAGTTGACCACCAGTCTTTCCCCCCAGGAAGAGCAAAGATAGTTCAAGGAACTCCTTGTAGTCGTCACGAGGTTGGCTTGCCTGAAGAGCGTTAGGTAAGTAAGTGAGCATCTCTTTTCTTATCTCTTGGAGTTGAGGGTTCTCGAACAAGCTGTCCGATGCTGAGACAAATGCTTCGTGGGAGAGAGATGGCCATTCCTTTTGAAATCGCTTAAAAAGGCCTGTTTCAGGACTTCCTGTTGAGCCAAATATTGAGGCAAAGACATCAGCAAGTACGACTTCAAGTATATGATGTCGACAACCGATCCAAACTAGCTCGTGACCCAATGCTTCTTCAATCCTGACACAGGCTCCGCGATGTAAACCCGTGTTTGACGCAGTGGTATCGAAGACGAGACCTCTCACATGTTGTTCCACGTTCCATAATTTCATAGTTTGAAGGCATGCCTGGGCCTGTGCTTCTCCAGTTCCTTGTTTCATCTTTGGGACACCAAGCAGCTTCTCCTGTCCATTGAATGTTATAAGGATTGCTATCCGATGCACATTCGTCTTCTTCCCTTCAATGCCGGGGAGCTTTCCGTCCCAATGGAGAAGGACAGGGTCTTCTAGAGAGAATGATTCTAGGTCTTCTCGAGCTGCCTGTTCTCGCCCACTTTCTCTGTAGCGATGAATAGAGCTCCGAGAGCACGTCATCCCAGACAGATCATGCCCCGCGGCCTGTAATACAGCTCCAGTTACGAAAACAGCATTCCGGTCAGAAAGATTGGTGCGATCCATTGCTCCAATGACTTCTGGAGATTGGAAAATGTTCGTAACCTTGTTCTTGGGACGCTTTGGTGCCGGAGCTTCAGACGAAGAAGGAATCGGAACCGATGGTCTATAGTCGTCGTCGTCTTGCGAAAAAAGGGAAGAAGATGAAGAGGAAAGATCAATTGATGACACTCCTGCTTCTTCCAAATCTTTCTGTGTTGCTTCATGCCTTGCCTTCCTCTTGGCTTCCTTCTCCATTCTGGATCGCTTTCTGTCCTCTTGTGTAGTCGTTTCCTTATCAATGCCAGCCATGCTGCAAGAATTGACGTCCTTGCGCTGCATGGACAGGAAATTTCGGTCCTCAACGTTGACGATCGTGCTCATGGCATCACTGGTTGCGATGTCAAACAGTTCCTGGATGTCCGCTTTGAAGATGTCTTCGTTCATTCTATCGCTGGCACGTTGCCTGGTCCTGTGCTTCTTGAGTGTTTTGTAGCGGTCTAAAAGCTTTGAAAGCTTACGGACACAGGAGTCGATCCGTTGAGTTGGGATCCGCGCTCGGGTCCAGACTTCAATCACCCTCTGGCATGCCTGGTTCAGACTGTCGGAGGTGGTTTGCTTTTGATTGATGTGGTGGTATTGCCCCAAGAGGAGGGCGTCAAGGCATGTAGGGAGCCTTGACGTGGATAAAGTTCCAGTTGCCATCCCTAGAAGCCAAACTTTTGGAATTGATCGAGTTTGAGCCATCGGACCTACGGAAGAAAAAGTACATTATATAATATATATATATTCAGAGTGGGGCGACCTCTAAATATTCACCAATCACGCTGCAATTTTGCACAGACCATGTGGACACTAAATGGACAAAAACCACACTTGTGGAGACTATCTAAGACAATTTTGAAATTTCCCCCTATGGATTTGGACCACGCTAATATATATATATATAATAATAATAAGCAAACAACCACAGGAAAAAAAGGAAAATGAAACACGAAATCCGAGCGCTTTCCTGATATATTCACATCTTCAGGGAAAAAAAAGAAATCCTATTTTTTTCTTTTCCCTGAAGAAGTGAATATATCACGAAAGCGCTCGGATTTCGTGTTTCTTTTTCCTTTTTCCCTGTGGTTGTTTGCTTATTAATAAGATCACGTGTTATTCTGATTTTACTGCATATATATATATATATATATATATATATATATATATATATACCTCCCAATATATATATTTAGGGTGATTCAAATATGGGGGTAAAAATTTTGTTTTTATATTTTAATGTGTTCAACCCTTTAAAATTTAAATGGTTCATTTCAGCATAAAACCAACTATCCTAAAATATTTTAGCAAATTTTTAATTTTTAGGGGTTGCTACCAGCAATTAAAAATTTTACAGAACGACTCAAATTGTCAAATTTTTCCACACCACCCAGGGTGTACAGTACAAGGCGCATTGCTTTTTTTTAATGTCGAAAGCTCCCCCGTAGGTCCTACCATAACCACAAGCATGCATAATTAAACTAGCATGATATTTGAGACATTAGCTGTCCTTACTTCATCAATGTTTCTTTCTTTCTATCAGGGTAAACAGCCCTGTAGTTTTTCACTGCTTGTAGCAAGAATTGTTTTTGATCTTCATCATGTGTTAGTATTTTATTATATTCATTCATTAATTTTACTCCTCTTTCCGCTATATCATTCACGACTTTCCACTGTTTGATAGATTTCTTAGCGGAGTTATACTCTTCATCATTATGCCATTCTTTAGCATCTTTGAGTAAAAATTTTGAACTAAATTCTGTTATTGTAAAGAATCTTTGAGTATTTGATGACAAAATCTTCTAATTTCTTCGTTGGAATAAGTGCAGGATCTAGAAAAGCCCGTTTTGCAGGAAGAGTTTCTGTTGCATTTTGCAAGGCCTTTACAATTTTGTTTTTCGTTTCAGTAGGCACTTCATCATCATAAAAGACCAAGGCTACCAGTTCTGATAGGTACCAGAGGTGACCTAACAGTTTTTTAATAGCAACAAATGCAATTTTGTCATTTATTTGTTTGTAGACTACAAGATTCTGTAATAATTCCAGAGCAAGACGAGGAGCGCAAAATGGCACAGGAGCTGTAAACCATGCCTTTACATATAACCGAGTAGCAAATAGACAGATGTCTTTTAGTCCTTTTTTGTCTTTTACTGAAATTTTGAACTGAGATTTGAACATAAAAATTTTTAATGAATATGTAATTTTGGCCATCCACCTAGCCCGATGAAGTCCCGCTGGATGTTTAAATTTGATTCCACCTTTTGGTTCACCTCCCAAAAAAATAATTGTTAACTGCAATAGTTCTAGGTAATCGTCTCTTGGTTGGAATGTATCTAGTTGATTTGTTGCAAATATAATTATGTCATCTTTGATGTCATGAATATTTTCATAGATATCTGGATCTGATAATGCTGTTTCGTAGTCCTCCTTATTAATGCTTGACCATTTTTCTCTGAACTTCTTAAAAAGGACTATATCTGGGCCAGAAGATGGTGATAAAGACTTTGAAACAACAGCTTCCAGCATAATTTCAAATATATGGTGTCGACATGCCAGCCACAATAAATCGTTGTCGAATTTTTGTTCTAGAAGAATAGCTGCACCATTTCTAGGACCAGTATTGGCTGCCGTTGTATTGAAGCACATGCATTTTATTTGTTCGCAGATGTCCCATTCAAGCGGTCTGATTGTTTGCATTAAAAAAAGACGCATTTCTGTCACTCAATTTTGCAACATCAAGACTTCCTAATAATTTATCATCAAACAATTTTCTACGTTTGTCAACCTTACTTTTCCATGTTGAAGGTTGTGCAGCACAGAAGCCAGATTCGTCACTTTTACTCTCTTCTGATTCTGATGATGTACTGGTGAGTATGACAGCCTCTTCATTCTTCTTTCTTTTGATCTCTTCTTCTGCTTTCCTCTTTTCATAACGTTGTTGCTTTTCTGCTGCTCTTTGCTCTTTCTTAGCAACAGCCTTATCAATGGTACCCATTTTTCCATGACGTCCTTTCTCACGTTGCATTTTCAAGAATTTCTTATCATCTTCTATTTTTATAAGCTGCATAGCATTCTCATGAGCAATGTCAAATAAGTTTTCCAGTTTATCTTTCCATTTTTCTTCTTTATTATTTAAATTTTGTGATCTTTTCAATTTGTTTGCTTTGTTTTTCTTAAGCAGCTGTCACTCCTTCAGTATTCCTTGAATTTTATCTACTACATGTATTCTTTGTTTTGCTGGTATTCCTGCTTTTTTCCAAACTGCTAGCACATCATCTGCAGTAGAGCAGCATGATTCTCTAATGTCTTGCTTTTTAATATTTCTGTATTGCATGAAGAGGGCCATCATTTCCTTCTCTGATGGTAATACGGATGTTTTTAGTACTGCAGAGGGCTGCCCAATTAGCCATACTTCAGTTTCTTTTCTTGTAGAACTTCTCCCAAATGAGCAACTGGGTGATGGTGAGTTAGGCCTAGCTTCCATAATCGATTAATTGGTATCAAAATTACGAGTTCCAAGCAACAATTAAAAGCAAGCTAGTATATAAACCATTAATTAAAAATTCTGAAATATAAACAATTAAACATAAAATCATAAGTTGTAAAAACAAACAAATTGAAAAAGAGGGAAACTTTGACGCCTGGTAGCACATAGTAAATTTTATTTAAAATTCACCAAATTTGGCATACACTACTTTTTTGTCATAGGGAACAAAAATACAGGTTGAACAATTAAAAAAAAAACTTTGATTTTTTTGAATCACCCTAATATATATATATATATATTGCCTCCCAATATATATATATATATATATATGTTACCTCCCAATTTATATATATATATATATATATATTACCTCCCTATATATATATATATATATGTTACCTCCCAATTTATATATATATATATATATATGTTACCTCCAATTATATATATATATATATATTACCTCCAATTTATATATATATATATATATTACCTCCCAATTATAGATATATATATATATATATGTTACCTCCCAATTTATATATATATATATGTTACCTCCCAATTTATAGATATATATATATATATATATATATATATATATATGTCACCTCGCAATTTATATATATATATATATATATGTTACCTCCCAATTTATATATATATATATATATATATATATACATTTAGGATAAAAACGAAGACGTAGAGCAAGAAAGTCATTATATTTGGCTGCAGCCGACGTTTCGGGCAACTCTACCCATTTTCAAGGCCTAATAAAATAAAGGCTAAAATTAATGCATGACAAAAAAAATAAAAAATTATACGAATGTCAAAAACAAACTAATTCATAGCACAGAATAAAACCTTAAAGAATAAAAATTAAAAAGCGTAAAACAAGCATAAGCCAAAAACAAATTAAAAATTATATACATGACAAATAACACATGATAAAAGTAAAACTTTAAAACTAAAAAACATTCAAACAAATTAGTTAAAAATTAGTTAAAAACTTCACTAATAAAAAGTTAAATAAAAAAACGCAAAAGTGCACGAAACATACCATGCTCACTTGACATCCTCAAACAACTGAGGCGAAAAGGAGACAGGGTCAAGGGAAAACAGAAAAATTTAGTTGGTAGGCATTCTAATTAATATAAGGGGGTAACAGCTGGAATCAATATTTAAGCTGAATTCAGAAATTTAATGCACAAAGATTCATAAATACGGAGAGAGGACGGACATTTTAATGATTTAAGAATTTTAAAGTTATTAACGGAATATCAACTTTACACTTAACAGAATGATTTCTAATGGCAGACTGTTCCTTTTTAGATAAAACTTTCCCTGTCCTATGGCTAATACCCATATGGGAGCAAAATCTTGCCTGCAAAGAACGAACTGTGCTGCCAACGTAGTTCCCCTGGGAACACCCAGGGCAGGTAAACAAATAAACGACAGAACAGTTCATCGCAGGGGGGATTTTGTCCTTACAACGGAAAAAAACATTCAAGGGTATTATTATTCACAAAAGCAACCTTAAAATCAGTGTGAAATAAAATTTCCTCACCACACTCAACAATTGCTTTTTCACAACAGTGTTAAATTGGTAGAGGTCAGGTAAAACAAGATATTACAATTCTTAGGAACATCATACGTTGGGATAAGTTTGGGGGAATAAACATTATTAAGTAATTTACCAATAATACCTTGTACAAGAACCCGTGGAAAACCATTTTTAAAGAAAAATCAGTAAGGAATTCAAACTCATTATGAAGCAGAGCAAAGTTTTGAGCAATATATAAGCTCTATGCACTAAAGTGCGAATCGAACTTAGTTTGTAATTAAAATCGCAAAAACTATAAAAATTAAAACACTAAACCCGTAAAAGTAGGCTTCCGGTATGTAGAAGTTAAAACAGTTGAGCCTGATTTGGAAACCAAAACATCAAGGAAAGGAATAGAACCTTGAACTTCCTTTTCCTGCGTAAATATAATATTCTTATGAAGTGTGTTCAAAAAATTTAAAAACTGAACTGATTGATTATCCGTTTGGAATAAAGCAAACGTGTCATCAACATAACGTCTGTACAAATTCGGCTTAAGGTGAGGGGGCACTCACAGAAGGCCCTTTCCTCAAGATGAGACTGAAAATATTCGCAAAACGGGACCCAAGGGGCTCCCATCCCCACTCCATCCAATGACGGTAAACTACCCCTTGAAAACTAAAAAAGTTATCCTTGACAGCCAATTCAGAAGCTGCTCAAACTGTGCTTCTGCCAAAGCCGTGAAAAGTGAGTCCGGCTGTGGAAAAGCTTTATTTAAATAATTGTAATGGTCTCATCCAAGGGGACATTTGTAAAGAGGGAAGATACATCAAAACTTGTCATAAACAAGAATTCATATTAAACTTCTTAATTTCCGACACAAAGAAAACTGTCCTTAACACTGTACAAGTTCACAGTAAATGATGATAACAATGGGACAAGAAATTTGGCAAGTTTGTAATTAGCCAAAGGATAAGACGCTAAAATTGGGCGCAATGGAACACCGACTTTATGAACCTTAGGCAGACCATACATAAGGCCCAAATAAGGCCTGAAACGTACAATTCATCATAAGTGGAGGAGTTAATAACACAATCATGTTTAAGCTTAAGCAAAACACGGTTTAACCTTGTCTTCCAATCGCTGAATAATTTAGAAACCTGTTCATCTACTTAACAAATTTTAATGATCAGAAAGAATATCAAGCATTTTTTTAATATAATCAGTTTTATTCATAACCACAACACCGCTACCCTTATCTGGTTTAGTAATAACATAGATTCATTACACCCAAGCTTTTTAAAATTTCACGGTCCTCCTTATGCAGAAAAATTGTAGAAAACTTAAAGCTTTAATTTTAAAAAACAATTCATGGGACAATTGGGAAATATGTTGTCTAACCTTACAAAATCATTAGCATCAAGGGTTGGAAGACCTTCAGATCATGGGCTATCCTTTCAAAATAAAAATAAAAGTCAGCAGGTTTAAACGCAAGTTGGGAAACTTGAACTTAAGGCCAAGAGACAAGAGAAAACTTTCACGCTTTGACAGGGTATAGTCAGATAAATTCCTAATGACCTGACCAGGATCTAGAAAAATAAGGCGAGATAGGTTTAACCTAAAAAGCTTGCGGTCATGAATCCGGGAAATAGACGTACATATGAAAGGGAGGAAATGAATATTAGACACTATGCACGCATATCACAAAAAGAGACCAGGCCTTCAACTGGCTTTTAAGAGCACAAATCTTGTTCGAAATATCATGCTTAAGCTTAAATTTGTAATTTATTTCATTGTTAAGATAATATACCAATGATGACCTATAAAACTCTGAAGAATAGAGTGAATTACGATACAGTTATAATAAATAAAATTAGGAAAGACGCCACTATTCCGGCAGATTTCTAAAAATTCAAGGTCCACCGTAAACTTGAAAAGTCTGTCAGAAAATTCAAGAAGATTGAATTGGACCTTGAATTTTTAGAAATCTGCCGGAATAGTGGCGTCTTTCTAATTTTATTATTATAAACTGTATCGTAATTCACTCTATTCTTCAGAGTTTTATAGGTCATCATTGGTATATTATCTTAACAATGAAATTAATTACAAATTTAAGCTTAAGCATGATATTTCGAACAAGATTTGTGCTCTTAAAAGCCAGTTGAAGGCCTTGGTCTCTTTTTGTGATTATGCGTGCATAGTGTCTAATATTCATGTTCCTCCCTTTCATATGTACGTTCTATTTCCCGGATTCATGACCGCAAGCTTTTTAGGTTAACCTATCTCGCCCTTATTTTCTAGATCCTGGTCAGGTCATTAGGAATTTATCTGACTATACCCTGTCAAAGCGTGAAAGTTTTCTCTTGTCTCTTGGCCTTAAGTTCAAGTTTCCCAACTTGCGTTTTAAACCTGCTGACTTTTATTTTTATTTTGAAAGGATAGCCATGATCTGAAGGTTCTTCCAACCCTTGATGCTAATGATTTTGGTAAGGTTAGACAACATATTTCCCAATTGTCCCATGAATTGTTTTTTAAAATTAAAGCTTTTAAGTTTTCTACAATTTTTCTGCATAAGGAGGACCGTGAAATTTTAAAAAGCTTGGGTGTAAATGAATCTATTGTTATTACTAAACCAGATAAGGGTAGCGGTGTTGTGGTTATGAATAAAACTGATTATATTAAAAAATGCTTGATATTCTTTCTGATTCATTAAAATTTGTTAAGGTAGATGAACAGGTTTCTAAAATTATTCAGCGATTGGAAGACAAGGTTAACCGTGTTTTGCTTAAGCTTAAACATGATTGTGTTATTAACTCCTCCACTTATGAATTGTACGTTTCAGGCTCTTATTTGGGCCTTATGTATGGGCTGCCTAAGGTTCATAAAGTCGGTGTTCCATTGCGCCCAATTTTAGCGTCTTATCCTTTGGCTAATTACAAACTTGCCAAATTTCTTGTCCCATTGTTATCATCATTTACTGTGAACTTGTACAGTGTTAAGGACAGTTTTTCTTTTGTGTCGGAAATTAAGAAGTTTAATATGAATTCTTTGTTTATGACAAGTTTTGATGTATCTTCCCTCTTTACAAATGTCCCCTTGGATGAGACCATTACAATTATTTTAAATAAAGCTTTTCCACAGCCGGACTCACTTTTTCACGGCTTTGGCAGAGCACAGTTTGAGCAGCTTCTGAATTTGGCTGTCAAGGATAACTTTTTTAGTTTTCAAGGGGTAGTTTACCGTCAGTTGGATGGAGTGGGGATGGGGAGCCCCTTGGGTCCCGTTTTTGCGAATATTTTCATGTCTCATCTTGAGGAAAGGGCCTTCTGTGAGTGCCCCCCTCACCTTAAGCCGAATTTGTACAGACGTTATGTTGATGACACGTTTGCTTTATTCCAAACGGATAATCAATCAGTTCAGTTTTTAAATTTTTGAACACACTTCATAAGAATATTATATTACGCAGGAAAAGGAAGTTCAAGGTTCTATTCCTTTCCTTGATGTTTTGGTTTCCAATCAGGCTCAACTGTTTTAACTTCTACATACCGGAAGCCTACTTTTACGGGTTTAGGTTTTAATTTTTATAGTTTTGCGATTTTAATTACAAACTAAGTTCGATTCGCACTTTAGTGCATAGAGCTTATAATATTTGCTCAAACTTTGCTCTGCTTCATAATGAGTTTGAATTCCTTACTGATTTTTTCTTTAAAAATGGTTTTCCACGGGTTCTTGTACAAGGTATTATTGGTAAATTACTTAATAATGTTTATTCCCCAAACTTATCCAACGTATGATGTTCCTAAGAATTGTAAATATCTTGTTTTACCTGACCTCTACCAATTTAACACTGTTGTGAAAAAGCAATTGTTGAGTGTGGTGAGGAAATTTATTTTCACACTGATTTTAAGGTTGCTTTTGTGAATAATAATACCCTTGAATGTTTTTTCCGTTGTAAGGACAAAATCCCCCCTGCGATGAACTGTTCTGTCGTTTATTTGTTTACCTGCCTGGGTGTTCCCAGGGGAACTACGTTGGCAGCACAGTTCGTTCTTTGCAGGCAAGATTTTGCTCCCATATGGGTATTAGCCATAGGACAGGGAAAGTTTTATCTAAAAGGAACAGTCTGCCATTAGAAATCATTCTGTTAAGTGTAAAGTTGATATTTCCGTTAATAACTTTAAAATTCTTAAATCATTAAAATGTCCGTCCTCTCTCCGTATTTATGAATCTTTGTGCATTAAATTTCTGAATTCCAGCTTAAATATTGATTCCAGCTGTTACCCCCTTTATATTAATTAGAATGCCTACCAACTAAATTTTTCTGTTTCCCCTTGACCCTGTCTCCTTTTCGCCTCAGTTGTTTGAGGATGTCAAGTGAGCATGGTATGTTTTCGTGCACTTTTGCGTTTTTTATTAACTTTTTATTAGTGAAGTTTTTAACTAATTTTTAACTAATTTGTTGAATGTTTTTAGTTTTAAAGTTTTACTTTTATCATGTGTTATTTGTCATGTATATAATTTTTAATTTGTTTTTGGCTTATGCTTGTTTTACGCTTTTTAATTTTTATTCTTTAAGTGGTTTATTCTGTGCTATGAATTAGTTTGTTTTTGACATTCGTATAATTTTTTATTTTTTTTGTCATGCATTAATTTTAGCCTTTTATTTTATTAGGCCTTGAAAATGGGTAGAGTTGCCCGAAACGTCGGCTGCAGCCAAATATAATGACTTTCTTGCTCTACGTCTTCGTTTTTATCCTAAATGTAAAATTACGTCTCCTTAGGAGGGATCCTATTTCATATGTATATATATATATATATATATATATATATATATATATATATATATATATGTGACCTCCCAAATTTATATATATATATACACATGTTAACAGGTTTGGGAAAAGGCTGTAAAACCTTTTTCTTAAAGGATGTGAATCAGTTTAAACTAGCCTAAAGCAGATAGGGCAGGAGCCTAAACGGGCAAGTAAAAATTAAGAGCTAGTGCTGTATTGGTCTCAGTTATACATTAGAAAGGAAATGTTAGAGCAGCCGGTAGCCAATAAAATTATAAATAATATACCTTTAGACATGACTGACTTGTGTAAATATGCATGGCTAGTTATTAAGTTTTACGTTTTAAATACACGTGTAAAAAGTGTATGGTGGATTGTATACATACAGTATATTGACTTTGAAAAAGTTTCTTTATTAACGTTTTGTACAAAAACTTGTGTTTTGTATGAGATCTGTGAACATAAAAGTAATAAAACTATAACAGTTTATTTGTGGAAAGATGTATAACTGTGTGCTTGAGATTGTAAAGATTGTGGATTGGATCAGGTTGCTACAAATAGGTACGTATGTACATTATTGTAAATGGTATGTTTGACTGGCGCGAATGAAAAGTGAAAAGAATGGATTATTATGAGAAAAAATAGAATCTCAGTGAAAAATGGTATACCCTAAGAAGGCTCAACAGCCAGTTTTCTTTCAGGTAGATATATTAAAAATAGTATTTGTAGCACAAACATAGCTATCTTTTTGTTGCGTTTCATATATATATATATGTGTGTGTGTGTGTGTGCGTGTGTGCGTATATGCGTGTATATTATATACTGTTGGTAAGCTTATTAGAATTGAGATAAGCCAAGAAAATAACATATTATTCTTTAAGCGGATCTTTTCCGTTTGACTGCCGCCATTGAAACATAAGAGGTGAGTGCCCCCAGCCTTCTTTACTTAGCCTTATAAGGCTAACTAACGAAAATATCACGACCTAACCTAACCAATCGTTAGGCCAACTGTACGACCTTGACGATTGGTTAGGTTTGGTCGTGATATTTTTGTTAGTTAGCCTTATAAAGCTAACTAAAGAAGGCTGGAGGCCCTGATCTTCAGGGGATCCCCTTATTTTTCTGAGTACACGATTAAAACTTAAAAATTAAGCATGGATCTTGAAAGTAATTAAAATTATTTATAAGAAACAAAATTTGAAGGGGAAATTAAGAAAAGCTTTTTTATGAAGTAACTTATTTTGTATCATCAAGACATTTCAGTTAAAATACAAAATACAAAAAGTTTAATTATGTTTCACTGGCGGCAGTCAAACGGAAAAGATCCCTTTAAGCTCATAGACGTTGCTTCTCTTATGAAATGGTAGCTTTGAGTAAATTTTTAATTATAGACAAAGGAGGAATAAATAAAAAGGCAAGTGCTGAGCTACATATTAATAATAATAGTACATAATATTCGTACAATTACTGCGTTACAGAAACTTACAGTAACTTATTTCTTATTTACTACCGTGGAAAGAAGTAAGTCATGGCGATGATGGAAAACAGAATTTGTTGTTTGTACTTCTAAAATATGAAATTTATGTAATGTAGTCTCTTTTAAAGCCTGTATTACACTAATACTAATAATACTAATAATATATAAATATATATATATTATATATATATATATATATATATATATATACCTTCCTTCGGCAAAAAAAATTTTTAGAATCGCTTCCGCACTTTTTCCGTCAGAAATAGAACAATGGTTACGACTCGTAGATCTGAAACTAATTGTATAATAAAGGTTAAGAAAATAATTTAAGATACATATTTAATTATAATAATAATAATAATAATAATGTTTAAGTGGATAATTAGAGGTAGAAAAACATATTTGATGTATGAATAATTGAAACATTAGTTTATCCGTTTGATAAAATATTTGACTTCAAAACGGGAAAAGTATGAGTTATCCCTATAATTGAAAATTAGATGTAATTTATCTTAATCTAGTTAATATTTCTTTATTCTAATTTCATATAATACAAATATTAATTGAGAAATTTGTATAGGTGTTGAATCATAATTAATCTGATTTTTGCTTTTCGATAACATCTATATTTAACCTAAAGAAAGAAATTAATGTATTCGTCTAGTTATACGGTAAAAATGGCACCCAGAACACAACACAGGTTGCCTTATGTTTTGAAGCCCGTACATCATCTCGTATAACTCTGTCTATTAAACCCTTTTTCAGATATTTATTTTAAGTTTTCTCCTGTTCAGTCTCTATTGTTTAAGGGTATAAGGTTCAAATTTGAATGTCAAACTCTGTAGTCATAAGGCGAATCTGGTATTTGATTTTTTATCCTCTACCTGCAAAGTACGTATATATATATATATATATATATATATATATATATATATATATATATATATACAGTATATATACAGAATATCAGTCTGATGAATGGGAATGTTGCTCCCCCTGCACGACTGCAGCTGGAAGTGACGTAAATTAAACTAACGGGGCGACGAAACTGGACACGGTGGAACGCGCCGGAACGTTGCGTAAAAAGAGCCATGGAATTTTTTTCCTACTCAACATCTCGTCAGGGAATGTTTGTTTGTTTGTTTGTTTGTAAACCTCATAAAGGAAGGGGAAGTTGAATTTTTTTTGTCCCATGAAAGACCATGAAGGAAGGCGAGGATGAATTCTTTTTTCTTTTTTGTTTGTTTAAATATCTCTCATGGAAGACCATGAAAGAAACCACATAAAGGAAGGTAGGAGACCGTCATGTAGGACGGTGAGGGGGAAATTTTCAAATTGATCCAATTTTCTCAGACCAAATGCGGGCATACTACTCACCCAAATTGTTTCTTCTGACAATGTCAGGCTTGTCGCCCCACTTTGTACCTACGGCTTATCGCGGAATCCTAGCCACGACCCGTTAAGGAAGTCGGAAATCGCAAAGTTCCAGCCGAGACCTTGATAGGCGGGAGTGGCTTCATGTATGTTTTCCAAATGAAATGAGACTCGATTACATGATTTTCAAATGAGCAGCTCAGCGTCTCAACCAGTAAGCTACCCACGGATATATATTATATATATATATATATATATATACAGGGTGGGCGGAAAGTAGCTCCCTATTTTGGATTGGTAAAAAAATACGTATATTATCTATTTATTTCAGAAGAAATAATATGAAAAGGTAGGCATACATGGTAGGTTTTCTATAAAATTCAATGTGGGCTCCAACTCTTTCCACCAGCTTCTGGAGCCGCCCAGGAATGGCGTCCACTGACTTTAGCAGGAACTCCGGCGGATGGAGGACATGACTTCCCGAATTCGGTCCTCCAGTTCTTCCAATGTCCTCGGTTTGGTGCGGTAGACTTCTTCCTTTACCCACCCCCAAAGAAAGAAGTCGCACGGTGTCAAGTCGGGGCTCCTGGCTGGCCATTGATGTGGACCACGACGACCCATCCAACGCCCAGGGAAGTGGGCATCCAGCCACTCACGGACAACAAGAGCGAAGTGCGGAGGGCGCCATCTTGCATAAATATCAGATCGTCGATGTTCTCCCATGTGCTGACAACCGGCCAGACCTCGTTTCGCAACATAGCAAGGTACCGCTCAGCATTCATGGTGTTGCGCAGAAGGAACGGGCCCACAACCTGATCTGAGGTCATACCACACCACACCGTTACACTGAACCGATTCTGCGTTTTTCAGCGGTAACCGTGCGACTTCTTTCTTTAGGGGTGGGTAAAGGAAGAAGTCTACCGCACCAAACCGAGGACATTGGAAGAACTGGAGGACCGAATTCGGGAAGTCATGTCCTCCATCCCGCCGGAGTTCCTGCTAAAGTCAGTGGACGCCATTCCTGGGCGGCTCCAGAAGCTGGTGGAAAGAGTTGGAGCCCACATTGAATTTTAGAGAAAACCTACCATGTATGCCTACCTTTTCATATTATTTCTTCTGAAATAAATGGATAATATACGTATTTTTTTACCAATCCAAAATAGGGAGCTACTTTCCGCCCACCCTGTATATTAGGGTGTTTCATACCTATAGGGTAAAATAAAAATGAGCTTGGAGTTTTAATCCACACGTTTCTCCGTATTCTAAAGAACAAGAAAACACGTTTGTGCAAGTTTGAACCAGATCGCGCTGCATTTAGAGGTCCCCAACTTTGACGACTTTTTGTCAGTTCATTTCTCGCCTGCCTGCAGTGAAGACGGTTTTCTTCGTCACTTGAGCGGTTCGTGTTGTATAGCCTATTGGACAACTATGGAGGTAATTATATATGCTACTAATTATCTCATTTTACTGTGGTATTGAAATTTATTATTATTTAATTTCTGTCATTTTACTGTGGTAGTGATATTTATTATTAATATTACATGAAATTAATTAGTCTGTTGCATATTGGACAACTAAGCTGGTAATTATTTATGATACTAATTAATGTAATTTTACTGCGGTATTGAAATTTATTTAATTAATGAATTGTCAAAGAGAACGTAGTGTACACGTATCAGTTTTATAAATAAAGAAAAGCAGTAACTGGGACTCGAACCAGTGTCATAGCCGTTTGGCGGCATCGCTCAAGTCGGCGTACACAGCACGCTATCCACTCCCTAGATGGTGTAGTGGATAGCGTGCTGTGTACGCCGACTTGAGCGATGCCGCCAAACGGCTATGACACTGGTTCGAGTCCCAGTTACTGCTTTTCTTTATTTAATTAATGAAATTAATTACGATGTGAAATTATTTCTGTGGAATTATTTAGTTTGTTTTCTTTTCCAGGTGTCTACCAGAGCGAAAACAGAAGTGTTTCTTATTGGCCAGACGGATGCGAACATCACATCAAGTGGCCTTCCAACTCAGTTGCAAGTACTCAAAAAGTACTTTTACCACCAAAAGGAGCAAAAATTTGGACGTACTAAATGCCTGAACCTGTGCCTGGATGCCTGTCTCATATTTTGGGAGAGAGCGAGAATCCCCATGATGCGTCGAGATTCGGCCTTGAGGAAGATGGAATCCCTTCTCAAGGAATACGACCGGCTTGTGAAGCACAAGTCACATAAAGCAGAGTCCTTCCGAGTGAAGGAGGCGATGTTCAAGGAGGCAATAGCGAAGGAGATCATGGACATTGCTCATTCACAGGCTAAGGAAATGATGAAGAATCAGGAGGACATCCACTTTCTCGACATGCAGCGTGAAGATCCAAATTCCTGCAGCATGGGCCCTGTTGACATGAAGCTTCACTATAAGGAGATTAGGAAAAGGAAGAGGCTGGACAAGATTAAGGAACAACAGGAGAAGGCCAGGAAGGAACAAGGAGCTGCAGAAGATACGGGGGCTTTAGTGATTTCAACTTCGTCAGAGACTGACTCAGATGTCGTTGACCCAACGTGGAAGTTTTTCCATCCTCCTCCAAGGGAAATACCAAGAAGCGACGCAGGAATCTGATCTCACAGGATGTGACGACTACCTACGATCGGCTGAATATTTCGTACCGCGATTCAGCTATGTCGTACGCTGCAGCGGCTAAATCACTAGGTTTTGACTTGGATGAACTGTCCATTTCTGCCAGTACCATGTACCGCACACGCAAGGCTCTCAGGAAGGTGGCTGCTGAAAGTTATCAATCCGACGAAGTTTGTCCTGGTCAGCCTCTTGTCTTGCATTGGGACGGTAAGCTCCTACCTGACAATGAGCAATGGAAGGAGAGCGTTGACCGGATCGCCGTCCTCGTCTCTGGCGACGGCAAGGAGAAGTTGCTCGGCGTTCCTAAGGTGACGTCCGGAACCGGCGAGAAGATAGCGCGAGTTTGCTTGGATTTGGTCAAGGAACACAGGATGGAAGAGCGCGTGCGGGGACTGTCTTTCGACACGACAGCGTCGAACACCGGGATTCATATCGGGGCCTGCGTCCTGATTGAGAAAGGTCTTGGCAGAGAACTCATGTACTTCCCCTGTCGGCATCACATCTATGAAGTCATCCTCAGCTCCGTCTTCAAGCGTGCATACGGCCCTTCAAGTGGCCCCGATATACCCGTTTTCAAGAGGTTTCAGGCACAATGGAAGTTCATCGACCGGTTGGACGTGCGGCCGTACGATTTTGCTCAAGTCAATGACTCTATGAGGGAACTGAGGGAGAAGTCAGTCCTGCTGGTGAGAGGGATGGTGAGCACGTCGCATCAGCGCGATGACTACAAGGAACTGCTACAGTTGGTTCTCATCTTCCTGGGAGAAGCAAAAGTGGTGGATTTCCCTCTCAGAGCCCCTGGCGCTTACCATCACGCTCGATGGATGGCGATAGCCATCTACTCCTTGAAAGTAATTCTACTGAAGAAGCAGTTCAAGATGTCGAGTCACGAGTTGGAAGCTCTGACAGCCGTAGGTCTCTTCGTGTCCCTCGTCTACATCCGAGGTTGGACTCGTGCTGCAACCTCAAGCAAGGCTGCCGCAGTTGATCTGGAATTTCTGCGTGACGCGGAAGCCTTTGCCATGTCGGGATATTCGTGTGTTAACGCTGCGCAAGAAGCCATGTCTCGACACCTATGGTACATCTCTGAGACTCTTATTGCCATGGCGTTCTTCGACGCAGATGTGGCAGATGAAGAAAAGGCTCAGATGGTCGTCAGTTTGGGTAAGCCCGCATCGAAAAAGGAACTCAAGCGACCCCAAGGGAAGAACGTCAGGAATCTTGCCTCGAAACACCTGGCGGAGTTCGTGACAGGAAAGACGATGGCTTTCTTCCATGCATTCGACTTGGACACAGAATTCTTGAAAAAGCCAGTTCAAGCAAGCAGCGGCAACTGTTAACAAAATCTCTGTCGTCAACGATCGGGCCGAAAGAGCCATCGCGCTCACCAAAGAGTTCAACTGTTCTCTGACGAAGAACGAAGAGCAGAAGCAGTATTTGCTCAAAACTGTGATGCAGCATAGGGCGAAATACCCGAATAAAACCAAGAAGGATTTCATGGACAAATGATTCGCAAGAAGTGGTTGTTTTTTGTATCTTTGTGAAAATGTGTAGTGAAATGGTACTCGTTTGTTGAATAAAAATTCATTGACAGATTTTTGTTTAATTTTTTCCGTTTATGATCTGCCAGAGCATCAAACTGGGGACCCGTAAACTTTAAACTATTGAATTAATACTTCGGTTTATCAGTCTCCTCAGCAAATGGAACAAGGGGATCCATGTGGATTAAAATTTTTCCAAACTTTTAATTTATGAAACACCCTAATATATATATATATATTATATATATATATATATAATATATATATATCAGTGTTGGCAATAAAAAACCCAAAACCCCTCAAACAACCCCCAGAAAATCCGGGGTAAATAAAGTTAAAAAAAATAGCTTTTTTTTTATATGGGAGGCGGGATGAAAAATCATCTTCCTTTTCTACTTACATCAGACCCTTTTCCATCCCGAGTTATTGACAACGATTTATTTTCTCGTTATTTATTGATCTGGTTCATAGAGAAGTCACAACAGGTCACCAGCAGGTCACCATTACGTTGAAGAAAATCAGTGCTCCAGTGGCGCTCATCAGTATTCGTATAAGAAAATATTTCAGATATATTCGTCCTTATCTTTTGTACCATGCATAGGATAGTTATGAAAAGTTTACCGTTCCTTTGGAAAAATGTACAAATAAAAAAATTAGTTTAACTCCAACATATAACGTAAAACATGAAGCAACTTGAGGAAAGTCTTAAAAAAAAAAGCTAAAAGGCAAAAGTTTTACATTTACTTACAAAATTGCTTAATACTTTCTGTGTTCGCCTTTTGCTTGAATGACTTCAATAATTCGTTTTGAATATTTTTCTACGAGGTTTGGACATCTCTCGGTTGAAATTTTAGTCCATTCTTCTAAAGAAAATTGTTGCAATTTATTCAGATTCGAAGGGTATCTCATGCGGACAGCTTTTTTCAAATCAAGCCATAAATTCTCGATTAAATTGAGATTTGGGCTTTGACTAGGTCACTTGAGAAGCTTGAAATTCTTTTGCTGAAGCAATTTCATGCTGCTCTTACTTTTATGTTTTGGATCATTATCTTGCGATCCATTCGCAAATCCCGAACTGAAGCATACATTTTCTTCTAAAATTTCGTGATATTTCTTCGAATTCAAGATTCTAATGTTGACAAACTTTCCTGGACCAGAAGCACTAAAGCATTCCCAAAGAAGCAGACTACCACCACCAGTCCACCATACGTTCAACCGTAGGAAGGATGTTTTTTTCTTCGACTGCAGTATTTGATTTTCGCCAAACATACCGCTGCTCGTTGTTCCCAGATAATTCAAGTTTGGTTTTGTTTGTCCAGAGAACTTTCTTCGAGAATGCAAATCCATCAGAGATTTTTTTCGTGTAACTTTTCCATGCAGACCATTCTTTTTCACTGTACATATTAATTGCATCACCTAGACAAATTATTATCATACATACACATTTTTAAGCCTAAATGTGCTGTTATGATCCAGTTTGTCATATAGAGCATGGGTACCGGCTACTAATTAACGACAAGTTAAAAAACTACAGTCAACCGACGACAAGTTCCACGAGACCAACTACAACAGCTTCAGTGCCCGTCCGATCTTTATACAAACAGAACATTAAGTATCAAGGTGAGTCATGGATGTGATTCCTTGTAAGCGTTCTAAAATAATTACCCTGGATGACCACATTCCAAAATGCCAGAGGGAGATCGCGAAAATTTATGGTGTTAATTAGAGTACAGTGTCCAGAATCTTGAAGAAACGTGAATTATCTGGGAGCACATAACCCAAACAAAGAGGCAGATATGGAAGAAAGTGAAAAGGATTCTTGGAAGACCAGCAATGCCTTTGGAAAAAATCTTTCTGACGTTGGAGTAACAGTTAACTCAAGCACTGTCCGCCGCCACTTGATTGCTAGTGGAAGATTCGCGAGAAGAGCAATAAAAAAAACAGCTTCTAACGTTTCAAATGAAAAAAAAAGGTTAGACTGGGCTAAAAAGTGTGAAACCATGACAAAAGAAAAGTTATGCAGGGTAATCTTTTCAGACGAGTCATTTCTTTGTGCAAGGACAGCGAAGTCAGCACTTGCGTCGATCGGTGGGTAAACTATTGAGAGAGTGTCATGTAGATCAATGTGTAAAATGTCTTCAAAAGATGATGTTCTGGGGCTCCTTCAGCTATTATGGCATCGTTTCATTAATCACTACATCCTGTTGAAGAAATGATGAGATCTCATTATATTGAAAGAAATTTGATTCATAAGTTGACCAAGTGGTTTCCGAATGGAGATGGTGTTTTCCAGCAAGATTTAGCGCCATATTACTCTTCAAAAGTTGTAACCAGGTTTTACAGGTTTTTCAAAGAGAACAGCATTCAGGTGTTAGAAAGACCGAGGAACTCTTCTAATTTAAACTCACTTGCGAATCTGTGGGCCATTGTGACACAAAAACTTAGGAAAAAGGATTGCACGACAATGACGAAGCTGATACAGTCAGTAATTGTAGTGTGGTACAGAAATTAACAGATTGCAAACCGTGTTCCGCAAGAGATAAAAAGCCGTTGTGGTCATATCATGTACTAGAATTACAACTGTCATTGTTAAGATGTTAATAAAAGTTGAATATGTTCATATTATTATCTTTTATCCCGTTTTTCTTGTTGATGCAATTAGTATGCGCAAGGATATACATTGTACAGTAGAGAGATGGATATCGATCTTGGTCTTAATGCTTGGCAAATATCACCTGCAGTCCCTCGCGGATTCGCAGCAGTCATTCTTTCAATCCATCTAGCTGTACATTCTGAAATCTTGCAAGGTCGTTCACACCTTGGTAGAGTAAGAGTAAATGAAATTCGAAGTTCGTCTCCTATATGTAGAACGTCGTAGCCAATGTCGTAACATCGCTTCCCGTTGATCAGCGAAGTTAAGCGACACTCGGTTGAATAGTAGCTGGATTGGAGACCGTCCTCTGCGACCAGACTATGTAGCGACCCGTGCTCCGGATCCCACGTAAAGCTGTAGGTCCCGTCCGTCATATGACCTTTGATTTTGCGAAGGAGGTTAAACAACCCTATCATTACATTTAGCTCTTTGCGACGAAAACCCATTGCTTACTAATAGCTTGTACAGTCATCCGTCTTCCATGAAGATTCACAGAGAAGATTCTAGAATTCAGAATTGTCAGCAGTCTCTAATTAGTAAACAGCCAACTACTGATAAAAATTTTAAATGCTTCAAGCCTAAAGTGGACACATAAAGTATTAAATAATCTTGTAAATAAATGTATGAAGACTTTTGCATTTTAACTTTTTTATCTTCCTCGAATTCTTTGGTGTTTTGCATCATATGCTGGAGTTAAACTAATTTTTTTTCTTGTTAAATTTTTCCAAACGAACGGTAAATTTTATAACTATCCTTTGCATGGTACAAAAGATAAAGACCAATATAACTGAAATATTTCTCTGTATAATTACTTATAAGCGCCACTGTATTTCATTATATTTTAACTATATTTATACAGGGTGTTTCACAATCGGTCTGCCATACTTTGGGGGTTGATTTGGGGGATGATATCAAGTAAAAATGTTAATACAACACAGGTGCTATTTCGAACCGTTGCGGAGCTACGGACGTTTTAAGATGTGCAAACAACAAATCCCTACTTGTGTGTAATTCGATAGATGGCAGCACTGGTGGTAGTTTTGGTTAACAAAGTTACCACTACTAATCCTCAGTTTTTTTCTTTCAGTTGGTTCTGATCTGTGGTACGAGACACTGTGTTGCGCTAAGGTGAACAATCAAAATGAATCAACAGTTCACACCCGCTGAATACGCTAATATCCATTTCATTTAGGGATTCTGTGATGATAACAGCAGAGCGGCAGTTGAGGAATATCGAAGTCGTTTTCCGAACCGCCGAATACCGAACAGGCAAGTGTTTAGTGACACACACCAGAGATTAAGGGAAACAGGGACAATTGTTCCACGTAACCAAGAACATGTCATGTAGCACGACGGCCCGTTGCTGTGGAGGAGCGCATACTGGACCTCGTGCAACGTAGCCCAACTATCAGTGGTCGAAGGATTTCTAGACGAATTGGTGAATCCGCATCGCGTGTATGGCGAACCATACATGACGAGGGTTTGTATCCCTATCATTTGCAACGTGTGCAAGCTCTTCAACCGGATGATTACAATAAACGTGTTCAATTTTGTCAGTATTCTTAATCGCATACTGTTTAGTGATGAAACTCAATTCATTCGGGATGAAATTAACAATAGACGAAATTCCCACTTCTGGTCCGCCGATAATCCTCACGGTATCGTTGAGGGAAACTTTCAACATCGATTCTCGGTAAATGTTTGGTGCGGTGTAATTGAAGAGCAGTTGATTGGACCGTTCGTTTTGGAACAATGATTGACTGCTGATATTTATCTGAACTTCCTGACGAACGAATTGCCGCTTTTGATGAAGGACGTGCCCTTGGAGACAAGGCGCAGGATGTTCTTTCAGCACGATGGGGCGCCACCACATTTTGGTCATCATGTTAGGATTACTTGAATCAGCGGTACGGGAATGGTTGGATTGGTCGTGCTGGTCTAATATCGTTGCCTCAGAGATTTCTGGATCTAACCCCATTAGATTTATTTTTATGGGGCCTTATGAAAGACATGGTCTACAAGACCAAAGTACGAACGAAAGAGGAACTTTTGCGTCGGATTATGGCTGCCGTTGCTTACATACGAGAACACCCTGAAATGATTCAATGGGCAGTGAACTCTTGTTTGGAACGAGCAAGGCTGTGCATTGAAAACCGAGGCGGACATTTCGAACATTTATAAGGTGTATCTCATAAAATGTTGCAATAAATACATAAGATTAATACTCTCTTTTATTTTTTCCGTGCATCTTAAAACGTCTGTAGCTCCGCAACGGTTGTATTAACTTTTTTACTCGATATCCCCGCCCCCCCCAAAGTATGGCAGACCAGTTGTGAAACACCCTGTATAGAATATATTTAACAAAGATTGCTAATTAAAAAACAATTAGTTTTAAAGTTTAAAAGTTTTTGTTTCAAAAACAGAATCTCGAAACCTCGGAATAATCCAAAAGTCAGTAGGTCTATCTCCTTTAAAATTAATTTGTGGCCCCTGATTTTACTGCTAGAGATTGCCAATTAAGGTGCCACTTTGGCACTTTCTGATTCATTCCCTTTTACCTTATTATAATTCAGGCACGAGCTATTCCTTAAATTTTGTTAAACAAATTATTCACCGATTATAATTTACGATTTCTTTCGTTTCTTTTAAATCAGAGGTTTTCAACCTTGTCTCCACCGTGTATTTTAAGTACCTTTTTGAAAAGTGAAGATGTTTTCGTGTACCCCCCCCCCGCCCAATACTAAATGCATAGATATAGAGTTCACACAGTCATTATATATACATATACATATATATATACACACAGTATATATAATAATTATATAGTGCGTTCGAAAAGTCTCTCCGCAGCGCTATGTTAAACGCATAGGAAATTGAAAAACTACAATGTTTTCATTCAACCATGATTTAGTGATTTTATTACATAACCATTTGATTTTACAGCATGTGTTGAAAGTGTTTCCCACCATTTTGCAGGCACAGAGCAACTCGTCTACACTTGTTGTCAAACACTTTTGACAACAAGCACGTTGACTGCGGAGAGACTTTTCGAACGCACTGTATAATTATTAACTTGCATTGTTGAAATGTTTCGAAAAATACATTTACAAAAGAAAAGAAAATGAGAAAAACATGTATTTTGTAAACTCACTGTGTGCCCCTGAAAAATCTAATATGTACCCCTAGGGGTACATGTAACCCGGTTGAAAACCCCGTTCGAGGTCAGATTTCTATACTCAGGAAATAGCTATTATTCAGTGCCAGGATATGTCTATAATTTTTTAAAGTGAATCGGGTAGCACAGTGGTATAGTACTAGACTGTTCAGCTTCTGGGTTCGAATTGCGGCTCGGACTTCAGATTTTAGAGATTAAGGTGCTTCTCTAGTTTTTTTTGGTGGGGTAGCAGCTCAGATCCAACAAAAAGCAGTTGGTCCCCTCCATCAAGTGATTTTCTGAGATGTTATGAAGGAAGTTAGACAACTCCAAACGTTAGTGTTCCATTAGAGTGAGCTCCACATCTACCGCCCGCAGAAATGACCAAAAACTGAGGGCCAAATTATTTAAAATTCTCTTTATATAATTGAGACGTCGCGAGTACGAGGGACGAACTCGCCACATTGGCGATTTTGCCATTGTTCCACGAATGAATAGTTCAACCCTTCCCCTATCCACAGACAAGTTGGTATAACCAAATACCCGCCTCTTACGCTCAAAATGTAGTTATTTTCAATGTGTGTATTTGCGCTATGTGCCCCTCGTGCACAAGCGCCACAAAGTTTAAACGCGTCTATCTCAAAACTGGTTTGGCGAGTTTGCCTCGGACTCGCGACGCTTCGTATTATAATAACCCATTAGTGCCCATTGGTAGAATTTACTACCGCCAAAATTGTTTGTCATTGTTGCATCACTTTTTCTCGTATTCGAGTGATCTTCGGTATGAGTCATTGATATGACGCAACTTAAAAGATTTTACATTTTTTGATATGGCGCAATCTAAAAGATTGCGTCATATCAATGACTTATATCGAAGATTACGTGAATACAAGAAAAAGCGATGCAATAATAACAAACAATTTTTGCAGTAGGAAATTCTACCAATGGGCACTAATGGGTTAACAGAAAATGGAAAAATAGTGAACGAATATAATGAGAGAAGTCGTCATTGAATATCATCAACAGGAACCAACATCGACCTGAAAACGACCACTATACGTATGTATAGGAAAACCGAACACGGAAATTAGAAACCCAATAAATGTTTTATACACAAATATTCAAGGCCTCTACACGGACCATGCAGGCTGCAAATTACGATACTTACAGAATTTAGCTACTGAATCCAGCATAGATATTATATGCCTAACGGAACCACACTTGCATAAATGCGAAAAAGGCTGTGAAAACTGTATCGAGGATACTGAATTAGCATTACTGGACTACAACATACACAGAGCAGATAGAGTGGCTAGACGAGGGGGTGGGTGTTGCATCTACGTGAAAAATACATACACATGTGAAGTGAAGGTAAACAAATCAAATAGCACAGTTGAAGTTATTATATTAGAAGTAAAAGAACTGAACCTAACCATTATGAACATGTACAGACCACCAAACACCACAAAAAGTGAATTCCAATTTGCTACAAATGAAAAAGAAAACACGTTAAAATTACTTGAAACTCCAGCAACAAATATTCTAATTTTCGGAGATTTTAATTTCCCATTCATAACATGGAAGAAAAATGACGAAGTTATATATGTCGAGAAGTTTCATGGCAACATTACTAAAGTTGATAGAACCCAAGCAACGATGCTATTAGATATTATGGAACATGACGCCCATACCCAGGAAATCTGTGAAGCCACGAGAAAAGAGAACGCTTTGGATTTAATCTGGACAAATAACAACGAGATAATAATAAATAAAAATGTAACGCACACAAAGTTCTCCGACCATAACTTCATCGATATACAATTGAAATTAGCACCCAGAGGTCCGAAAAGGCATCTTAGAGAGGCAGATGGAATATCTGAAGGCTTAAACATAAATTCAAAGAAAGTAAATTGGGAAACCGTAAATAAGGATTTAAAGGAGGTAAATTGGGAATTGCTACTTCACGAGAAGACTCCACAAGAAATACTATATATAATAGGGACTGAAAACAAACCTACAGTACTGAAATATATTCCAGAGAGACAGGAAAGAAAACGTAGCAAGCTCGAAAGGAAAATCAGGACACTTTTCATGCAACGAAGACAAACCGTAAAATATCTCCACAGATGCAGAACTGATGCAAAGCGACTGAAACTAGAGAGGGAACTTGGCAAAATAGAAATGGACCTAAAGCAAACATTCATACATAAGACAAACGAGGAGGAAAACGCGAAAGCAGAAAACATAAAAAATAACCCAAAATACTTCTACACGTTTGCGAAAAGGAAAATGCAATATAAGGAGAGTATTGGTCCATTGATAGACGGGGAGGCCGAATACACAAATGACCCGAAAGAAATAAGCGAACTGCTTAGGGAACAATTTAACTCTGTGTTTAGCACCCCTAAGTCCGAAATCGAAGTGGAAAATCCAGACGAATTTTTCGATATAGCTACAAATCAACCAAGAACACATTCCGGCACAAACCTATTAATGGACCTCGAGTTCACGGAAGGAGATGTAATTACGGCCTTATCACAGATGCGAGACAATTCAGCGCCAGGGCCCGACACATGGACTGCCACGTTTCTGAAGAAATGCATAGAGTATTGCCAAACCGCTATACTTACTATGGAGGAAATCACTCGACACAGGACAAATTCCACTCACCTTAAAGAACGCGAGCATTACCCCCCTCTTTAAAGGTGGTAACAGAGCAATGCCCAAGAATTATCGGCCAGTGGCTCTCACCTCACACCTTATAAAGTGTTTTGAACGTATAATTAGAGGCAAAACTACCTACTACCTACAAGAAAAAGACTTATACAACCCAAATCAACTTAGCTTTAGGACTGGAAGATCACGCCTATCACAGCTACTAGACCACCAGGAAAAAATATCGGAAACATTGTGTCGCGGACAAAACATAGATGTACGTAATATATACGGACTTTGCTAATAGTGGGCCGGCCAAAAATTGAAAAGTCCTTTAGAAAAAACTTAACGGCGTTTTTTGTTAATGGCAGGCACCCACCTTAGATAAGTAGTATTGAGGATGCCAAACAAGATGTGGGTGGACGCCACTATCAATTTTGGGTTTGAAGGTCCCATACAAGGTTACAAAAGTCAAATTCTGAAAAATTCCGAGTTTTTGTATATCAGTGGTGCCTCTATGTAACAACGTGTTTAAAGGTGTATCATTAGAACATAAAGCATATTTTTGTGATTTTATGGTTAATAATTGAATGTAACTATGACGCTGGATGTCTTTATTTCATTAAAACTACATTTAGCATGCTGGGTGAGGTGCGCATGTGCCTCCTACTACTACCATAGTAAAAGTAATAGCATACTTTCACATGTTGGATATTTTCAATGCACTAGCTGGCCAGACATTGGTTTGGTATATGCAATTAAAAGAGTGCAGACAGTGCCAGCTGGTAAAATAATAATAATAATACTGCTAAAGGATAGGTATGTTTCGAGTTGTTTCAATATATCTGTGGCTATTACATACTGCCATTCCCACTTGTCTTTGCAGTTAGGGAGCTCATCAGCAATGGACCCTGTAGCTGTCAAGCGCAAGAGGAAACGTTAGGATGTCAGTGAGGATTGTTGCTTCTTCTGCCAAAGCAGCGCTGGTGACCTGCGCACAGCATCAGCAGAAGGAAAAGCAAGAATTATGACTGTGGGCGATGAGAGAAAGAACCTGGGAGATACCTATCTTGATGTTTTACAAAGACTGGAAAGTCACTCCAAAGATGATTTCAATGCATTGGAACTCAAGTGGCATAAATCATGCTACTCTTTATTCACCTCTGAAGGCAAACTCAAAAGGCTGCGAAGTCAGCAGCAGATCATGGGTGCATCGGCGACCACAAAAAGTGCAGGCTCTCAGGCTTTTACCCCAAAGCGTAGACGTTCAACACCAGTGATTGACTGGACCCTCTGCATGTTTTGCCAAAAGAAGACCACAAAGAAACTGCACAGGGTGGAAACAATGAAGTCAGATGATTGATCCAGCGTGCCAAACACGACCCTGTCATGAGCATACCGTTGTCAGCGGTGAGTGATGTGATTGCAGTTGAAGGCTGCTATCATCTTGCATGTTTGGTGACACTTGAGAGACGTAATAGAAAACAAGCGGTGTCAGAGGAGCAGCAAGGGCCTGAAAATGAGTGCATGACGAAGCTGTGCAAAGACTTGACAGTAGGCCTGTCTCGTGGTCACGTATACGACATGGGAGACATGTGGGACAGATACGAGAGTATGTGTAATGACACCGGCATCACCGTGAAATACTCCAGGAGAACAACGTTCTACGAAGATGTTCAAAGGCTGCTTGGATCAAGTGCCAGCTATGTACGCCCATTGTCAAGGGGCCCGCTGCTGATTTACCCTGGAAAGAGCTCAGATTTCATCATCTCCAAAGCACTGGCTAAGTCTTGTGAACAAGGTCCTGTCACCTCTGAGTCAGGGTCTACTGAAGATGAAGATGCTGATGTCCGCATGTGTGCCACTAGCAGCATATTCCAAGATATGGTACACGTGGCTCTGAAGGTTCGACAAGACCTTCTTGAAACTCCTGGACACTCCGAGACATTGCAAGGTCTTGATCAGGAACATGTTGACCGCGTCATACCCAACAGTCTGTACCTGTTTCTACGATTGCTCTTTGGAGGAATGGATGCTGTGGATGAGGGAAGTGAAGAGAACCAGAAAGTGAAGCAGAGTGTGTGTAGCATTGCCCAGGACATAGTCTATGCAGTCTCCAACCGACGAAAGTTGACACCAAAGCATGTGGGCTTGGGTCTTACTCTGCACCAAGTCACCCGCTCAGAAGCACTCCTAGATCTGTCCCACGCGGCAAATCACACTATTGGTATCGACACTGTAAGGAGGATAGACACCACCATCGCTCAGAACATCCTGGAGAGGTATGCTGAGAATGGATGTGTCTTGTGACAACATAGATATCGTGGAGTCAACCTTAGACGGGAAGAACACCTTCCACAGCACTCAACTGATGGTATGGCAGAGAGGCCCCTCTCCACAGCAGAGTCATGGCCAAAAGGGTGGCAAGCACAAGAAATCGAAATCTATCAAACCTGATGACCTACAGGAGTTCCAAAAGCTGGACCAGGCTACCCTCCCATCTGGCAAGAGGCCATCTCCTCCTGGCTATGACACTGACATAGACGACTTGTCACATGAACCTGAGAGTGACCGGGCACGTGCCAAGGACTTGGCCTAGGTGGTGCCACGCATCCATGATGAAGCGATGTCCGTTAACGACCGCCGGGATGTTGCCAATCCTACAGGCACCAGCAGATGACAATGATACCATGACCACCATCATCAATCGCTTCATGGCCATTTCTGAGTATGTCAGTCAGAAGTACACCATCATTACTGCTGATCAGCCTCTGTACAGCAAGGGTAAGGAACTAGTCTGGGCAAACTCGAAATTTGCCAACGTGGTCTTGCTCATGGGAGGCCTCCATATCTGATTCAATTTTCTGAAAACCATTGGTCAACACATGGAAAGTATGGGACTTGATGACTTATGGACAGAGGCAGGTGTGTACGCGGCTAACACCATTGAGACAATTCTGGACGGCAAGGCCTACTACCGAGCTGTGAGAGGTCACCAGTTGACGTATGAGGCACTGTGGCGCATCAAGTGGCAGATGTTTGAGTCATGGCTGGCTGCAACTGGCAACGGAGATGAGAACGTCAAACAGCTTGCCCTCAATGTTGCTTCGCTTTTCAAAGACAGAGATGACATAGATGAGATGCGCGATGCTGTTGACAACTCAACTTCTCAGACGTTTTGGCAGATGAGAAATTCCACAGTCTCATGGAGGAATTCAATGACCAGCACTCTGAAAATCCCAACTTCATGCTGTGGTCATCCTACATGGAAATGGTAGAGATCCTACTGACCTTCATCAGAGCTCAGAGAGATGGCATGTGGAGTCTCCACATAGAAGCCTTTGCTGCAATGCTGCCTTCGCTAGCTATATATGACCACACAAACTATGCACGTTGGGGGCCGGTCTACTTGGCTGATATGAGAGGTCTTGAGACGTCAGCACCAGAAGTTCATGCAGAGTTCTGTAATGGGAACTTTGTCGTCAAGAGGACGGCGAAGCGCTTCAACCAAGTTCCAGCTGATCAGGCAACCGAATGGATAAATCGTACATGCAAGATGCACAATGGTATTATCGGCATCACAAAGAATAACCAAGCAAGAGACAGGTTCTGCATCACATGGGCAGAGCGGTCACGCATCTCTCAAGACACAAGATGCCTCTTCAATCTTCAAGATGATGATGGGGAAGCCACGTTCACTCGGGATGACAGTCTGCCTTCTCGCATTAGGCGTGATGCTCATGATGTCATGAAGCTAGTTCAGCAGTTGAAGCAGTTTGACGTCTTCAGAGTTCACGTGAGTGAAGCAGGAGATACAGATGCTGCCATTAACATCCCACTTGTTTCACTGGCAACCAAAGCCACTGCACCCACAGATGTTGTGGAGAACCTGCTGACAGCTCAGGATCGAGGAAAGCAGCATGTACTCGGCTTCATGAAGGAGAGACTGATTGAACAGATAGTAGGCTTTCATGAAACGATGAAGAAACATCGATCGAAAACCTTCGCTGATGTGTACAACGCTACAGTTTCCACCAAGCAGAACATGCAGAAGACCATCAAAGCTGACAGAAAGCTACTACAGCGGCTCATGAATGCCGAGATCGCAGGTCGCATGGTGGAGATGGTGAACGTCTTGAAGCATGAACTGTTCCCAGTCCCATTTAGTCTGGCGAAGGCAGGAGGAGAGATGAATTCGACATCGAAGTCTGAGCTAATTAACATCCTGATGGCTCAGCAGACCATAAGCTCAGAGGTTCCAACCTCTGATCTGAAGACCTGTGTGATGATAGATAGCCATGCACTCATCCAAGCTCTTGGCAAGCCTGGCGGCTGTCGGACATTCGGCGACTCTGCTGAAGTATTGTTCAAGGTTGTTCAAGATGACGAATTATTTCAATGAACACACAACAAGAGTTGATGTCATCTTTGATCGGTACGCAGGGGAAGGATCGATCAAAGCAGTTACCAGGACAAAGCGTGCAAGCAAGAAGAAACCGATTCGGAAAGTCATTGATGGCCCACAAGTTCCAGTGCCTGAAGCGTGGAAAAACTTCATGGCCCTGGATACAAACAAGGCTGACCTAGCCTTGTTTCTGTCTAACGTCATCACTGAGAAGGGCAGAGATCTTCAAGAAAGATGTCAGCTGGTGACAAGGGTTGGCTTCTCTGAAGCCACTGAAGTACGGTCAACCAGGCGACATGACGTTCCACTGCATAGCAACCATGAAGAGGCGGACACAAGGCTCATCCTTCACTCATGTGATGCAGCGTCCCAGGGCTATGAACGAATACTGGTAGTGTGCAGAGATACTGATGTAATGGTGCTGCTGATTCACTTCGTTTGCACCAAGGTCGCTGAAGTGTGGATGCTGGGCGGAACGGCCAAGAACCGAAAATGCTACCCAGTGCACGATGTACGAGTATTCAAGAGTTTGTCGCTCCCAGTCAGGGACAACCTGGTCAGCTCTCGTCCTTCAGTGGTCATGGTAAAAAGAAATGTTGGAAGGCGTTCAGTGACCACCCACTCCTGCTGCACGCCATTGGTCGAGATGGGGGATATCGCAGATGTTGAGAAGTTTGTGTGTCATTTGTATGGCACCCCGGAACAACACACAGTTGATAACGCCAGAGTTCACCTTTTTGGGAAGGCCAAGAAGACTCTGGAAATGCTCCCACCGACAAAGGATGCCCTGTAGCTCCACGCCAAGCGGGCAAACTATCAGGCCAAAATATGGCTCCAGGCTGACAAAGAGCACGTACATGTTGAAGATCCGGTGAACACTTCAGCCTGGCAGTTGGAAGATGGGAGCCTCCTACCAGTGTGGGCAAGACTTCCTCCAATCCCTGAAGCCTGCCTGGAGCTTGTTGCTTGTGGTTGCAAGAAAAAGTGCAAGACAGCTAGATGCAACTGCTTCAGGAAAAGGATGAAGTGTACGACAGCTTGTAGTTGTGACGACAGCGGTTGCTGTAACCCAGCTGGATAGTAGATCTATGTCTCTCTTCCCGGCTGAAATCGAGAGAAGCTGGAATGTGCTGTAAGAAACTAATAACTCTATTCTTAAGTGATTGCAATCCACACAATTGTGACTGTCAGTGCAGCATTTCGGTGCTGTTCATCAAGAAACGTGAACTTGTAGATGTTACTAGTGTGTAAACTGTATAGTTATGGGGCTATATTTACTGCTTTGTGATTTAGGTGTGATAATTCTGTCACTGTGCGTACTTAATTCATGCCATCAAACTTATTAGGCACTAATCATGTTAAAATAAATTGTTTTGACAAACAGACTTGCTCAATGTTTTTTTCGCCAATTAAAATAAAAAATCACAAATTTTTAGCACAATTTCGGTCGTGATTAACTTGAATTTGACCTTGAGTTGGTAATTCGGATGGAATAAGCGTGTCATCATACTTCTTTATCACTAAGTGTGGCAAAATGAAACATTTGGTCAAACCAATTAGCTCAGAATATTTTTTTTAAATTGAAATTAGAAAATATAATTTTTTGCAAGTTTGACCTCGAAAATGACCTTCAAAGCCAAAAGCGAGAGTAGCATCCACCTGCATTTTATTCCTCACCCACAGTTACATTGATTTAGCATGGGTGCCAGCTATTAACAAAAAAACGCCGTTCAAAGTCGATTTTTTAATTTTGGCCGGTCCACTATAAAGCCTTCGATAAATGTGACCATAGAATCATAGCACACAAACTTAAGAATACAGGAATTACTGGAAAGCTAGGAGGGTGGATATTTAATTTCTTGACGCAAAGAACAAAAAGAGTGGTAGTAAACGGAGTTAAATCGGAAGTATCGGAAGTAGAGAGCTCTGTCCCACAAGGGACAGTATTAGCTCCCTTGGTGTTCATAATAATGATTGCATATATTGATGCAGATATTAAGGACAGTACTGTATTATGCTTCGCAGATGACACAAAGATATGTAAGGAAATATTGAACGAAGGTGACATAAGAAAATTACAAAACGACATTGAAACATTATTCCCGTGGGCAGAAGACAACAATATAAAGTTCAACGGAGAAAAATTCCAACTTCTAAGATATGGTAATAACAAGGAGCTACAGAAAAAAGGGTACAAAACTATGGAAGCCAAATAGATAACACCAAATCCACAAGTCAGGGATCTTGGAGTAATGATGTCGTCGGATGCACAATTCAGAGAGCACAAAAACATCAAAATTACAACGGCTAGAAAAATAATGGGAATCATCTGGAGTTGCTTCCGCAGCAGAAAAGCAAACATCATGCTCAAATTATGGAAGAGTCTAGTCCTACCAATAGTTGAGTATTGCTCAGTACTCACAAGCCCATACAGAAAACGAGACATTACGAACATTGAAGCTATACAAAGGACTTTTACATCTAAGATAGAGGAAACGGAAGGTGAAGACTACTGGTCTCAACTACAATCCCTGGAACTCTACTCTCTCGAAAGAAGGCGAAAGCGGTACACAATAATATACATATGGAAAATACTTGAGGGCTCTGTCCCTAACCTTAGAAATGAAATAGAAATAAACTGGAATGAGAGAAGAGGCAGATTTTGTACAGTCCCAGGTGCGGTGAAAAAAGGAGCCATGAAAACGAGGATGGAAAATACCCTTAGAATACGAGGCTCAAAGCTTTTCAATGTCCTACCAAAAGAAGTGAGGAATCTCCAGCACATCGACCTGAATAACTTTAAGAACCAGCTGGACAGATTCCTGTGCAAAGTCCCTGACCAGCCACGCGTGGCTGGCTACGAGGGCAGGAGGAGATCAGATAGCAATTCCCTCCTTCACCAAATCCCGCTAATGAGGCGGGATACTGCAGAGGGGTCGACCGTAGGTCGATCCTGAACCGTTGTTCAAACTCACCTAAAGTAACCTAAAGTAAGACTATTATAAGAAAAATAAACATTTTAAAAGTAATATACTGTATATATATATATATAATATATTATTTTTTTTTTCTTTTTTCTTTTTATTTTTTAAGGTTATTTTGAGTGTAAAATTTACCCTGAAAAAATACAATTTACACCAGGAAAAATAAAGTCGGCCACTGTACGCACTGCTTGAATCTTAGTAGCAAGGCGTATATTCTGGTTTTGACCCTGAAATTAAGCTATGTTCATTGTGTGAATCTAAAATGTGCATACTGTTTGTCCTAATTTGTTCGTACACAATATATTTTTTTCTCATGTTTGCAGATAATTCTTCAAATAAAATGTTTTGTCTAAAATTTCCTCATTTACACCTAAGTTTTGGTCATTTATACCGGAGCCTCAACTTTTAACAAACTCCTGATATATATATATATATATATATATATATATATATATATATATATATATATATATATATATATCGAATGATATTATAATAATGTAGGTTTGGAGATTTTCCTTTTAATATATAAATTTTCAATTTCGCTTTTAACTTTTGGCGTTGATAGAAATGAAATTCATTATCGAACATTTCAATTTGGAAAAGGAATACTTCATATTATAACTTCAAAATTAAACTATGTGGAAACAGGATGGAAATTCATTCTTAATTGCTTTCAGGACCAATAATGTACATAGATATATATATATATATATATATATATATATATATTATATATATATATATACGGTCTCTATTAAGCGTTACAGTATGTATATATATATATATATATATATATATATATATATATATATATATATAATCAATAGGAATATAAAGACAAGAGATACAACTCTCAACATTTATTGGCCAAACGTTTCGGTCCACTCAGGAGCCATCTTTAGTGACTGAATGAAAACATCCAAAAAAAAAAATCAGTAATATAACTAAAGAAACAAAAGTAAATATAAGTGTCAGAAAAATATACTGTACATAGTAATAAAACCTAATAAAATAAGAAAAAAGTTAAAAAATAGCTTGAAAAAAAATCATCTGGATAGTAAGAAAATAAAACAATAAAAGTTAAACCCATTAAAAATAAAACAGAATGAACTAAAATTTAAATTTAAATTTTTTTTTAAAAGTTTAAAAGGACTAACCTGGATAGTAAGAGTTGCAAATGACAACTGGAAAGAAAGGAAAAGAATAAGAACCAAAGTTAGTGCGTTGGTTGTATTGAAAAGGTGTTGGTTAGTTGATTATGAAATATGTAATTTTATCGAGGAAAGGCTATCGTTTAATTCTGGATTTAATTTCTTGATAAAAAGGGATTCTAAAATTTTGAGGTCAAGCGAATTAGAAGTAGACGACAAAATCGTAAAGGAGTCCTGGGGGCACGGGTGGTCATGGGTCTCTGAATGATGCCGAATAGCGGAGGATTCAGGAGTGGAAGCAGGGCGACAAGTTCGATAAGAAAAACCAAAATGCTTCGAAATCCTAAGTTTTAACTGCAGGGCAATCTGCCCTACATAGCGACTTTGGCAGGTCGCACATGTGTATAGATAAATTACAAAGGATCTTAAAAGCACGGGGAGGTGATCTTTATGACGAAGAAAAAATTGTAATGAATTAGAATTAGAATTAATAATTACACTGGTCTACAGCCAAAATGCTTCGGAAATAAAAGTAGTCAATCTTTACTAATTTTGGGTCACTGAATACGAAAATGATGCCCAAAATTGCCAATTGGCTCTATTTATAAAGATATCAGGCAACCCTGCACCCTACTAACTGGACTGCATCTGTCGCGTAATATGTAGACGCCTATGACACATCGACGCATTGACTCTACTGCGCATGCGCGTAGTTATATTTTTTTATTTTAATAAATTAATGTAAATATATACATATATATACAATAAAATGTAATTTTAAATTTATCTATTACATTATGTATTTGTAAATTATTTATCAAAAAATAGATTGGATCATTTTAACATATTGCTTCCCATAATGTTTTTGATATTAATATAAATGGAATACTAACCTAACTTAACCTTACCTAATTTAAAATTATTAAAATGTATGTATTTGTCGGCTTATAAGACGCACTTTTTTTCCCTATAAATACCTTAAAAAATCGCCCTGCGTCTTAGAAGCCGAAAGTGGCAATACAGTACATGCGCAAAACCGAGAAGTTGGCAAAACACAAAATGTACCGGTAGTTAACGGATAGTTTACATTGCGATCAAGGTCAGTACACTTTTCAGTAATTAGCAGGCTGTTGTTGGAGTAACAAGTGAGTTCTAGTTATACATTTAAATCCCTAATCAATGGCAAGCGCATCAAGAAGGCAAAATTATACTATTGGATTTAAGCTAAAAGCAGTGCAATATGCTAAAGAACACGGGAACAGAGCAGCAGAACGACATTTCGGACCACCGCCTACTGAGATGATTCGTCAGTGGAGGAAGCAGGAAGCTTTATTACAAGAAGCTGAAAAAACAAAGCACAATCTTCGTAAAATTCCACCTAAATGGCCAAATTTGGAAGAAAACTTGTGTAGTCGGATAATGGAACTTAGAGACGTGGGTATTGCAATGATTACTAAAATGATAATAGTAGAAGCACGGAAACGAGCAGCTGATATTGGGATACACGATTTCAAAGGAACTGAATCTTGGTGTTATCGCTTCATGAAAAGAAGCGGGTTAAGTTTACGCACAAGAACTAGAATAGCCCAGAGAATGCCTGCTGAATACGAACAGAAAATATTAGATTTCCATATATTTGTCATTAATGCTAGAAAACGAAGCAACTACGAACTTAGCCAAATCGGGAATATGGATGAAATTCCGTTGACTTTTGATGTGCCATCCAATAAAACCGTAAATCTGAGGGCAAAAATCTATAACTATTAAAACCACTGGACATGAAAAGACACACTACACCGCAGTTTTAACTTGTTGTGCTGATGGGACCAAACTTCCGCCAATGTTAATTTTTAAAAGAAAAACTTTACCGAAAGATAAACTGCCAAATGGAATTCACGTACTTGTACAAACGAAGGGATGGATGGATGAAGAAGGTACGTATCAAGGCATGGTTTGAAAATGTTTGGTCCAAGCGTCCTGGTGGACTACTGCGTAAAAATACACTACTAGTGTGGGATCAGTTTAGAGCACATAGGACTGAAAACATCAAACATCTGGCACAAAGGATGAACACAGAATTAGCGGTAATTCCGGGTGGCTTAACTTCCCAGTTACAGCCGTTAGATGTCAGCATCAATAAGCCATTCAAGAATAACATGCAGGAGCAATGGAATAAATGGATGATAGAGGGGAACCATGATACGACGCCTACGGAAAGGATGAAACGTCCATCAATAGCACAAGTGTGTGAATGGGTGCTGAAGTCATGGCATGATGTTAAGACTGAAATTGTGGTCAACTCCTTTAAAAAATGTGGTATAAGTAATGCAATGGATGGCACTGAAGATCATTTATTGTATGAGAGTGACAGTGATACAAGTGAGGATGATGATGATTATGATGATGGGGATAATGATGATAATGTCAGTAATGAATCTGAAGTTGATTAATAACAAATAATAAGAGTAATGATCATATTATCTTTCTTTATTGGCTTTTGGGTTTTCTTTTTATTGAATTTTACATATCCATTGTATTAACAATAAAGTGCATCAAAAACTTTTTTCTTGAATTTACCTTTCCAAAATTAAGGTGCGTCTTTCACGGCGCAGCGTCTTGTAAGCCGTCAAATACGGTAATTACATTAATTTATTAAAATAAAAAAAAATATAACTACGCGCATGCGCAGTAGAGCCAAGGCGTCGATGTGTCATAGGCGTCTACATATTACGCCACAGCATCAGTTCATTCGCGGAAGTCATACAGTGCACCCTTGTCAAACTCTTTTTAGTGTTTGCTTTTGAAACTGATTTTTTTTCAGCCTAATTTGAACAAAGATGCCTCGTAATTGCATGAACAGTGTAGATAACTTCTGTTATGTTTGTGGAGAATTGACTTTTGCATCACAAAAGCGTGCTATAACCGCCGTGATTAGGAAAGCCTATCACCTTTATTTTGGCTGTAAGATTGGAGATCAGGACAAGAGCTGGGCCCCACACATATGCTGCAATACTTGTGCAACAAACCTTCGCCAGTGGTTGAATCGGAAAAGGAAATCTATGCCTTTTGCAGTGCCAATGGTGTGGAGTGAACCAACAGATCATGTCAGCAATTGTTAATTCTGCATGGTGCCTCCAGTCAAGAAAGGTATTTGCAAGAAGAAAAAGTGGATTTTACAATATCCGAATATACCCTCTGCTATACGCCCGGTACCTCACGGCGAAGGACTACCCGTTCCTGAGCCCCCACACTCATTCTCCCTGGAGTCAGAGGACGAGGAGAATGAAGGAACCTGCGAAACTTGTGAGCCTTCAACTTCACAAGACCCTGAATTTGTTTATAACTTGACATCTTCTAAACCGCACATGATAACTCAGAATGAATTAAACGACCTTATCAGAGATTTAGAACTGCCAAAGAGTAAGGCAGAGCTGTTGGGTTCCAGATTGCAGCAGTGGAATCTCCTCGCTGAAAATGTTAGAGTAAGTTTCGTGACCGTCAAAAATATTTTGTCCCATTCTTCATCATGGAAGCTGACCTTGTAGCTTGCAACGACATCGGTGGTCTGATGGCAGCTCTCAACATTATTCACAATCCTGATGAGTGGAGACTGTTCATTGATTCATCGAAGTTGAGTCTAAAAGCTGTTTTGTTGCATGTTGGCAACGTATTGCCATCAATTCCAGTTGGTCATGCAGTCCACATGAAGGAAACATGACAAGATGAAACTGCAATTTTTTGAACTGCATAAACTATGACAAACATCAGTGGCAGGTTTGTGGTGACTTGAAAGTTGTTGTTATCGTGCTTGGACTGCAGCCAGGCTACATTAAGTATTGCTGTTTTCTGTGTGAATGGAATAGTCGGGCTACGACTTGAACGACTACGTAACATGATACTGTTTTGCCGACATTCGCTCTAACTCTGGCGAGGCTCTAACTCTGCGAGGCTGCCAACGATTGATAAGCCCGGCAAAAGTTTGATTAGACTAGACTGACGTACGTTACTCAATATATATGACGAATGACGTCAGAACTATTTTTAGATCTCAGTGTAAATGAGGTGTAAGGCTAGCTAGGCTTCAGAGTAAGCCGCATGGGGTATGCATGAGTCATCCACACATTATGACATCATTGCACAAAAGGATACAAGATGTGTGGGGTTAAAAAAAAATTGGCGAGTGACGTGGGGTGAAATATATCCTTTTGTGCCAAAATGCGAAACGCTGGTAATACTGAACAGCGTTTCGATTCAAATGTTAAAAATAGATTATGACTCATTTTTTCGGGCTAGATGGAAAAGTTAATTTTTTAATTTTTTCTTTTATTGTTTATACCATACAACTTTACGTAAAATACAAATCTATTTACATAATTAAATACATATTCATTTTGTTGGGATCCCTCTGGTGTATATTTACCGACATATATTCGACCTAATGACCTTGTTAAATCATTGGTAGATATCTTAATCAAACTTTGTGGGAATTGAGCAGTAACTTGTTGACCTAATTGACACTTGATTAAGTCTACGATACATTCGAAATCCTTTAAAAGGAGAGAACCATCTAGTTCTTGGATGCATCATTACCTGCTCTGCACTATGTGAGGTGTCAAGATTAGGTTCAAACAAAACAGCATGAGGGACAATTAAATAAGGAACAGGTGATGTCCCTACATTAGGATCTCTTTCTACAACCTCTCTAACATCTTTCCTACGACCTAATGAATCTTCAAAATTTATAACATAACCAGACATATTCATTTGTGGTATACATTGAAAAGATACACCAGTAACCTGATAATAATTAAAATTTAAAATAGTAGCTTTAGCTTCAGTACTTAATATATCTAATGACAATGTATATATATATATCATCAGTATTTACACCAAAAGTATTTTTATCTAAATAAACAAATTTCATTGAAGCTGTAAACATATTCCTCTTAATACGCCTTCTCAGAATTTTACGACGACTATGACGGCGATATTTCCTTCGACGAATATGATGACGTAAACGCCCAACACGATACATGATGAACAACAGATAATACACGTCTTTCACCAACAAGCGAAATGAATACACTGAGGTGTAGGAGAGATGATGGTCTATTTATAGATTCCTGATTACGTCATGTTATGTATAGAATCCTGATTTCGCTTAGCTGTTCATTGATTCATCGAAGTTGAGTCTAAAAGCTGTTTTGTTGCATGTTGGCAACGTATTGCCATCAACTCCAGTTGGTCATGCAGTCCACATGAAGGAAACATATGACAACATGTGGTGACTTGAAAGTTGTTGCTATCGTGCTTGGACTGCAGCCGGGCTACACTAAGCATTGCTGTTTTCTGTGTGAATGGGATAGTCGGGCTAGGACTTTTCATTCCATCAAGAAGGATTGGCCAATCGGTGAAATATTAGGATGAAGATTATATTTGACATTCATTGAGACTGATTTTTAACTTATATATCTTATTGTAACTTTACTAGTATTTTTTAGATGCCTTTTTTCTACAACTTATTATATTCTGCTAACTTATCTTTCATAGTATTTAAAATTTTGATAATGTATAATTCATTCCCGTAGATTTATTTGAATTGATGACGTATGAATAACTTATTGAGTAAGGCGAGACTTTCACTGCAATGCGAGTTAAATATCGTGGCGTCATCATCCGAGGGAGAGAATATAACCCCGTTAGAATGAACAACATCTGGCAACATCTGGCAACTATCGATTTTTACCGAGACGGGAAACGGGACACACGCGCGAATAAAAAGCGGTATCTGGCAACTCAGCCCGCGAGAAAGTCAAGGTCAAATATGCCCCTCTTGTTGCAGCTCGGGTAATACTAAACCGAGCTGCCGCACAACACGTTAATAATATGAGCGCTAAGAACTCTATTGCTTCACGACGGACAAAGTGAATACATCTTAACGTAAAATGATACAGACCTACAGGGTAAATAAAAAACCTAACCTATATTAAACAATAAAATAAAATATTAAGGATAAGAAATAGAGAAAAAAGAACGGAGAAATTAAAATTACAAAGAGGTGATATAAAATACAATCCTGATTCGTTTTAGCTGTTCATTGATTCATCGAAGTTGAGTCTGAAAGCTGTTTTGTTGCATGTTGGCAACGTATTGCCATCAATTCCAGTTGGTCATGCAGTCCACACGAAGGAAACATATGACAACATGAAGCAACTTTTGAACTGCATAAACTATGACAAACATCAGTGGCAGGTTTGTGGTGACTTGAAAGTTGTTGCTCTCGTACTTGGACTGCAGCCGGGCTACACTAAGTATTGCTGTTTTCTGTGTGAATGGGATAGTCGGGCTAGGACTTCTCATTACATCAAGAAGGATTGGCCACTCCGACACTCATTGGAACCTGGAACAAAAAATGTTCAGTATCCTCCACTTGTAGAATCGAGCAAGATTTTGTTACCACCCTTACACATCAAACTGGGCGTCATGAAAAATTTTGTTAAGGCTATGGATAAAACGGGGGCAGCTTTTAAGTACCTCGGTGGTAAATTCCCAAAGCTCAGTGAAGCAAAAATCAAGGAGGGTGTATTTGTTGGTCCACAGATCCGCGAGCTTCTTAGAGATGAGGAGTTCGACCGTATCCTAGGTGGTGAGGAGAAGACAGCGTGGAATGCTTTCCGGTTAGTAGCAACCAATTTTCTCAGAAATACCAAAGCTGACAATTACAGGGAGCTGGTGGAAAACCTGCTGTTGTCCTATCAAAAAATGGGCTGCAATATGTCTTTAAAGATACATTTCCTCCATTTGCTCCTGGAATTTTTTCCGGCCAACTGCGGAGCAGTCAGCGATGAACATAGTGAACGTTTCCACCAGGATATCTCAGCGATGGAGAAACGCTACCAGGGGAAATGGAGTCCATCATTGTTAGCAGACTACTGCTGGACAATAACAAGAGATGCTCCAGAAGTTGAATACAAGAGACAAGCAAAGAAGCGATGGGTTGAATCAATATAAGTGACTGCATTGCACAGGTATGTTACTAATATATGGTATACATATACGCAAAATGTGTAACTTAAATTTTCTTGGAAACTGTGGCCAATCGACTGTTTTTATGGTCATATTCGTTTTCAGCACCCCAAAATTCATAATAGGAAACACATTTTATCTCCGAAGCACAAACTTTTTCAAAATTTGTAGACCAGTGTTATAAAATCGCGTTGAGGGAAGTATCTGTCCAAAATAGAGTGGACATCTTTATTAAGTTGAAAAGTTAGTTGGTCTGAAAAAGGAAACTTAAGATAAACTTTCTGTTTCGAAACCGTGGACCGAATTATTTTGGGCGAATAGGCTATAGGTTATTTAAAAATTTTGAAATTAATGTCTCAATAGTTGAAGTGCAATAAAAATTATAGTTAAAAAATCTCTAAAGATACTGAATTTCTAAGTTAAAAGAAGACCAACTTGAACAGAGGTGATAGGCTCTAAAAATACGACTTTTAATACTAGTTAGTTTAAAATTAAGTGGAATATTACTGAAAAAATTAGTAAGAGTTGGGGGGTAGTTGGTTTTCTGTATACTTGTGTTTATTTACGGTAACATGAAGAAACGAAATTTTATTGCGTTCTTCTACTTCCATAGAGAATTTAATGAAATGAAAATGAAAAGGAAAAGGTTTATTGGCAGACTATAGTCCATATGACAAATATTATTAATATTCTTTGCATTAGACTGTGTTGAGCACGTCTTGTTACCTCCGGGAAAATCGGGACATTGCGGGTAGCAAACATTTGCGAAGCTGAGTATTTCGGGGGTAATTTATGTAAGAGTCTAAAAGACCTGTTGTACAGCAAATTTAGAGTTCTGCCAGAACCTTTTTTATAATGCACCCAGAGTTGCTGTCCGTATATATTACTGCAGAAAGTACGAAAGAGAGTGTATTTAGCTTCACTTGTACAGAATCGAAAGTTCTTTATGGTCATATTCGCTTTAGCACACAGGCTTCGAGATTGTTTTCTTATATCCGAGTCATCACTCAAGGAGCTGGTAATAGTTTGATCCAAATACTTAAACTCTTGTACTTCCTCAATTACTTCACCATATATTTTAAACCTTATATCAGCTGGCTGATTACAGCTTTTAGGATGAAATTGCATAACCTTAGTTTTTGTAACATTAAAAAGAATATCATGTTTCTGCGAATACACTTCGCAGACTTTTAGTAGCCGATCCAGACCTTTAACAGAGGGACTTACTAACACCATATCATCGGCATAAACTAAGTTATTTATCCTTGTGTTATCTACAACATCCCACTGTTGCCTCATTAAGTGAACAATTAATCCGTCGATATACACATTAAACAGCATAGGGGAGAACAAGGAGCCTTGTCTCACCCCGCAAGAGGAGCCAAAACACTCGGATAGTACAGTGCCCCACCTAACAGTGAAAGATTGGTGGGAATACCAAAATTTCAATAAATTTAATATGTACATGGGAACCTTCCTGTCTTCTAGTTTTGCAAATAAAATATTGTGGTTCATCCTATCATATACCTTACTTATATCTAGGAAACAGCTATAAATAGTTAAATTACTGTCAATGTATTTAGATATTGTTTCTTTAAGTACATAGATACGCAGGTCAGTTGAGTGGGACCTTTTAAAACCAAACTGATTAGGAGATGTCCATAGGAAATCATTTAATCGGCGTAACAAGAGTTTTTCTAGTAGTTTCGAGAAGCAGGAAGCGACAGCAATAGGCCTGTAATTATTGCTGGACAGAATGTCTCCGTACTTATTTTTGACCACGGGCAAAATATACCCTCATGAACTCTGCAGGGATATAGCTATGAACAAGCATGGCTGATAGGAGCAATGATATGTGCAGACATACTACGTCATGTGCATATTTTAAGTGCTCATTCGATAAGTCATCTACCCCTGACGCAGAACCAGTCTTTAACTCTTTAATTAACCTCTCGCAGAACCAGTCTTTAACTCTTTAATTAACCTCTTTACTTCAGAAAATGATATCAAAGTATTTTCCCTTATCCCTCCCACAGTCGTTTCGCTGCAATCTATCTTAAGATTATCCCTACTCACACTGTTAAGAATGTTAAAATAGTGGTTTTTCCACAGCTTAGCAATTTCATCCTCCCCCGATACCCCATCGATTGTCGGAGGGAGGACATTTTTGACACCCGTTTGATTCTTAACAAATTTCCAAAATTTGTTATTATTGTTATTTATGCGAGCTTCACAGGCTTTTGATGCTCGAATAGACTCTTCTTCCTGTTTACATCGCCTTATGACCGCCGTATACTGACCCCGACTTCTACACATATTCAAGTATACTGGTCCTAATCTGGGTCTACCATGAAAGCACCACAAATCATAGGCGTCTTTCGATTCCCTCTTCAGGGGGGCAATAAAATCATTCCATCCAGGAATAATCTTAGTATGATAGTTGTAAGATTTAATTAGGGGGCTTCCTGCTTCTCTTAACAGGGATATTATCCTACTACAGGGTGTCCGTTTTCTTTTTACAGGTGATCTCGTACACGCATAGAGTTTCTGTGCTGGTGTGTTTCGTCTTCCGCATTCGCCGCTAGGAGCGCTGTAGTAGCTGTTCAGTTAAGATGGCATCTGTGACAGAGAAGGCACAATGTATTGTGTGGCTTGCAGAAACAAAATCTCCTGTCACTGTTCAGCGAAGGTTCAGAACAAAGTATGGAAAGAATCCACCTGATGTGAAGTTAATTAAGTCGTGGATGAAAAAATTCTTGGAAACTGTAAACGTAGAAAAGGGAAAGAGCAGTGGTAGACCATCAGTTTCCGATGGGACGGTGGAAAACATTCAAACTGCTTTCACACGGTCACCAAGGAAAGAGGTGAGACAAGCTTCATGCCAACTAAAGATACCGAAGTCTACGGTGCACAAGGTGTTACACAAACGTTTGAAGTTACACGCCTACAAGGTACAAATTGTCCAAGAACTGAAGCCTGATGACCGTCCAAAACGTTTCATCTTAGTGGTAGAGTCAACAGACACAATATGCGTATTTGGGGATCGGAAAACCCACGTGCCGTAAGGAAGCATATTCGGGGCAGTCCGAAGATCAATGTCTGGTGTGGACTAATGCATGACCAGATAATTGGTCCTTTCTTCTTCGCTGAGAACACTGTTTCCGCAACTGTGTACCTGGATATGCTCACCAATTACGCCATCCCAAAGCTGCAGGACAGGCAGCCAACTGTCATCTTCCAACAAGATGGGGCACCCCCTCATTGGGCGCATGTTGTTCGTGAAACTCTCAACGCAACATTTCCAAATCGATAGATTGGCAGGGATGGGCCAATCCCATGGCCCCCAAGATCACCAGACATTACCCCGCTGGATTTCTTTCTCTGGGGTCATGTTAAAGATTTGGTTTATGCAACAGTTGTTCCAGATATCAGGACATTGCGAGAACGCATTACGGATGAAATTGCAACAGTTAACCCACAAATGTTGGAAAATGTGTGGCGTGAGTGTGAATACCGTTTAGACATTTTACGTGCCACTAGGGGTGCACATGTGGAAGCTTATTAAGTTCATTAACTATGTACCAAAACTTTGTATGTTTATCTACTCATGATTAAAACTGTGTTTGAATACGAGTGTTTATTTAAAAGTTATAGCATGCTTTAATCAGGGTAATCATTTATGGACACCCTATATAATACCTATCTATGAGTTTACAGTGAGAATCATTTGAGCAAGGATTATTACAGGCAAGGTGCAAAATTTCTAAATTATTAAAGAGGATACTTAGGATACTTAGAATATACTTAGAATATACTTAGAATACTTAGGATACTTAGATACTTAGGATACTTAGAATATTAGGATACTTATTATTAATGTAATTTAAAAACAAAGGGGCATGATCTTTATGCTTAAAAATTACAAAACAGTCGTCTACATAACGTTTAAATAAAATAGGTTTAAAGTCAGGCGGACAACCCCTCAACCACTTTTCTTCGTGAAAGCAAAGAAAACTATTAGCAAAAGACGGACCAAGGGGAGAACCCATTGCCATTCCCTCGTGCTGGTGGAAAAGTTCTTTATTAAAAAAGAAAATAGTATCCTGGACTGATAATTTTAAAAATTTTGAAAATAATTGTTCGCTTAATCCCAAAATGTCATTAGTGGACCGAAACGTTTGGTCAATAAATGTTCAGAGTCGTAGCTCTTGTCTTTATATTCCTCTTGAGCAGGTCCGGCGCCAGCCTATTTGGCGCCCTTAGCAGGACTGCAGCTGGCGCCCCCACCCGCCTCCCACATCACGATTGGGTTTGCCCACAAAGTAATCAAGGTACCATATTGAAGAAACTATTTGCCTTACACTGATCTATTTTAATTTGCTAATACATACATTTATTATAAAATTATAAAATCATTTCACAGTTCAAGAAAGTGTCATGACCAATCAAAACAGCGAGTAAAGCGAGGCATATGTAGTAACAAATCAGAACGCTCAAAAGTGCTAAAATATGCGTGCAAAAAGGACATATCTACTGTTTTTTCCAAGCAAGAAGGGCATATGTCACATAAAAACAGTTATTCGCTTATTGACGACGCCCGGAACTCATATTAAGCCGTAAATAAGCCGAGTCGCTTATTGACGACTCCCGTCTGTGCGCGCAACATTTTTAAATCGCTTATTTACGACTCCCGTCCCTAAAGGGTTAAAGGTCGTGATAGTGAAAGTTCTATAATGACCCAATAAGATGAATAAGTTAATTATGTAAATATCAGTCAAGCTAAACTGGTGTACATACGTCGTACAACCTTTCATCATTTGTCTATGCTTCTCATTCCTTCATTATTTTTTTCATGTTGTTCTTACATAATACTATCAGACGTGCACAGGGCGGGAGGCGCTGGCGCCCCCAGATCTTTGGCGCCCTTAGCATTTACTAACCTCGCCTAATGGAAGCGGCGGCCCTGCTCTTGAGGATAAGATTCCTGAAGAACACTTCTATCGTAACTATATATATATATATATATGTCACAACCATGCGATATACCATTCATATGTTCGAAAGGTATCCATGTTTGTGCTATTAGAAGTTCGCTCTAAGAAGCGAATGTAACTATTTCATTCCCAATGAAAAATGTAACGAGATCTGGTTCTATGACTATGAAGGTCTATTTGTTGGAACCAGACCATGGGTTATTACATCATCTGGTCATAGCTACCACTTGTCCATCTTTGTATTGCTTCCTTATTCATCATTATTATCAAGGAATTATTGCGTCCTAATCCTGGTAGGTTACTATTCATTATATATTGTTATATTTTAACTGCTCTTGTTTCATCTTATCCATTCTTGCAGAGCTTTTGATGATTTGATCGTTCCATTATTAGGTCCTATTCACGGAATAGGATCTTCTTGTTACAGTTGTTGGTTCCACAAATACCAACGCATTTATAAAGAAATCATACATGAAGCAATACGAGAAGAATATAGAGGACAATTTTTAACCCAGATTATTAATACTGTACAGGAAACATAGAAAAACTGTATAAAAGCTCTTAAAACGTATTTTTTAGTTATAGAGGAATAAATTCTTCATTCAGTAAAGCCCCGTATGGAACACAGTCCGTGGAATGGCTTTCTTCAACATATTCATAATGTGATACAGGATGAAGTTAACTCAAACCAGAAGCCCAGAAATGTTACAAAAAGTTGATACGTCTAAAAGAATCTCCCATGCCTTATTATTAGATAGATCCTGAGAATAGAAACCTAGAAACATTAAAAATTTCCTCATCTTCTATTTAAGTGAATATTTTAAGCTTACTTGACAACGAAATTAATTTAGTTGAAGCCCAAAACACGTTATTAAATACAAAGTAAACTGGCTTAATGGACGATAAAATTGTGACTTCAAATGTTTTGAAATAGTTGAAGAACAAAGATTTATTAGGCCTACTTTATAATAGTTGTCATAACTTTCAAATGTTTTAATCATTCTCATCATTCATGACTAGAATGATTAAAATGTACCTAAATCTTTATTTGCTTTAAAGTATAATATAATAAAGGGTCCTTATACGCAAAAGTTAGGCTATGGTGGAAAGATTTGAGGGTATCTGGTAGTTTAGTGTCATACTTAGTGGTGAGGCTCTGGTTCACTCCTGCTTGCTGCCTCCTGCGTTCGTTTGAGTTGGCCACTTATCCTGGTAAAGATGGTCTTTGGAATGCGCTCACTCTCACATTGTGGGGAAATGAGCTTGGTCAAAATGTTGTGGCTGCTCTCTCTACCAAGACTGGTCTGCCAAAATAAGTTAAATTTTATATTTTGTAGTTGGTGATAAATTTTATTAAAGTAGCTAATACCTGACATAACAAGAACTCAGTAAGAAGTAATAATTGTGTCAATTGGTCTAATGTTAACATGCATAGAGAATATAAATACAGAACTGTACTGTAGAATATAAAGACAGAACAGATCACCTGTTTAATAATTTATAAATTATTACTCCACTTCACTTCAGCATTGTTATTTTTCATGTTATTATTTATTATTTATATTCTTAGCACTTGTATTATATTATTTAATTTTTTATTCCACTTTGTATTATTATTAACTGTCATACCATTCAAAGAATAACTTTATCACACCAAATCCATAAAAAATATCCTAGTGGAAGAAATGCACAGAAACCTTAATCGATTAGCTCCTAAAACTGAGTAGCAATTCATGAAAGCCTTAATATAATATGGAGATTAATTATCCATAGATACAGTAAATTTGGAATATCTTGTTCATTAGTAGTTTATTTAAGAGCTTTATAATATTTGAGTTAAAGAATTTAGTGGTAATTATCCTAGTGCTCACAAGATAAACAATTTTATGGATACCAGATTGAGATGGCTGAATATTTTGTCAATAATATAAAATGTAGTTGAGCTGAAGTTGCTAGTTTTTGGACAAGTATTTTAATAAATTGAGGAATCTAAGAAAAAGCTAGGATCTCATCAAATTTTTCACCTGATGAATGTATTAACGTTTCCCCTTTGACAACTAAATTTAAGCGACTTTGGGTCTGGAGAGTATTTGTATGGGAGACTGTCCTCAAGGTCTATTAGTCGACGGCTTGAATCTCTGTAACTATAGGAGACAAAAATCGTGATCTTAGACTCTGAATCCTTCTGCTTCATTTTACTTCATATGTAGGATTTGGAGATCGGTATACTGGATATTAAAAAGTCTTGGTTGATTATTCGGTATTTCTTTACTATTACACCGGTCTCCGGTAGAAAGTTTTAAAAGCTGGTTTTCAATGTTTTTCAATGTGCTGAATTATAAAATGATACTCATTTCCGTCGCAAATGATTTGTTAAAAAGTTAGGGGTTAGGTTAGGTTAGGTTAGGTTTACTTAGTTTGTTTTAGGTTCACTTAGTTTGTTTTAGGTTCGGCCAATTTTGAAGGTGAAATTTATGTTTTTCCTATGGTTTTTAATGTGTTTTGTATTAATCTGACGGTATTTCTTTACTATTACACCGGTCTCCGGTAGAAAGTCCGGTGTAATAGTAAATATTTACCGATTATTCTCAGGGTATTATATTTACAGTAATCCTTTGCTTTACGGAAATTCAATTTACAGAATTTCGCTTCAACGGATGATTAATAAGGACATAAAATTCATTATAACAGAAGTAAGATTCGTTATAACGGAAATTTGAGTCTAAAAAATCACTAACTCATTTTACACAGGCACTGGCTCGTACTAGCGGCTCGTGCTCACCGCAACCTTTCCTCCCGTCCTCCCTCCCACCCTTCCACCGCTTCACACGTCTCTATTAATAGTCAGACACCCTTTTTCTTACTTTTTTCTCACTTTATTATTAAGTACTATACAAATACAATATACAGCATCAATAATGTACAGAGTATTTTAATAAAGTTTGTTGCGTTATTATGTGTATGTGTTACATCGTAGGGTATCTCCACATATACCGGGTGATTACAAATGATCATCCCGTTTTTAAACATTTATTATGAAAAAACTAACAAAGCTACAGCGAAAAGCAAGATATACAAATAAAGAAGAACTCAAAAAGTTTTATTTACAAGCTATTAAAGTTCAATATGAGCTACTTTTGTGGCTTCTTTTGAGGTTACAACATTACTCCATGAGCAATTGCCTGATCGTTGGATCGGGCGTGGGGGGCCCATTCCTTGGCCGACTCGTTCGCACGATCTAAACCCCCCCATTGACTTCTTCCTGTGGGGCTATGTCAAAAATGAAGTTTTTGTTCCACCAATGGTAACAACTTTGGAATATTTGAGGGAAAGGATACGTGAGGCTGTTAGAAAAGTTCAGTATGATATGTTACAAAATGTATGGAGGGAAACAGAATACCACTTTGATGTCTGCAGAGCCACAAAAGGAGCTCATATTGAACTTCTATAGCTTGTAAATAAAACTTTTTTAGTTCTTCTTTATTTGTATATCTTGCTTTTCGCTGTGGCTTTGTTAGTTTTTTCATAATAAATGTTTAAAAGCGGGAAGATCATTTGTAATCACCCGGTGTGTGTGTATATATATATATATATATATATACGGTTAGGTTAGGTTTTTACTTTTGGGAGGTCCCCCCATCCCCCTTGGCACTAGCACTCCCCCTCCACCCTCCCGACTACGTACCCCACTAGTCGGCATAAATGAACCCATAGTACTGCATTCTATCGTCCCTTTCTCTTTCTATGCAGGGCCGGATTAACCATTAAGCAAAATAAGCCCGTGCTTAGGGCATCAAGGGAAGGGGGGCACCACAGAAATTTTCCATTGTCGGATTTACCATGGATTTATTATACTATTATAATCGCGGCTTATAGCCTATAAGCTGTTGAAAACTGAATTATATATATTCATATATAGTATTTATTTTTTTTTCATTGTTTGAATTTGTAGTGAACAACAACCCTTTTGAGAGAATAAATATATTTCGTTGTAATCACACACTTTACGCTTTGCGTTATTATTTTGTTTATATCAAATCTTTGAGCGCCATATTAAAAATACATATAGATTAAATATTTTCGTGTGCTATAGGAAGTTATTCTGAACGTGTGATTTGTGCATATAATATTAAATATATATTTTACATAATCATTTGGTATTGTTTTACAGAAAGATTTAGGTTTATAGAATTGTAATATAAATTAATATTAAAATAAAAGAAACTATAAACTCTCTATATTGCTGTTGTATCAAGTGATGTTTATCACGGCCATTATAATAATAAGATATACTGACCTAAGTTAATTAGCGTTGAAGAAGTTTATCTGTTGCTCTCTCTTCTTCTCTAGGGTAAGTCTATGAAGTGTACTTTATTTGTATATATAACAATATTTTATCATACACGTATCTTTATTTTATAATTTATTTATCTATTGTCATAACAGTATAAAAGAATTTAGATTGTAATAACCAGAGTGAATAATTTGTAATGTATATATAACATCAAACGTAGTTAGGACAATTTAGGCCCTAAGCAAATGTTCATATTTCCTATAATTAAATATTGTGTTTTAAATAAATAAATAAATGTAAATATAAAATGTGGCTCGTTAATAGTGAAATGTTAATATTGATATTTTTATAGATTGCGTATTATTAATTCTAATGTTAAGTATTTTTATTTTATAGGTTTCGGTTCCTTCTTTCGGTTCCTTCTTTTGGTTCCTTCTTTCGATTTGATTTGTATTCAACATTTCGAGTTGATATTTCGGTTGAGTTATATTTAATTGCCACTTATATTTAAATTGCCACTTTGGTTGTGTACGGTTCCCATTTTGTCTTTCTGAGAATAAAAGAACAAAGCCAAGATTGTGATATGTGTAACTGTGTTGATTGCCACATAATATACAAATAAAATATTCTTTTTATTTCTGTATTTTACAGACCCCAAGAACCAAGATGAAACGTGTTCAGTTAAGTGGTGCACAAAAGCGAAAACTATCAAAAGAGAAACAAGAGAAGACTTTGGATTTAGAGTCCAAGACTGCAAAGCTGACTGATTTCTTCACACAAGTTCCACGACCACAACGTCAACATGATATACCGATTCTGAATCAAAACCAATCTCCGTCATCAGAAGTGGACACAAATACCACTTTGATCACTTCAAAATCAAAATATGATGACGTTGGAATCACCGAGGTGTCACAAGCAGGTTCATCTACCACATGTCTCACTACTGATCTCACTTTGCCTGTAAATTCTCTTGATACCTCTACTGCAAATGTTGATTCAAGTTGCTTTACAAGACATTCTGGGGTTGAAATAATTGCTGAAAATGAAAGTTTAGTGGACCATGGTGATGGTGGTGAAATGAATCAGTCTGCAGAAGATGAAGTAAATATAGCAAAAGATCCAGGGTTGTGGCTTGATTTCTCTGCTGATGATGTGGCTTATTGGATTGCTTGTGGACCCAGTGACTGTCAACACCACAATGGGCCATTTGACAAGTCTTACCGGCATTTCAGTAGTGGCAAACCAGCAAGATACTGTTCACAAAAACTTTTCGTTGGGACAAAAGCCAATGGTGAGAAATACAAGAGAGAGTGGTTATTGTATTCACCATCAACAGGATCAGTTTACTGTTATGTTTGTAAACTGTTTGCTCCTAAAAATGTCTCACATTTTGTTATAAGAGAAGGGTTCAGTGACTGGCGAAATACTATTGTAATTGATCATCATGAAAAAAGCACTACTCACCGAGACTCTATGCTAACATACTTAACTCGCAGACAAGGTGCGGGGTTGGGACAACAGTTGGAAAAACAAATTCAGGAAGAGTGTGATTACTGGGAACATGTCTTGAGGCGTGTCATAGCTGTTATTTGTACGTTAGCTGAACGTGGCTTGTCTTTTCGAGGAACAGAAGAAAGATTTGGATCATTGCAGAATGGGAATTTTTTAGGGCTGCTTGAGCTCATAAGCCGGTTTGATCCATTTTTAGCAGGTCACATTTTGAAATATGGAAATTCTGGCAAAGGAAATCCTTCTTACCTGTCCAAAACCACCTGTGAGGAACTCATTCAACTAATGGCTCAAAAGGTCCACGCACTCATTGTTGACGAAGTAAAATCTTCTGGTTATTTTAGTTTGTCAGTTGATTCAACACCAGATCTATCACATATCGATCAGTTAAGTGTTGTACTTAGGTACTTAAAAGATGGACAGCCTATTGAACGCTTTTTAACCTTTCTGAAAATGAAAAGCCATACTGGTGAGGAAATGGCAAATCAGGTGTTGCAGTACTTACGTGAAGTTTGTAAGCTAAACTTTTCAAAATGTAGGGGTCAATCTTACGACAACGCTGCCAACATGTCTGGGCGTTATAAGGGGATGCAGCAAAAATTTTAGAAACAAACAAGTTTGCTATATATGTGCCCTGTGCAGCCCATTCACTAAATCTGGTAGGCCGAAGTGCTGTTGACTGCTGTCAAGAGGCGGTTAATTTCTTCTCTACAGTGCAGTTGCTCTATACCTTTTTTTTAGCCTCAACCAGCAGGTGGGAAATTCTTAAAGGTTGTATTGGAAATGAAAGTGTCTTAAAATCCCTCTCTGATACCAGATGGGAGGCACATGCTATGGCAACAGCAGCAATTTTGAAATCTTTCCTTAAAATTTTAGAAGCGTTAGAATGTATAGCTGAAGACCAGTCACAAAAGGGAGACACTAGAAGAGAAGCAAATAATATTGCAAATAAGATGCAAGAGCTAGAATTCGTTTTTATGTTGAATTTTTGGGATGAGATTTTGCAAAATTTTCATAGAGTAAGCAAAGTTCTACAGAATAAGGATGTGAACTTAAAAACATGTGCAGATCTGTATGGATCATTAGCTGACCAACTGTGCACTTCACGAGATGAATTTGAAAGATATGAAGCAGCTACAAAGGAAATGCTACCAGATGTTGATTACAAGGCAGCTCAAACTCGCAAACGTATCAGAAAGAAGGTACCCAATGACGGAGATGCACCAGAAGTATATCTGAATGCCAGAGATAAATTTCTTATCACCACCTTTTACACAATTGTTGACAAACTTGAAACTGAGATGAGAAGAAGAGGAGAGATATACAAAGAAATAGCAGAGAGATTTTCTTTTCTAAGTGATGTGCCACATAATGTCACCACTTCATCATCTACTGAAATTGAAAGGTATTCTCAGGGTTGTAAAAAGATGATTGATGCTTACCCAGAGGACTTGAACACTAATTTCTCTGCTGAGCTTCAGCAGTTTCACTCATATGTGTGCCATAAGTTCAGTGCAAAAAAAAATGTAAAAACAAGATTCAGTCATGCTGAACTTTATAAAATAATTGTAGAAGACAATATTGAGTGTGCCTTCCCAAATGTAGAAATTGCCTTTCGTATATTTTTAACATTAATGGTCACAAATTGCTCAGCTGAGCGTTCATTTTCTCAGTTGAAGTATATTAAAAATACCAACAGAACAACTATGCAACAAGGCAGGCTGGATGCCTTATCTCTACTAAGTATAGAAGCAGATGTGTTACGTAAGATTAGTTTTGAGGATCTGATCAAAGACTTTGCAATTAAAAAAAGTAGGAGAAAACTTTTCAAATATAAATGAAGTGGAAGTATACAAAAATAAACATTATTTTCCATCTTACTGTAAGTTTTGTTTCATTTCAAAAAATAAAATTTTATTTTATGGTTTATTTTTGTTTATATTTTGAATTACATATATATGGGGCACCAAAATCTTTTAAGTGCTTAGGGCCTCTAAAGGTCTTAATCCGGCCCCGTTTCTATGCCTGTGTGTTTGTGTGTGTGTGTGTGTGTGTGTGATGAATTTTACAATTAAACACGTAAAATTAATAAATGATGCACATTTACAAGGAAAAATAAAAAGCGATTCCAAAATGGACGTGCAAAGTTGCCGGTTAAGGTTTAAGTTTTGGATTTTGGCTAAAAATACAATAGTTACCTTTTTATTTGATGTGAATTGAATCCGACGTAAATGCAACGAGTTTCTTGCTTATATTGAGGTTTTGAATGTATTGTAGTTGTCTAGGTTGGAACCCAAAGCTGGTTCCTATCTGTTTAGCAGATAGCTGGTGATTGAAGTCATATTTTGGGGCCTCTTTGCTCTAGTGACCCGTTCCCCGCGTTGGGCTTCCATCATGAAAAAAAAAACTTTAGCATTTGCCACTTACCACTGTTTATTCGATTTCGGACTATAGGATTTCTAGGATTTCTTGTTCCTTGCACATTAGGTCTGTGTATTATGTAAATGTTATCTCAGGTGACAACAAAGCGATTTCGGCCATATGTTTATATAAACTTTTTTAATTGTTTTCAGGTCCTGAATCCATCTTTAATTTATTGTTTACTGGTTCTTAAATGCTTACCTAACGTAACGATTGTATTTGAAAAGTGTTAGATTCATTGTTGTAGTTGTTGATGCATATTAACCTTTCAGGTTTTCATTTCAAGTTTGCCAGATGGTAATGAAAACTGACGTACATCCCTTAAAGTGTCTATATTTAAAAGATCATTGTTCATTCCTAAGGTGAGTGTCTTTTAAACTTGGCGATAAATCAGAAGTAGAATGGTTTGCCTAAGTATTGTGCACCACAACTTTGTCAAAACTGGCGGTACTTTGTCAGTTTTTTGTATATTTGTTCCATCTCATTTGCAGAACACTGTATTATTTGTATTTTTACGACAGTCAGACATTGGGTCTGGTTAGTAGTTGGATGGGAGACCATTCTCTGTGTCCAGATCATGTAGCGACCCGTGGGTCTCCCGTAAAGCTTTAGGTTCTCTCCGTTAAACAACCCCATCAAATAACAACGTTAATGTATAGCCGACACCGATACACATAACAGTTTTGATACACTCGTGATACTGTGATACTAAAGTTCTGCAAGCCAACGTTTTATACGATTTCAATTTTTTACTTAAAAATTCAAGTACTGACGTACATTACATGGGATGTATAGCCCTAGCTATTCATTTTGCAAACCTTTGATATTGGGGTTGGTAGCCAGCACCCGTAGGTCAGTGGATAACATCGTTACCTTCCACTGAGGTCGGGGATTCGACTTCCGATGGTGCTGGTAATTATAATATAGGAGTTAGCGCAATGGTCCGCATTAATTGATCTGAAGGCTATGCCAGTTTCTGGTCTTCCTAACGGATTATTATTGGGGATGGCAGGTTTTACCCTATTTCATATTGCATTGCAGACATTTGATGACAAGTACTTCTTTGACATACAGCCCCCATAATATTTGTCTCCAAAATATTTTGAAAATGTAGGCTACTACTTCAAAAGGATTCTCCAGCAAGACATTACTGTAGCTTATGACCACAGTTTTAAAGTGAAGGTGAGTTTGATTCTAATTATTGAGCTTCTAGTTAAAGGTTATCATTCCATTACATTTTTTTTTTATTCTTTTGCTAATTCCGATATTCTTTTAGGAAAGTCTTTTGCCAAATGGTTATTGCAAACTGCATAATAAATAATACTGTTTATCAGCATGTAAAAAATTCGGCTTTATTTATAGTTGTAATAAAATTATTGTCTCACAAAAACATTTTTGCAACAAGAATGTCTGGACAGACTAACGCTAAATGTACTTTTCCTTTTATCATTAATATTATATAAATAAAATAATGATACACTTTGCGAAACACACACACACACACACACACACACACACACACACACACACGCGTGTGTGTGTGTGTGTGTGTGTGTGACTAAAAATGACATACTGATCTGCTGATCTCGAATGCTGTGATTTTGCTCAGAATCCCGGCCGAACACCTAAAAACACTTCGTGGAAAACACGAAATTGGTTTTGGGAATTTTAAAATTTTTTAAAGAATTTTAGAATGCTGATTTGAATTGTAAAAGGCACTGTGATTGAATTAGCTTTCTTCTTGAAGAAAAAAGCAAACAAAAATGGTAAAATTTGAGGTCAGTAATTTACATCTACTGTATATATAAGATTTTATTGAAATTATAATCTTTCATATAGTATATATATATAACGGTTTTCTGTGTGAACATACGAACAGGCTCTTCTGTACGTTTTAGAACTGCAGGTTAGCCCTATGTGAATGACCTCGATTTTGTTTTTTCACGTATGCATAGTTTTCCACAGAGAAAAAAAATATAGTTAAGCGCTTTCGTGTTCATTTCTCAGCACACAATCCGGTTTTCTTTATGTATATGTGCATTTACCAGTTAGGTTTCGTGTACATGTGTGCAAATGGAGGATATGTGTGTTAGCTATTTTTTCTTTTCTTTTTGTTTTTTCCCTTCTACTCCAGTTGGAGAGATTCTTATTTTCGGGGTTAAACCTTAACCCTAAGGAATTTTTAGGTACAGCCTAGCACCAGGCGTACGATAGAGGTGCTGTATCGTAATATCTCCCCTACAATTTCTCCAGATGTTATACTTATGGGCAGTTGGTCCAGGAACTCCACTGTAGATTGTTTTACTGCTCCTGTCGCTCCCACCACTATCGGGATGATCTCAGGTTCTACATTCCACATCCTCCGTATCTCGTGTTTGAGTCTCTGGTATTTTAAGATCTTTTCCCTTTCATAATTAGCTACATTCCAGTCCCCTGGGACTCCTACTTCCACCAAGAGGCATTTGTTACCCTCCTTCTCTCTCACTACTATGTCTGGCCTGCATCCTGATACTCTGATGTCAGTTGGTAACTCATGATCATATAGGAGCAGTACTTTATCATTGTCTTCTATTCCTTGTGAAATATGTTCCCAATGCTTTTCTGTTTCTAGCTCTATTTAATATTTTTTACACAGTTTGAAGTGAATTAGCTTACAGACTGCATTGTGTCTGTCTGTGTAGTTTTCTCTGTGTAGGAGTACTTCGCATCCAGATAGTATGACTCACAGTCACTGGGCTCTTTGAGCACAGTCTGCACATCCCAGTCTCATTTTACCCTCAATATTTCTTTTGAACCAGTTTGTCCGTAGTGACTGGTCTTGTGGTGCCACCATCAGCCGTTCATCTTCTGGTCTCAGTGATCCTCTTACCAGGAACTCCACGGTTTTATCCCTCTCTAAGTATGCTCTGTTTAGCACCTCTTCTTTGTATACTTTGCTGAATTTGTGCTCTTCCCAGTTCTCCTTTTCTTCTGATCTTTTTCTGTTATACTTTCTTTTATAGTGCTTATCTTTTCCATGAGAGGTTTATCTACAATGTCTTCAAGCTGTTGAGGTCTGTGCCGGTGTCCACTAGGTAGTCATTTGACTTCTTTGAAAGTGATGTTGTTCGAGGCTTTTCATGTTCATGGTCTCTTACAAATCTGACTAGCCTTTCTCCTTCCTTTATGTACTGCGCTAATCCTATTGTTGTGGCTTTGTGCACTTGGTCTATTAGCGCAAGCCCTAATCCACCGACCCTCCTTGGCAGGTATAGCTTTGGTGTGCATTGGTTTTTATATATGATCTTATGTGCATGGAGCATGTTTCCGGTGATTGTATCCAGTTTGTTGATTTTTAGCTGGGTCCAAATGATTATGCCAAAACTGTATGACAGTACGGGTACTGCCAGTGAGTTTATGAATAAGATCTTATTTTTACTGTTTAGGTGGGATTTCAGGATTAGTTTTATTCTTTTTATGTATTCTTTCCGCAGTCTTTCTTTCATGATGTCATTCTCCATATTTTCCGATTCTTCCATTCCCAGGTATTTATAGGTAGCCTCTTGCTCTAATTCTTCTATCATGATATTGTCCACCTTTTGCCTTTCTTTAGTATGGCGGTGGCACATTTCTCAAGAACAAATTCCATCTGGATGTCATCTGAGAACTTTTTTACCTCCCTGATCTCATCTGTTACCTCGCTTTTGTTTGGGGCATACAGTTTTAAGTCATCCATGTATAGGCTGACCATATTTCCTTGAGAAATATTACAAAAGTCTTATAGGTTATGAATAATAATTTATGATTGACCAATATTAAAGTATATTTATAGTTTTTATTAAAAACGGGGCAAAATTGACATTTTTATTAAAACGACGGGACGGCCAGGATATATAAACAAAACGGTACTGTCCCGTTCAAAACGGTACGTATGGTCAGCCTATCCATGTAGAACAAGTGAGATATTTTTGGACTGTTCTTTTCCCTTGGTCTCATCAAGTAGCCTTTGATTAGGTTGTTTATTAGTTGGCTAAGTGGGTTTAGCGTCACTACAAACAGCTACAAGAACTGTTGTTTGTGTGTGTATAAATTTTAGAAAAGTTTGACAGAAAAAGCAATACTAAATGCAAAGGTCCAGAGTGGAAGCTCGTCTCAGTAGAATTGCAAAGTAGGTCCAATCACAATTTCGGTAGGGTTGTCAGTGCTCCAGCTCCAGCAACCCTTGTTTCAGCGGAGTTTCTCCATAACAGCTCCTCATGAGCATCCAGCTCCGACTATTTTCATTTAACTCCGGCTCCAGCAAAGACAATCATAAAAATGGGGTAACTCCTACATTTGTACCACTATACTGTATATTGTAGTGTGACACTAGATAAATTTAGGTGGAAAACACAGCTCTCTCTCTCTCTCTCTCTCTCTCTCTCTCTCTCTCTCTCTCTCTATATATATATATATATAATATATATCTATATATATATAACACAGGGTGTTATCAAATTGTTTCAAAAATTTGTATACGTATTCAGGACGTGAAAGTGAACAAAAAAGTTCATATGAACATGTAAATCCGTAATCGCTTCGTTTCCGAGATACATTGCTTTTTCGCCGAGGACGATCCAATTAAAATGAAAGTCATTAAAGTTCAGTGTTCAAAATGGTTTCCCTGCATCAGAATACATACTTCAACGCGTCGTTGAAAGTTTTGCTGCATACGTTCAAAAAACACTTACATGGTAGCGTATTGTTTCTAAACAATTTTGAACACGTTGCCACAATTCATCTATGTTATTAAATTTTCTCGCATAAACAAGATTTATTAAATAACCCCACAAGAAAGTCAATTGCATTTAGGTCCGGAGACCTTGGTGGCCAAGCGACGGGACCATGCCACCATCCATCGCTGAGGATTTTGAACACTTGTTGTAAATAAACTTTGATAAACTTTAATGACTTTCATTTTAATTGGATCGTCCTCGGCAAACAAGCAATGTATCTCGGAAACGAAGCGATTGCGGATTTATTTATATTCAAGGAACTTTTTGTTCACTTTAACGTCCTGAATATATCGGGTAGCCCAAAAAAAACGCCTTGAGATTTGAACATCAATAAGTTAAAAAATATGCAGTTCAGATTTCCAAAATTTACATAACTTTTACCTCAATCTATTGGTAAGCCATCATAAAAATTTCAGACCTCTACATAAAATACTTTTTCCACAGTTGAGGGAACAATGAGGTATGGTGAAAAAAAATGAATATCATAAATTGAAAAATTTTATAATTCACATCTTATCAACAAATATGATCAGTATGCCCGCCGTCCTGCTAAAAAATTAATCTTAACCTTTTCTTCACGACATGATACATTTTCTGATTTCTGCTAATGTTATTTTGTCCCAACATTCGAGTATTTTTTTCTTTAATTGCATTTCTGTAAACTTTTCTGTTTGGCCTTCATAAATCTTCTCTGTTAGAGTGTTCCAGTAGCATGGGCGCAAAAGGAGAGAGTGCAATACAATTGCAAATGTTGATCAATATTGCAAGAGTGCCAGCACCAGTGCCATCCCCCTTGTTGCAAGGCCCCCGGGGGAGGGGGGTTGTTGCAAGAGCAACAAGGGTTATGCAACTTGGAGGCGGAGTTATCCCCCAAGAGAAAGAGAGAGGAGAAGAAGAGAGAGGAAGAGAGGTGTTCGCCTGGCAGGAGCCAAGCGCATATTGAGACTTCAGCCGAGCGGCCGTTGTCTTATAGGCCCCTGATCAGCCAGTTGGGTTAATCAACGAGGTGAAAGTTTGACCTTCGCCAGAATGAACAATTCTGCCGAAGCCATCGAAAGCAAAGGTGAGCCTATATACTGTATGTACAAATCTCTCTATCTCTCTCTTTCTCTCTCTCTCCCTCTCTCTCTCGGCTGAGTGCCGAGTGAGTCAAAATAGTACATTCTTTCCCTATTTTTAAAATAGATTGCAAACCAATGAATCCCCTCACACGCCACAATGTCGGTGTTCACGATAATCCCGTACCAGTTTCTCGTGGTTGGCAATTTCAATATTTCATTTTTCGCAAACACGTCGACAAATTTGGAGCGTGTGATTTGGTCACTTTTCATTACTCTCTGGAGTGTATTCGCGTCCATTTTAAAAGTCTGTGACGACGTTCCGGAAACGGTCAACTTCTATTAGTGCTTGTGATTCGAGGTACACGAGTACACGAATAGGCGCGTCTATAGGCTTGGCAAAGTCCAACCTGACTGACATATTCCCACTCTGTTGTGGACTTAAGTGTGTATTTACGCCAGCAGACTAGTCAGGTGTAACATCAAATGAATAAATGTTAAATTCTTCGACAAATTCTTTCTGCGTTACGCCAAACCCAAGTTCATCACAGTCACCTGCATTATGAGCCAGACTACTATAAGCTCTCGCTCAGAGCGGGAACACAGCGTCTGATGAGTTATCCGTAATCGTAGTCCCTCCCAAAGCGATGCCATTTACGTATAGAATTATATTTTTAAGGCTGAAATTCTCGAATTCGTCGAGGCGTGGTCCTGCATTCCAATTAATATCCTTTTAGGTAGCACTCCAAGGGCCACGTTTCCTAATTGCTTCGAGGCGCGGCGGGCACCTTGTATAGTATACGTCTCTATGATGTGAATCACAACGGGTTTCGCGCCATCTTCTTGATCAGACCCCAGATTTATGCAGATCTCAGGACTCGTGCGGTTGAGCTTCAACTTCATATCCACCCCGTTCATAAGCAGTTTCTCCTGGAATGTGAAGTCTGCATGAAGACGTCCAAAATACACGTATATCTTTTTTTTAGAATTTTTAAATTTATCCTTTATACCATTTTCATCTTTAGTATGGTAATATCCCTCGACGGTTAAAAAGGTGTCCTTCGCTTCTTTTGAAAAGGTGAGGACATTTTCCAGATAGGCTCGTAGGTGATAATACCCCGTTTCTGCCGAGATGTTAACCTGATTTAAATACACCTCACACTGGCTGAATATGGAGTGTAAAAAGTTGGTTTCAGGGTACGCAGAGTAACTATCATCGCAATCCGTTCCATCAGAATGGGTTATACGCAGTTTAGCGTACATGTGCATGCAACTCGGGTCAAAAAAGTAAAGGCCTGAGCTGGGTATCACGAATTCTATAGGGTTACTCGGCGAACTAATTGTGTTTAATGGGTTAATTGTAATAAAGTCGCTATGCTCAATAGAGACCTGATTGGGGGGCATATCAAAGAGGGACAGTTCCGATTTACAGCATTGTGAACTACATGGATGGATGAAACGCGCCATGACGAGTCAAAAATCGTGCCACTCTCTCGACAACTAGTAATCAGCCTATGATATGTGAGAGTAGTGTCCTCAGCTTATATCAGTTAAAAAAAATTATCAGTCACTCATAGGCTTCATACGCTTAGAGCATTTTTTTTTATTTCTTTTACGTTTAGCGCCACGTGATATTAACCCCTTCTTCCTGGCAGATCTCTTCTTTCCGCCACCACGCATTTTTCTCTTTGCATCTTTGATGATTTCGTCCCGTGTACGTTTTAAATGTTTTTTTAGAGCTTCTTTAGGCTTAGTTCCACCCATTATATCTTCTGCCGCGTTAAAACCTGCCTTCCTCCCTAGGTACCTGGCACCCCTCTTCAACAGTGGGACAGCGGTGCGTAGTATGAATGAAAAAATGGATCCAAGCCCACTCCCACGCTGGTATCTCACCCCTCGATAGACTGTGAATGGCCTTCGGGTCATTATAAACGGCGAAAGTGTAGTTTCACTGTTAAGCTTCCATCACCGAATGGGAAATTTTTTCCCTCAATCGTTCTTATATATATCGAGATGTTGGTTAATAGATGAGTCGCAACATTCACATAATGGGCCTTGTCATATGTAATGCTCAAACTTTTCCCTCTATGGTTGGGGATGTGTGCAATGCGCAGCAGACGCGCCTGGGTGTCCCCAACAAATTAGTTCTCTACGATATTGCTGTAAATATAGCACAAGTCTGGAGGTGGAGAGATTTGACCCAATTTCTCCATCTTCAATTGATACATTAAGCTGGACAAGTCATGCTGTGCCTCGTGAAAGGTATCTCTTTGGAGAGCTGCGCTATATCGGTCCTCAGCCACAATTGTGAACAGCTCTTTATCTTTAATATTTCTACTAGGCGTTGATTTTAACGTCAATGTGCATGCAGGCGTGTCTATGTTTACGACTTCAAAAAGTAAATCATTTGTCATGTACGACTTTTCAAGACTCTTGTTTAACCCCGTCACAATGTCCATGGCTGTATGGCTGTTTATGAAGTGTATAAGCATCCTGCTCCCGCAAAAACCGCTCAACATCTTTTTTCCCTACTCCGTAAACACCTGTACAGTCTATTAACGCCACCATAGGAGGCGGGGTTAGAAATGTCATAATAGCGTTTACTTAATATGTTAGCCATTTGCGTATTTTAGAGACACGTGGATAAGGTTGGCCGTTTGTTCTCTTCTTTCTCTTCTTCAGAGACGCTGTTGCTGGGGGCGATGGCGTACACAGTTGTGACACATGCGAGACTTGTTCCAGTTCTTTTAACCTATTCAGATTACCTATCAATGATTTGGGGACATTTATTTGTTGTAGTCTTGCTTTAATATGCTTCCATCCTGTTGGTGAGGGCCTTTCCCACTTTCTCACCAGATCATGAACAATGTTAACGACGTTCGATCCTTGTACCCTTGTTCCTTCAACAATGACCTCGCCTGTATCGGCCCACTATATGATGGGGTCCTCAATCAAAAAATTATAAAGACTTAAGCCTTTATTCCTGTTTAATAGGGCTAGCAACTCTCCCACTGTATGAGGGGGTCTTCACTCAAAAGATTATACAGACTTAAGCCTTCATTCCTGTTTAATAGGGCTAGCAACTCGCTTTCCATTCTTTTAAGCCAACTTTTGCGGGGTTCTAGAGCCGTGTCTGGGATCTTTGAACTTTGCAATGAAGCATACACCTCAATGTCAACGATGTTGGATCCTTGTGCCCTTGTTCCTTCAACAATGACCTCGCCTGTATCGGCCCACTGTATGATGGGGTCCTCACTCAAAAGATTATAAAGACTTAAGCCTTTATTCCTCAATGTATGTGGGAGACTGCTTTTTAACACATGTTCGATGTGTTGTGTTCCGTTATTCTTTGGTTGGTCATCTCTAACGTCGAGCCCAGGTTCTGTGTCGCCATGCTCAGCGCTACTCGCGCTGTGCCTAATAACCACGGGGAGCTCTGTCGAATACTTAAAATCTCATCAGGTGACTTTTCACTCTTTAATAGGGCAAGCAACTCGCTTTCCATTCTTTTAAGCCTACTTTTGCGAGGTTCTAGAGCCGTGTCTGGAATCTTTGAACTTTGCAATGAAGTATACATCTCCTGCGGAATCACTACCACCTTCTTCATTATATTAATCTAGTCAGTAAAGGGCCCAAAACTGAAAATAAGATGGGTAGGAATGATCCTTCTCTTTGTAAAATAATTCGCCTTTTCTTCACGACAGTTTGACTTTTATGAGCGAGCGTTCGTATTATGTTCTTGTAAAGACGTAAGCGAGCCTTCTGAGGGGGTTTCATTGGCACATTACATTTTATAGCATTAAGACAGATTTCACAGATGCATTTTAAAAAGTCGGAGTCGATATTTTTAACAAACATCTGTTGCAGTGCCCGGGGCAATCGTTGATAGATTTTTATTAATTCACGATATTTCTTCAGCCTTTTTGTCATTCTGGAATATACACCGTTTCAGATTCGTTTGGGAATATATTCGTTCTTAGAAGCACCCTAAACGTGTTTTGCGGGTGAAGGTCACAAAGCAAATATCCATAACGCTGACTTGTGGCTTCTTTATAAACCTTCAAAAACTCCTTACGTTGATTCGGGAACATTTGATTGGCTAATACCCAATTTGTGACACATCTCTACATTGTGCGAATAAGACTAGATATTGTGTATTTAGCGACACATCGCGCATGTATCTATTTTTGAAAAATAGATTCTGGGTGATGAAAAATACGCTTATGTTAAGATGGTGGGAGAACACTGTAAATGTCTCAGCAAACGTTTCATCCATTTCCAACATGAGATCGTCAATTACAATAACTGTATGCTCATTACCTTTTAACGAATTAACGTCATATGCACCTTTGTGGAACAAAATTTCATCTTGGTACTTGTTAAACACTGACTGATATGTGGAATAGCACCATATTACTTTATGCAAAAATTTTGAGAACATCTTCCCCTTATCGTTAATGATTTTAAGCATAAATACAGTTTTTCCACATCCTGTAGGGCCAGCTATAATACATGTGGAGGGGCTTGTGAACCTGAATTTTTCTGCAGATTCCATCTCTAACACGTCACACCCCTAAGTGGGTCATTTAGAAAATATTACAAATTTTGAGTGCTGCTCCTTATATTTTGCTTCTTCTTCCACAGAACCGTGAATGACGACGATGTACAACCCCCCCATCATCGATATCCCAGATGAACCCGATGGCCGTGTAGCTACAGAATCCTTCTCCGCTGACGAACCCTCACCAGCGACACCTGTAGCATGCGACATTTCAAAGCGGAAGCATGATGAAGAGCCCTCCAGGTCAGGTATATGGCGTGCCAGGATTGCGCCGGTTGTTAGACCCCCAGTAATAGCGCCCCAACCCTGTACGTCTTATGACACAACCCCCACAATAGTACCTTCCTCAAATATGCCCCATTATTCAGTTCCGGGTACTTCCTCCACAACAGCTTCTCATACTGTGGAGGATGGTATAACATTCGAGTTGGTGCGTACCGCTACCCCAGGGGCGGATCCAGGAATTTAAGCAGAGGGGGTCCAGTCTTGGTGGGGCTCGTTACTGATATGTCCTCGGCCGAAGGCGAGCACGCGCGAGCGAATCGAGTGCCAGGGGGGGTGTCCCCCCCTCGGTAGGAAATTTTCATATTTGAAGATAGCTTTAGATGGATTTGAAGTATATTCCCGTTATCAAAATCCTGCTTGTTCACACACCCAGGCCAGGTCTGAAATGTCTCAGGATCGGCCATAAACTTTTTTTTCTTTATTCTTTTTAAGGAAATTAATTTTGTGGCAACCGGGATACATGTACCTTAAGCCATTTTAAGTCTTCAGGTCTTATTTTTCATATATAGGAGCAAACAAACGCAATCGAAAAATCGTTGGTCACCGTGAGCAGGGGGGTCCGGACCCCTCGACCCCCCCTGGATCCGCGCCTGTACCCACACCCCTGCCTAACTAGAAATCGGTACCAACGGACTGTGACGGGTAGTTGAACGTATTGTGGAGTTTGCCCTTCAGAACCGCAACGAACGTGAAGTCCGGACGAGGTTGTTCTTCAGATTCGGGTCAGATGACGGGAACGTAGATGATTTTTGGGTAGTAATACCATTCAGACGTTTGGCGGCTGTAGACATAGAATATATCTTGGGCCGTTTAATGCAGGCCTCTCAAAGTAGTACAGCCTTCAATATGGGCAACTTCATGGTAGATATTGACAGAGTATTCCGTGTTGCGGGTCATAGTGCCACATCTTATACTCTTAATTTCAATTCCCCGGTTATTTACAGAGAGTGCCACAAATGTGGAAAACGGACAAACGTTTTTAAAACGACTGCACACGGCAGCCCTGTGAAACTCTTTGTATCCTATATTGTCAAATTAGCGGACAAGTTAAAAAAAAAACGGTATATTCTTGCCCATAACGGGGCGAAATTTGACACACAGTTCCTTTAGAAGGAGTTGCTTGAACACGAGTCGTCTGCGATATTTCCAGGTGATCCCTTGAAAAGAGGAAACAAACTAATACAGATGCAGATAAGAGGTAATGTACAGTGTAAAAACACTGCTGTTCACACCTTGTAGATTAGCAAAGCTGCCCAAGGTCATGGGGAAGACGCTGAAGTTTCAAAAGGGTATTTCCCTTGCATTCCTCACTACGAAACTTTGAATTGCGTAGGCTACCTCCACCCAAACATTACTTTAACTACACCAACATGAGTGATGGTGAGCGTGAAGATTTTGACTGCTACTACAACAGTTTTAATGAAGATAGACCATACAATATAGCTGATGAATGTGACGTTATTGCGTGAATGAGTGCGCGTGCTTAGAGTATGTTTCCAGGCCTTTAGAAGGATGTACATTAGGGTGGCCCACTTTTCAATTTTTTTTTAAAAGTATAGGTTATCGTAGTTTTTCCCATTATTTGGCACTATACTAGCACATTGGTACCATTTTTACAAAAATTGATCAATATTTAGGGGTCTCGCATCGACCTTGAAATTACGAGTTTTTTTTAAAAATGCGTACTTTTTAACTTTTTACTGAATCAAGATAAATCATTAAGTAGGGATGTTTTCTGAATCCTCTTGATGAGAGAAGTCGTTTGGTGTGCCTTCCAATGTCATACGACTAACGGTTTAAAAGTTGTGCCTGTATACAGGTAATACCAATGTGCTAGTATAGTGCCAAATAATGGGAAAAACCACGATCACCTATACTTTTCAAAAAAATCAGCAAATAGCAGACAAATAAGGAAGAAAGAAACAATAACTTAAACAATCACTTTTGCATTGTATTGACCACTATCACACGTCACTGGCTGCAACGTTGTCCCTCTGTGCTATGTCATCGTGGCGAGTGATGACTTCTTGAAGTCGCCGAGCTCTTTCCGGTTCTTTTCCACCACTTGCAGAAGATCCTGCAGCTGTGCCTCGTCCTTTGTGACCGTGTTCGCATAGTCTTGTATCAGTTGGACTCCTCTTTCAGCGACGTCATTGGTGACCTGGAGATTAGAGATCACATCCTTCAGACGACAAAAGTCCTCGTTCTCGTCCCACTTATCAGTTGGCAGGGTGAGCCACGAAGACCCATACATCTTCAGACCTGCAAATAAGAACCAGGAGGACTCGTCGATCAGGTCGGGGAGTAGCGTCATCTCGTCGACTGAGACGTTCTCGTATGTGAAGTCTTTGGGTACAGGGAGGTGGGACAGCTTCTCTGCCATCTGTTGCTTCACAGTGCCATCCACCTTGTTGCTGCATAGAGCGAAGATGACGGTCTGAGGCCTCAGATACCAGAAGTGCCGCCTCATCACTGCCAGTGACGCTTCTGCCACCTCGCGGTCCACTGCCCTATACCTCAGAAAACGCTGGTATAGTACCAGGTCATTCAACGGCGCATCAGCTGCTACAGGGGCCGCCAACCAAGCTGGTACGTACAGAAGAGCGATGAACACCACGATCCTGTGCAGTTTGTCGACCAGCTCGGCGTCGAGCTCCAGCTGCCTACTGAACATCAGCAGTTTTGTGTAGTAGATGACCTGAAACAGAATAGGCACCATTGTAAGTAAGACAGGTTTATTGTTACCAATTACTTTGTTTGCGTTATAATGAAATGTTTATCTTTGAATAACATTTAAACTTATCTCTAGATTATTTTTGTTTGAAAATACTAACTTTAGCCATCCATCTTGCGTGGTGGTAGGCTCCTGGGCGCATGAGGTGAATGCCACGGCGTGGTTGTGTCCCGAGTACCAGGAGCGTGATCTCTGCCACTTCCCGGTAATCGTCTCTGACGAAACCAGAAGCTGTGCTCAGGAAGCTGACCGCCGCGTCCCGGAGTTCTATTAGCCACGTACTCTCCGCCAGATTCTCGACCTGCAGCTTGCAGTAGGTCGAGAGATCGAGCTCGTCCCATCTTCAAAAATAATAAACAAGAAAATTGTGTGAGAAAACTCTGAAGTTCCGGTTTGGCTTGCTGTTTTATAAACTAGTGGAATATCATGTGTGTCCTAACTTTACCTTGCACAAAAAATGAACTAACCTTCTCTTCAACTGCTGAAACAAAGGATCAGTTGGTGCCGTAGTCCTTCCGAGCAGGGTGACGGCTACTGCCCCCACGATAAGCTCTAGGACGTGATGACGGCATCCCAGCTGGAGTAGCGGTCGCCCGAGCATGTTTTCCAGCCGGACAACTGCACCCTGCACCCTCCCCGTGTTGGTGGAAGTGGTGTCGAAGCAGAGTCCGATGACGCTCTCCTCACATCCCCAATCTTCGAGAGCATGTATGGTTGCCCGCGCCTGCGACAGTCCGGTGCCGTCAGCAACAGCTGGGACTGACAGCAACTTTCCTTCTGTGCAATGAGGAGCCCCGGAGATGAGAATTGCTTGGCGGTGCTCCGCCGTTCCAAGGAAGTTCTGAAACACATGCCATATATTTCAATTTCATGGTTGTAAAGTAACCTATTTTTGTTCACATTCAGTTCTCTTTTTAATTGACATTATGCTTCATGAATCTCATTACTAAATTGATAGCTATGAAAACTTAATCAACTGACCTTGACCATTTTGCCATCCCAGTGGACAACAGTGTGCCTCGGTGGCGTGAAGGAGTCCTTCACAGCCGTCGCCACTTCACGGCGATGTGACACTCTTCCCCGGCGAGCCGTTTCTTTCGAGATGCTGAACTGATTGAGGTCTGCTGGTGGATCCGCCGAACGTGTGATAGCAGCCACAATGCTTACTACCTATGTAGAGAATGGAAAGTGGAAAGGAAACTGTCAAGAATACATGTGGGTTACGGGACACTTTAAAACTGACGCTATCGATGAATACTATACACAATACGCACCTGATTATTGGACATGCGGAAACGATCAGCCACTTCCATGACAGCAGGTGCATTAAGGATGCGGCGAGGAAGATTGACAGACACACTTGGCTCTTTCGGCAGGGGGAACGCTAGTTCTGTCTCCGACTCTCCTGACATGCCAGTATCATCATTCTCCATGGCCTCATCTCCGGTTTCGTATGCACACTTTGAGGTTTGCGGCTCCTGGCGAGGACGTTTTCTTCCTTCCTGTAGCTTTCTTTTTACAGCGAAAACTTTATCGTTCCCGCTCATCGTTGCCACCCGAGGACCACGTTGATCGAGGTAGAAGTCAATGTCTTCTTTCTTGTCCTTGTCGGACAGCAGTCGATTCTTCTTTATATCTTCGACAGCGTCAGATGCTCCGATATCCCACAGCTTGTCCACACTGTCCGAAAACTTCTGCCGTTTTCCTCCGGCGTCAGTTTCTCGTTTTCTGCTCTTTTGGAGTAAGTGCCACTCTTTCCACAATGCCTCTAGCTTCCGTTCGCAGTTGAGCTTTGTGATTGTTTTAATGCGGGCCATGTTCCAAAACTTTAAGACGTTGTTTACGGTTTCTTTGAATGCGTCTTTCCTGTTAGCAGTGTACTGGATAACACTGAAGAAGTATTGCAAAACCTGCCGTGTTGTTGGCAATTTGCTACCACTGATGGAGGACGACGGTTGGCCAACTAAAAAAATTTCCGAGGCCGATCTTAGAGAAGGTAGCGATGTTATTTTCGCCTTTCCTTTTGATGACTCTCTATTTGTAGCTTCAAGAGTTCTTCCAGTTATGGTTGCCATCGATTTGTCCATGACAAAGGATGAGGAACTCAGACAGAATTTCAAAATGTTATGATCTGCAAAAAAAGAAATAGGTTAGGTACCTGGCACAGGCATAGTGCATTTTCTAATTACCTATATACATTATACATTCCGCCCGGGTATGGTGACTTTTTTTGAAAAGTATAGGTGATCGTGGTTTTTCCCATTATTTGGCACTATACTAGCACATTGGTATTACCTGTATACAGGCACAACCTTTAAACCGTTAGTCGTATGACATTGGCAGGCACACCAAACGACTTCTCTCATTAAGAGGATTCAGAAAACATCCCTACTTAATGATTTATCTTGATTCAGTAAAAAGTTAAAAAGTACGCATTTAAAAAAAAAACTAGTAATTTCAAGGTCGATGCGAGACCCCTAAATATTGATCAATTTTTGTAAAAATGGTACCAATGTGCTAGTATAGTGCCAAATAATGGGAAAAACCACGATCACCTATACTTTTCAAAAAAAATTGAAAAGTGGGCCACCCTAATGTACATAGCCGTTTCAAATGCGATCCGCTGCAAGTCGCGCCCAATCGCCTCATTATGTTTTACGGTGTTCAAGAATAACTTCATGCCTAAGACACCTTAGCCAGTCATTCACAGAAACAACCCTGCAGTTATGGCACAAGGCTATTTACTGGCTCATACACCATACAGCAACAGACAGGTGTATATAAAACATGCCCGCAACACGGGTGAAGTACCCGTGAAGTCAATGGTCGTGTTTTTTGGGTTGACGGTCTAAGTGAGGATCCAACCACTGGTGAGAAGACTGTGTATTCCTTTAACGGCTGCTGGTGGCATGGTTGCCCGCGCTGAATGTGCCGTCACAGGGACCTTTATGGAAGATCCCTCGCCGATAGCCTCGCATGGACCCGTAACCGTGATCAACTTATAGGCTCCCAGTTCACTCACAAATCGTGTGGGAGCATGAGTATGATACATAGATGGAAACAGATGACAGTACCGTGAAGAAATAAGGGCCATCAAACGTTCAATGGTGCTGGACCCCCTCAAATGCGGTGACAGCTTGTTTGGAGGGCGTACAAACCCATTCAAGCTATACTTTCCGCCTACGGAGGGCGTGAAACTCCATTACTACGACTTCTGATCTTTATACCCTACGTGATGAAGAACAATCCGTATCCCGTAGGTGCGCCTGAAAAATGGTGGGTCCCACCATACCAACCATCGAGGAGTTTCAGCTTAAATGAGCGCTACTTTGGACTCTCTTTCGTAGACGTGCTCCCCCTCGCGATTTAGATGCTGATCTTACCCGTCGTTATAGATCACAAGCTCATGTTTCCCCTGTGCGTGAAGTGCGCAGAGGAGAACGACGGTGATTGTATCCATACAACCAACCAGCGTAAGATCAGAGGTGTATATACAAGCCCTGAGCTGGCCAAGCAGTCGCCATGGGTACAAAATATTGAAGATCCATGAGGTGTGGAGGTTTCAGAAGCTACCCAACCTTTTCATACCATATATAAACGCCTTTTTGAAGGATAAAGGAGAAGCATCAGGATATCCGCGAGGGGTTGATACCGAAGATGAAAAAACGGCTTATATTCAGCGGTACCATGCCCATGAAGGTATACAGCTTGACCGTTCCAAAATTGTTAAGAATCCTGGCAAGCGCTTTAGTGAAAAGTTGTGTCTAAACAGTTTTGGGGGAAATTTGCACAGAATATCGGCAAAGGGAGCGTTCATTTGGCACAAAGTTATAGTGAAGTCTGGGATTATGCCAACGCTCCCGATAAAGAGGTTATGGAGATCGTGGATGAAGGTAATACTTACATAATAAAGTACAACATCACCGAACCACAGATACCTCACGGGTTACAAATATACCTGTAGCCAGCTTCACAACGGCCTACGCCCGCATCAAACTTTCCGGTCTATTGTACTCTCTTGGACGGAGGGTGCTGTACGCTGACACAGATAGCGTGATATTCACAGCGAGGGAGGGTGAATACATGCCTGCTATTGGGGAATTTCTCGGAGAGCTATCTGACGAGATCAAGGACGAGTATGGTGATGTGCATGCGCAGACTCGTTTGTATCAACACGGCCAAAAACCTATGGGGTACGGGTGAGGGTGGAGGATGATATGAAGTATATCGTGAAGGCTAAGGGTATCACATTTAACCATGCGAACCGTCGAGTCGTTAACTTTGACTCGTTGAAGGATCTAGTGTGCTTGGAAGATGAGGGTGACCAGCCACCCTAACTGACTGTGGGGACGTACAATTTTCGGGCGCAGAAAATGGGGTGTGTGAAGGAACTTAGGGGAACGAAGGTATGCGGTAACGCCTATAGTAAGCGTTACCAGGTGCCTGGTACCTATGGTACCGTACCCTTTGGCTACCTTAATCCTTGATTGTATTTATATATACAGTATGTGTATTGTTAACGATATGTTTATTTATCACGTATATTTGCTTCAATTAAGGTTTCATTTTCTCTTTTGCGTGTGTGTGTGTGTGTGTGTGTGTGTGTGTGTGTGTGTGTGTGTGTGTACAGGAAAGGAAAAAAGCTAAGCTCCGCCGACTGTAAGATCGGTCACGTGACTCCTGCCACTACCTGAGCATATCTCTATCCCTGCGTGCTCAGTTGACCTCTGCATACCTTTGAGCTCAGACGTGTATTCTCCAGCGTAGACGAAAAATAGTAATGGCTACCTTTAATATTGCGTGTTCAACATTTATGAAGTGGTATTCGACAAAATGCCAAAATGTGGTGGATACTGAAAACCTCCTTATTCCACCCTCCTTTGATACTTTTAAGGTTACATTGAGCCGTGCGAAGGACCAAGATGTTCAAATATTCTACGGCTATTCTGGCGAGGCATTTTAGGATTTCGTAGTATAAACGATGTATTGAAGTATGTTGTAGACCTAACCTTTATTAAAGCTCACATGTACCACGAAGTAGAAGAAACAACACGTTCAGAAGATAAGCAACGGTTATGGATAGTGAGTCTTGTTGATGAGTGATGTGACAAGCGATATTATGTCATGTTACATCATACCGACTACTCGTACCTTACGGTTGAGAATGAAAATCTTGTCATCATGGAGAATCTTAAGTATTTTTACTCGTTAAACAAAAAGGATAAATATGGGCATATGTTTTTCTCAAATAGTGCACCGGATTGTGAAGATGTTTAGTTTGTGGAAATGAACGTCTGGTGAGTGATAAAACAATAAAACCGGTATTGCTTCTTGTAGCGGAAAATTCTCTTTGCCTAGTATAATGGGGCACAAGTATTCGGACAAGCCTGTACACGCTTTAGCAGTTTATGATGTGACTCACTCCTCTATCGAGCCGCCCACCAGTGTACAGCACCCCTCTGAAACATACGAGTTGAACAAACCCGTGCACGTTTCATCAGCGTGACTCACTCCGCCTGTCGAGCCGATCAGCCCACCTGTGGCTCATAGTCTCAGAGTTTGCGAATATGTACTTGGAACGATTTGCAGGCAAGCAAGCAGACGTATTGGTATTTATTTAAGTGTTGAGGAGATGAATAGAGTCATCGTGATAGTTGAGAAGTGGGGAGAGGACCGTTATAAAATACCTGCAGGTGTAGATACAAGAAGAGAACAGATTAGTGATGCCCCGTCATATGCCGTTGTTTGCACGTTGTGTATAAATAACGATCAGCCATGCATTGATATACGATTGATGTGGAAGAATGCATCTGATAATAACGTTCTTGTCACTACTCGAAACCGTTTCATCCTCGACAGAATGTTTGAAATCGTAGGATTCCGCAAGCTGAAGCCTATATTAGACGCTCGTGTTACGAATATGATTTATTTTGACACGGTTCTTGAATACGCATACACCGCTCTGCTCGACGGATTTATCGAATGTAGGAATGAACAAGGCGAGAATGGTCTAGAGCTGGATATATATTTAAAAGGTTTAGACTCTTCGAAATAGCTCGAACTTTGGTACAAAGCACTTGAGCGGTACAGGGGCAGAGCTTGCTTACACTGTTCACCCTGAAGAGCTGTATCTCTATATAATGAGTAGCTGTCGTTACGACTTGGAAGATTATTTCATTTGCCGCTGTGCAGAGTGAAGAAGAGTTCACGATTGAAAAGCTCGGGACGTTAAGAAAAAACCCTCGATTGGAAAGAGTGTTTATAAACTTGTATTTAATAATGATGTTGTGGCTAACGATGCCCTCTTTGTGCGTGTTTTTTATTGTATTCTGTCCGCGTTTAAAGAGAGTGATAACTTGCCAACCGAATGTAAAGTGGGCACAAAAATAGTATTGAACGATATGAAAGCCATTTATATCGAGTATAGGTATCCGTAAACTTGAGCGGTGAAGTAATGATTGGACATATTTTCCGTGTGGTGCAAAGCAATAATGATGTGAATGTAGACTCGATTACTTGTGAGTTTAGCGTTTTGCGCCGCAGAACATAAAGTATTTTGATGTATATTTATTTTCAATATATTTAATTATTTAATTGTGTTTATATATATATATATATATATATATATATATATATATTATATATATATATATATATATATATATATATATATATATATATATACAGCGTGTCCCAAAGAAATGTATACCCACTTTGTTCGATAATACCAGCTATGAGGATAATAAATATATTACTGTTTATATGTTTTTTTAATAAAGAATGTTTTCCTGAATCTAAATATGTAATTATTTTTATTAAAAATTGAAGAACAAAAAAGTTACAGATGTTTAAATTAGAATTATTATTTTCGAGACTTCATGTGCGATATTTTCTAATATTTTTTTTATGGCCTGGCCTGCCTTTTAACCGACTGTTTTGAGATACTTATGTTTAGTGCCTAGCTTAGCCTAGCCATTTCGTTGAGTTCTAATTAGGCAAGACTACAGTTTTGCTCTAACCTTATCTAACATCTTATAACTCTGCGACGTTTGCTCTTTTCTAACGACAATTTGAACATCTTAGATAAAGTGTCATTTAACCATGGAATTTGTAAATTTTTTGAATTAACTAATAATTACAACATTTATGCTTCAATATCAACACTAAACATAAGTATCTCAAAACAGTCGGTTAAAATATTAGAAAATATCGCACATGAAGTCTCGAAAATAATAATTATAATTTAAACATCTGTAACTTTTTTGTTTTTCAATTTTTAATAAAAATAATTATATATTTAGATTCAGGAGAAAATTCTCTATTAAAAAACATATAAAAAGTAATATATTTATTATCCTCATACTGGTATTATCGAACAAATTGGGTATACATTTCTTTGGGATACGCTGTATATATATATATATATATATATATGAAAATTATTTCACGAAAGTAACACGTGAAAAATATTTATGATGAATAAAACCACGAAGGAAAGGAAACACAAAATGGTGCTCAAGCGCTTTCGTCTAATGACATGTTTTGAAATCGCAAGGTGAATAAGTGCCCAGTAGTTAGGTTTGGTTGAGAAATGAACCCAAAATTTTTTTAGAGCAAACCTATCGTCATTTCTGAAGACATAATATTAACTAATTATAGATGTAGCAACTCAATATCATTTTCTATCCCAAGAGGAGACAATGCCTAATGTATATCATGTGTTTTAAGCAGGGCTGTGGAGTCGGTGATAAAATTTGCCGACTCCAACTCCGACTCCGACTCCAAAAATTTTAACATTCCGACTCCGACTCCAGAAATCTGGCCAATGGAGATTCATAAACAAGGCATTTCGTCACCACCACATGACTCATCAGGTTACTTAGTGGCTGTAACCAGTGGTGTAGTGCTGTGGGAACGCGTGGGAACGGCGTTCCCTTACTTTTTTTTGGTAGACGGAACGGCGTTCCCTTACTTTTTTTGGTAGACGGAACGGCGTTCCCTCACTATTTCAAATAAATCCGAACTTACAAATCTCTAACGTCATGAAATTTTAATTCCCACCCCTAGAAGAAATATGAGAAAGAATCATTAACTGTTTCATTTCTTTTAGCTTCGACTGAGGCAATGCTAGCCTATAAAGATCTGGTGAAACAGTCACCACGGCGTACCAGTTAACTTTTTTTAGTTAATCATTCCAGTTGTTAGCTATTTTTATTGATCGTACTGGATGTCATATATCTAATGACACTGGAAATACTGCATCTTCAACCTTGGAATATATCCTAATATCCAGTGCATATGACCTCAAAATATCCCTGAAATTGGTCAGATTTCAAAAGATTTCCCGGGGGGCTTACAGTGCCCCCGGACCCCCAGCTGTATGGGCTCGCCGCGCTCGCCATTGTCCCCCCCGCATCTGAGTAACACTTTCAAAATGCGTTCCCTCACTTCTTTATTTAGCACTACACCACTGGCTGTAACCAGAGATGGGCAAGATCAAGATCAGATCACCAGAAAAATGTGATCTTGAAGATCCAGATCAAGATCGTGATCTTGAAGATCACTTTTCAAGATCACTTTTTAAGATCACTTTTATATGAATTGAAAAAAGTTGTACTCTTGTAGAGTAAAGAAAAACAAATTATTTTGTTAATCACTCCTGAAAAGTATCACTCCTAATACTCCCATGAGGGCTGAGGCAATACAAGCATCGCATCCTACCCATGTCACCTGATCTAAACCACGGGGATTGACGATTCCCCTTTCAGTTTTTCAGGTGGTAAACTTAAAACTTAGTATTATCATAACTTATCAGTAAAGAAAAAACTATTAAATGACCTACATATAGTTTTTAGTTCTATTTTTCTCAATTCTCATTTCACCAGGTCCATAACCCATATCAATGAATGGTCAGCATATATAAGTAAACATTTTTTACATAGAATTTAATTTTACAGTTTTACTGCAGTACGCAATTACTGACAATATAAGGGTAAAAACCGCAAGTTAAGAGTGTTAATTTAATGTTCAAACCGCTGTAAACATTTGCTTTCAGCAAAACCAATTGTTCAAAGTTACCATCCGAGAGACGACTTCGTTTGGGGCTATGAACCATGCCAGCAAACGAAAACAACCGTTCCACTGGTGCAGAGGAAGGTAGCGTGGTGTTATACCTCTTGAAGATCTTCTTTATAGCAGGATACCTATCTAAAGAGTCGAGTGCCTTACTGGTGTCCTGCAAATAATTGAGGACTTCCAAGTCTTCCTTGTTGTTAGGAGCAGAGAATGAGCCGTCCATAGTTCTGAAGAAATCGTCTTCAGATGATGAGTCTGAGTTCACCGAACTATTACCACTGCTGTCAGAATTACAATTTCTTACAGCCATTTGCAGCTTGTCTTTTACTTGAGACTTGATTGCTTCATGATCGCCGAAATTAGGCCCTTGCAACAATGATATCCATCTAAGTTTGAAATACGGATGAGATACTGAGGCCAAAACGGCATCAGTTACCTCGGGGCTCAACGACAAAAAATGACCAAATCTGGCATTGAAGCCAGAGACGACTGCTGCCAGTAATGGCATGCAGTGTCTCAAGCGCAGGTCGTTTGGTTGGATAGGCTCCAATCTTGCGAGGGCATCTTGAGTCACTAGGACTGTTGGAAGAAGACAACCGTAGTAGCATTCTTTCTCTGCCTGCAATTTGTTGAGGGCTGCTGCAATTGGTTTTAGAACAGACAAATATTCTGAAATAAATTCCAATTCATTGTCTTTGAGGATGGATAGATTCAGTTCTTCAAGAGCTACATTCACGTCGTTCTTATGTTTATATATTTGGCTTAATGAGTCGTACATTGAGTTCCATCGGGTGACGCATGGGTACCTAAATTGGACGCCAGTTATTTCCTGTATTTTTTCTGCTGACTTGGGTTTACCAGCAGCATTCCACAGCGCCGAACATTTTCCCATTGCAGAATGCTTTATCTTCTTTAGTCCAGGTGAATTCAGTCCTTTATCTGCATCAGTTGTTGCTACCAAGTTCAATGTGTGGGAGGCACATCGAATATGGGATGATAGTTTCACTGACTCCTCTCCATGCTCTCCTGAATGTTCAGGAAAGTTGCTGATGATAACCTCTTCATCTGAATCTTTTTCATCATCATCTTCATCTGCATCATCTTCATCAATGTCGTCAGTACGATTCTGAACACGAACACCGAACTCTTTAAAGCATTTCACCATGTTCGATGCATTGTCGGTGACTGTAGATACAACTTTTCTATAAGATAAACCATGCTCCGAGTTGATCCTGTCCAATATTCCAGCAATTTTATCAAAGCTATGTGTTCCACGAAATCTTCGGCATGCCAGTGCAGCTGATCCTCGCGACAAGTCATCATTGATCTGTAATGTAAGAATATAAAATCAATGTTTGTATGAACATTTTTTTAAGCTTAATTTAATAATATTGGTTAGACACGCACCAGCTAAACTGCGCCACCAAACATTGAAGAGAAGAACTATGTGATATAAAGGAGGCAATTCAGCGATGAGTCGCCTACCATACCACCACATCAGTGACCCATCCCATAAGAGCAAAATGTGGAAGAGTCCATATTCACAGCCTGTGAATATGGACTCTTCCACATTTTGCTGTGAATCAGACACAATGACAGATGACAGAATCAGTGAATTAGTGTGAAATTACTGTGAATCACAGCAAAATGAAGACTCACCAAATTAATGAATGAGGAACACATGTCGAATAATTGAAAAGATTATACTATAAGTCTATCAGACTATCAGTCTATCACCAATGGTCAATTTATCAATTATATAAAAATAATACACTAAATCAATAGCATACCCAATGCGCAGTGACTCCCATGAAACTGCGGTGATTAGTTGACCATATGTCGCATGTAACACACACATGGTCAACTGCTGCCAGTTTTGCTTGTATGTCTTCCTTCATTGTACTGGTTGTTGTTGCAAGAGATCTAGCCAGGGTGCGTCTAGATGGCACCTGAACAGCCGGGTTGACGTCTGAAAAAAATATTTAAAAATTAAAACAAATACAATAGATTAGCTATGGAAAAAATATCAAAATATTTAGCTAGGCTAGCGATAGTCTAATGTTCATACAAATAATATGATTAATTATTTTAATCAGATATTAGCTATGGAAAAAATAGCAAAATATTTGAGTTATACTAACATGAAAGAAGATCCTTAAATTCATGTAGTTCAACTAGGCTCAATGGTAGGAGCCCATTAGCCACAAGCGAGAGAATCTTCTTTTCAAGGATATCCTTGCATATTGGTGGTCCTGGTTTTTGCTTGGAAATGTGGAACATGCTTAGTGTTGACTGCTTGGCAATTTTGGCAGGGCCAGCATTGCTGCCGCTGGCATCTTCTTTAGCTGGACGCTTGCGAGATTTCTTCTCCGATTCATATTCACCCAAAAGATCCGAATGTAGTTTCTGCACAAGAAAATAAATTATCATCATGCGGAGAGACTTCTTGAACACCCTGTATAATATTTATAAGAGTATCAAACTTCTAGTTGAAATTAATACTTAACAAGATTCTAAAATTTTGTTATCTTTAACTAAAATTATTTTCACCATGATCAGTGCATTTTTATCCTATGTTAAATTGAAAGCCGAATTTCGTCCTTCAGTAACTAAATAGGAGAAATTACAGACATGGATCAGACAGAGAGAAAGACAGATACACCTGGCGTTTTATTATAGTTGGATATCGGCAGTTTTTAATGTAGTTACTAGTCCATAATCTATTAATATCTGAAGTGCACAATATATTCAAATGGACGTCTATGTAAATGTAGCATTAGTCTTGTATGGCACCAGTCACTTAAAATATGACTTGAACCATTATGTTAATGTTGCTACTTACTACTTAGTTACTAAGTAGTACTAACCCTGAGGTGCCTCAGAAGATTGTTTGTTGAGTCGAGGCCAGCAGACAGAATTGTAGTTTTCTTTGTACACTGCCTACAAATAACTTTGATACTGTTTCCAGTTTTTTCGACAATTTGAAAATATTTTCCGTTCAATAGCACAGATTGATCCTTATTACCAACATTGTTATCTAAATATATTGAATACTGTTCTGGTGACAACCTAGAATATTTGGTTCCCTTGGGAGCCTGTTGAAGTTGTAAAATTGCACTCATTATTAAAAAATTCAATCTGTAAATAAAATATGTTTAGAATTAATTTATTATGAATACAGACCTATAGGCTATATTTTATGCCTATATATAATAATATATTAATAGAACACTTTTAACATAATTGCACAGTAAATTACACTTTTTACGAGCCTAAATTCCACAGCAACTACACCTTCCATGAGCCCACGCATGACGCAAGTCACCCAACTAACAGAAAACATAAACAGTCGGTGTTGAACAAAGTTGCCACCAGATGTCGCTTGGACAAAAAACAAATGACATTCGCATAGCGGCATATTTAAGAATCTGAAATTAAAAGTTATCTTGAAGTCTAAAGTGATCTTCAAGATCAAGATCACAAGAAATAAAGTGATCTTAGATCAAGATCAAGATCACCATAATAAAAGTGATCTTCAAGATCAAGATCAGATCACGATCTTGATCTTCAAGATCACGATCTGATCTTGAAGATCAAGATCGTGCCCATCTCTGGCTGTAACTATGCCTTAATGGCTTTTTTTCTCTTTATTCAAAAATTACAATAAATCCCAAAATACAAACTGATTGAAACTTAAACAAAATAAGATTATTATTGGTTTAGCAAATTAATAAGATGTTTTGTATTATTATAAACATCCGTAACAAAATGTACTAACCTAAACTGAATTTGTTCTTAAAAAAGGATCGCTTCCATTAAATCTTCTTTCAGTGATGCTTATCAAAATTATCAAATTGAAATCTAAAAATCTGAAAAAGATTTAGGGTTGCTAGTACAAAATTTTTAAATTTCCTTATTATTAATTATGTTAATTAATTAATTATAATCCTTATTAATTATAAGCAACTATATTTATATATTATTTATATTTATATATTTATATGTTATATATTATATATTATTTATATATTATATTATATATTAAAACATTAAGTTAAATCTATTTTATTCATAAAATTGAGCTAGGCCTAGGCCTAGGCTGCTATGGTTATAATTGAAGGATTTGCACCGACTCCGACTCCGACTCCATCCAACTATGTACTTCCGACTCCGACTCCACAGCCCTGGTTTTAAGTGTAAAATGATAAAATTCGTTGAAAAAACGCATTTTTGCTAATTTATTCACATATTTTTGCTACAAAACTTGAAAAAATACTTTCAAAAGGTGATAAATCCAAAAAAAATCACATGTTCTCATGTAAAAAGAAAAACTACTCATATAAATCATCATAAGATTGAGAATAATGTCCTTTTGACATAAATGCAGGACGCATCTTCCTGCTTAGTACTTTAGTAAGGATACATCTGTGACGAGTTTCGAACCCGTACACGGTATGGGAAGCCTCTGTCACTAATTTCACACTCCTCTCAACACTCTGAGAGTGAGAAGGCAAGTCTGGACTGTCTGGCTTAATGTTAATGTCCATGAATGACTGGTTTCTTCATCAGATAGGTGCTGTGTGGTAGGTGGTTCCATGACATCAGGGTCAGTGAGGTCGATGAGCTCATGCCAGTGATTTGCATTCCAATTCACCTGGGGAATTTTCTTCCCTGCTTCCTGGTTGCTCTCCATTCTATAAATGAAAAGTTAAAATGAAAATATAAATGAAAATATAAATATAAATAAAAATATAAATATAAATGAAAAATAGTACTCAATATTGCCGTTTCAATAATGCAAACAAATCCCACTTAAAGTGACAATTATAATATTTTTTCCATACTTTTTGGAGGATAACTCAGCTTTGGCAAAAAAAAATAATAATAATTACAAGAAGCGCAAAATTTACCTGTGTCTGAGAGTAAGTATAGTCTGAAACCCAAGATTCTTGATTCTGTCTTCATCATCTTTCACCATGGCATAGAGGATGTTCTCAGGTCGGAGGCAGAAAACATTACCCTGGATGTTCTGCTTTACAATGTGTTTCACATCATCAAATGGAATCAGCCTCAGTCGGCTGATAGCAGAGAAGAGGATGCGAGGAGAATCATGCACTCATGCAGCTTAAAAGATGCCTTTATCTCAAACCATGCAGGAGCATAAACTCGAACAATGTAATGGACCAACTTTTTCAAATTCAGGTTTGGTCTGTTGTCTCTTGTGTACAAACAAAGAAGTCGTATGGCAAGAGTTAACCATCTTGCATGGTTAAGTGGACCAATCTTCCAAGCAGCCCATCTGTCATCTATTCTTCCTGATCCGATCCCTCTGCAATACTCATACAGAAGCTTTTGATAATACTGAGGTCTTTCAGTACTTCCTCTGGAATGTACCCTTCAATGATTGGAGTTTCCACAGCTTCAAACTGTACCTGAGGGTCATCCTGGATACCTTCTGCGCACCTTTGCCCAAGGGGCCCGCTGAAACTTCTTGGGCCAGTTGTCACTCCATCCATTTTTTTGAAAAGAGCTTTTAGTGGGAGTTCATTCTGATGCAGTGCGCAAACCAATAGTGTGCAGTTTCCTCCCCCAGAGTTTCTTCACGTTTTACCACTAAACCACTCTTCCAGCCAGTGTTGGTTGCGGTATTATGAAGAAGAATGGCTCGGATACTTTCAAGGCTATTGTATACTTCAAGAC
>JAJOZX010001978.1:0-110000 GCA_023014485.1 Bathynomus jamesi
GTTCCTTCCTTGACGCAGGTTTGTTCAAGGCCTGGAACATCTTTTCTTTCTCATTTGGTGATATCCGTTCAAGGAAAGCCAAGCAGACTAGAGTCTCCGAGAGATACCATAGATACCTTTTGGCAACTCTCAAGGCAGCCTGGCCCAGGTCCTTGTTCGAATATGAAATCAACAGTTGAATCATGTCTAGGTCATTTTTTGGGGCCCACCTACTGACCACTGCCTCGTGCCAGAACAGGACATAAATGAAACACGTAAAAAGGGCCACTTCATGCAATCCCTTCACCTCTCAGTCGGTGAGTTCCAGTTGCTCCCGGAACAAAACCATTTTCAGCACATAGATAGCTTTTGCCATCCACTTGGCTTGATGATGGGCTCCTGGAGTCCTGAAGGAGAACTCAGCTCCACCCCAGCCTCCAAAGAAAAGGAGCGACAGCTTGAGAAGTTCCTCATAATCTTCTCTCGGGTGATATGAACTTTCAAAGACTCCACGAAGATAACTCACCATCCTAATTCGTTCATCTTCCAAGTACCTAGTGGCTGGCTCTTCTTCATCAATCATGGTTTTGAAACAATTTTTGTTAATAAAGTCCCAACACTGCTGAAATCGTTGAAACAAAAGGATTTCAGGACCACTTGTTGGCCCCAGGGACTTATGAAAGACCTCCTTCAAAATGAGCTCATAAATGTGATGATGGCAAGGCAACCACAAGAGCGACTGACCAAGGAATTGTTCACTCCTCATACATGCCCCTTGCAGAAGTCCGGTATTGGACGCCGTAGTGCCAAACGAGAGGCCAATGATACGGTCCTGAATTCCAAATCGTTGCAGCTCCTGGATGACAGCTTGAGCCATTTGTTCACCAGTACCATCCTGGGCAACAGGCACTCCAAGAAGATGCTTGAACGCCTTCCCTGTTACCACAACAGCTACTCTGTCTTCCAAGCTTCGAGAGCTTCCACCAGCAGCTTGCTTTCCCAGTGCAGAACTAAGAGAGGTGGATCTTTGAAGATTAACTCCTCAAGTTGTTTGGCCATTTTCTCTCTATACTTGGCACATGCTCATGAACAGTTAATGGCGAAATAATAATCTGCGATACATCTTGTCCGAGACTTTTAGCAGTTGCAATGAAGGAAGTGCTTGCTTGTCAAATAGAGAGTTGTTCTCTATCCCAAGTAACCACGAGTGTTGAATCAAGTGTGTTCTTGGAACGACGAGGTGACTTAGAGGCCAATGGAGCAGCAAAATCATCTTCATCATCATCTGTTCTCGCCACTGAGCTAGAGGATGTGCTATCCAGCTTCATTTTCTCGGAGATCTTTTCAGCTTCTTCAGCATGCTTTCGTTTTCGAAGTTAAAGTTTCTTAGCTGCTTTTTCTTTCCGTTTGACAGCCATGGTGTGTTTCCTATCCACCCCAGCCATTGAAGAACTCATTCTGTCCTCCCTCTGGGAGGACAAGAAAACCTTGTCTTCCTCCGGAACTGAACTCATGCTCATCACACCTCGACAAGCGATGTCGAAAAGGTCAGCAAAGTCTCCCTTCCACACCTGACACTTCATAATGGCTTTGTCCGTCTCTCTCGACTTCTCCTCCAAGTTTTGGTACTCTTTGTACAGCTTTAGTATAGCAGCTCTAATGTTCTCATCTGTCTTCACGGGGATATTCGCCTTCTTCCAAACTTCTTGAAGCTTGATACTCGTAGACTTGATGGCAAGGGGGATTGTTTCCTTCAGCTTCAGGTGATGGTACATAAAGCAGAGGAGGACTTGCTCCCAGGATGGCAATCTTGCTCCTAAGAGCTCTTCAACTGGAGTCTTTTCAATCAGCCAGATCTTCTTTCTTTCCATTTTCAACACTTCTTGCACCTGTGAAAGAAAAGAAAACATTACAATATGTTGGAAGTTGGGACGTTCTCGAGATTTGGTTACAAAGGGCTAAGGTATCAGAGATGACATAAGTGTGCAACCTCTAAATGGTGCTCAATTTGCTTCAAATTTGATACATAATTACATATGCTTTACAGATCATAAGGTGTATGGGGAAGAGCAAGGTGTAGTGAAATTCGCAACTTGATAAAAGTGGAACACCCTACTATATACTACAATTGACCCGCGGGTCAGAGGTTGCCAACCGCTATCCTATGCAATGGACAGGATATGACGGTAAAGGAGCGGACTTTCAGCCGCTACACTAGTTGTGTTGTTGACATCTCCCGTCTTTACCCTTCCCAAGACTGAGAACCCATTTTAAGAATGTGTACACAGAATTTAGAACCATACTTGCTGCAGACTATATATATATATATATATATATACTGTATATATATATATGCAAACCACAGGGAAAATATATATATATATATAAGCAAACAACCACAGGGAAAAGGAAAAGTAAACATGAAATCCAAGCGCTTTTGTGATATATTCACATCTTCAGGGACAAGAAAGAAATAGACAGAATTTACCAAGTAACGGAGTTAAATACACAAGCGAAAAATTCCCCAATAGGCAACTCAATTTTAAAAAAAAAATAAAGCAATCAAGATTTTCCCAATAGATAACTTAATCTACAGGCTACTAAATTATTGAATACATAAAAACTATATAAATGAAATTAGACTTATTAGAAATAGTATTTAATTAAAACAGGCAATTAAGTGGCAAGAATCTAAGGAAACAAAAGACATGGTGCAATCATCGTCACGTGCTCCTTCCAGAATATTTCGCATATCTAAAAAACAATCTGTGATGTCCATAAATGTTTACCCCTGAAAACAGTACCTATGCTCTCATGTTTTAATGACGAATCTTACATCCATTTTCTTTTTACAGGTGATCTCGTTCACGCATAGAGTTTCTGTGCTGGTGTGTTTCGTCTACCGCATTCGCCGCTAGGAGCGCTGTGGTAGCTGTTCAGTTCAGTTCAGCATTGACGAGGATAATGACTTCTTGTTACGTGTCTGCTTTTCAGAGGAGGCTACATTTCATCTTAGTGGTAGAGTCAACAGACACAATGTGCGTATTTGGGGATCGGAAAACCCATGTGCCGTAAGGGAGCATATTTGGGGCAGTCTGAAGATCAATGTCTGGTGTGGACTAATGCATGACCAGATAATTGGTCCTTTCTTCTTCGCTGAGAACACTGTTTCCACAACTGTGTACCTGGATATGCTCACCAATTACACCATCCCCCAGCTGCAGGACAGGCAGCCAACTGTCATCTTCCAACAACATGGGGCACCCACTCATTGGGCGCATGTTGTTCGTGAAACTCTCGACACAACATTTCCAAATTGATGGATTGGCAGGGACGGGCCAATCCCATGGCCCCCAAGATCACCAGACATTACCCTGCTGGATTTCTTTCTCTGGGGTCATGTTAAAGATTTGATTTATGCAACAGTTGTTCTAGATATCAGGACATTGCGAGAATGCATTACGGATGCAATTGCAACAGTTAACCCACAAATGTTGGAAAATGTGTGGCGTGAGTGTGAATACCATTTAGACATTTTACGTGCCATTAGGGGTGCACATGTGGAAGCTTATTAAGTTCATTAACTATGTATCAAAACTTTGTATGTTTATCTAATTATGATTAAAACTGTATTTGAATACGAGTATTTAAAAGTTATAGCATGCTTTAATCAGGGTAATCATTTATGGACACCCTATATATGGCATTTCAAAAACAGTTATACAATTTTAAATGTTTATTTACAAAGAACCAGAAACCTCATGAACGTGAAAACATTTTTTTGAAAGCTTATGAAATGATATTTTTTTGGCAGGTTTAAGCAAAGTTAAGCATAATGGAGTTAAGCAAAATCCTTGTAATTGACATTCTCGATGCGTGCCACCGCAGTTCAGACAGGCTTTGATCCTGACTCCGAAGTTCTGTCCAACTTTCGTCCAGGTCTCAGGGGGCATTTCCTGGAGGTAGTCTGATACCTTTTGCTTCAGATCATCCAGTGTGGCAGGGCAGTTGGCGTAGACAGAGTCCTTGGCAGCCCCCCAGAACCAGTAGTCCAGAGGGTAATGTGCAGGAGTGCCGTCTTGCTGGAACCATGTTGGGAAATTTCCTTCTTCGTTCAAGACACTGGGAAATGCTTCTTCCTTGAGCATACGTAGGTAGGTGCCTCCAGTGACATGTTCATCGAAAAAGAGGGGGCCTATGATGCGATACTTCCAAATGCCACACCATACCATCACCCAAGATGCACCTTGTTCCTTTGAAGAAGTATACCAGTGAGGGTTGTTTTGAAACTAGTAGCGGGTGTTCTGTCGATTTACCTCACCCTTTCCATAAAAAACAGCCTCATCACTGAACAGAATGGTGGACGGGAAATTGGCATCCCGAGCATATTGTTCCGTAGCCCATTCACAAAATTCCATCCGCCGGTTGGGATCATCTTTGCTTAATTTCTGTAGGATCTGAAGTTTATATGGATGCCATTTGTGAGCCTGAAGAATGCGATGGATGCTACTTTTCGACACTCCTGTCTCGGTAGGCAATCGCCGAAGGGACTTCTTGGGACTTTTGTTAACCAGGATAGCAGTCGCTGTATCATCGTCAGTGGACCTCCTTGAAGGTCCACTGCGGGGTTTATCTTCTATGGATCCTGTTTCCTTAAACTTTGCAACAAGTCTACTAACACAACTCTGTTACTGGCTCGCGGTCTGGATGCAGCCTGTTAAATTCAATAGCAGCCTCTCTTTGACTCCAATTTCCTATGAGTAGAATTATCTGGATTCGTTCTTCCTTGCTCACAGACATTATGGCCTGTAGAAAGAGAAAAATATGAATTATGGTTTGCAGAAATAGAAAAATATGAATTTCTCCTATGATGCCGGACTTATGGGACACCCTGTGTATATATATGTATATATATATATACACAGTACTGTGCAAAAGTCAGAGACCACTGTCGATCTGATAACTATTAGACAATCTGTTGTATGAAAACTGGTTTTGATAGTAAAATACATATTAACTAGAACCTCTGGTTCATAATAATATATAACTAAGTTATTACTTAAAATGTATAAAGTTGTATAAGCTGGATGACCCTCTAGTCTGCATAAATTGGACTTGAGGGTTGATTCATTATATTACTTATAACGCATGTGTTTAAAGATCTAGCAAACTATTACTGATGCCGGACTTATGGGACACCCTGTGTATATATATGTATATATATATACACAGTACTGTGCAAAAGTCAGAGACCACTGTCGATCTGATAACTATTAGACAATCTGTTGTATGAAAACTGGTTTTGATAGTAAAATACATATTAACTAGAACCTCTGGTTCATAATAATATATAACTAAGTTATTACTTAAAATGTATAAAGTTGTATAAGCTGGATGACCCTCTAGTCTGCATAAATTGGACTTGAGGGTTGATTCATTATATTACTTATAACGCATGTGTTTAAAGATCTAGCAAACTATTACTGATGGATCTGCAGTAAATGCTCCTAAGCTATTGTTATATCAATATTTACAATTAAAAGTATTGACATATTCACTTAAATTCTGCAAAACAAATTTATTCAAAACGTTTCTCATTATAATCCTAATTCATGCTGTTTTTATTCTTTCACAGGCTTAAGAAATGACAAAAAGTACAATTTTTGATGAGATTAGATATAAAATACATTTGCTTGGTGAAGGACTAAGTCAAAGAAAAATAAAGTGAATCTACAGGCATTTCCAAAACTTGTGTACAAAAAATCTTGGCTCGTCACAAATCAAATGGGACCCCAGCTGATCGTCCTAGATCAGGGAGACCCTCTAAGTTTTCTCCATCTGATCTACAATATCTAAAGATTACTTCCATTCGAGACAGACGCAAATCCAGCACTTCACTTGCAGCAGATCTCAAAAAGACAATAGGTGTCTCAGTTGATCCCTTTACTGTATGAAGGAAACTTAACTCAGTTGGTCTTAAAAGACGTGTTGCAGCAAAAAAGCCACTTTTAAGGAATGGAAATAGAGAGAAGAAAATGTGCTTTGGAACACAAGTATTGGACATTTGAGACCTACTGAATTAAGCTTCCTTCATACAATAGAAGGATCAACTGAGACACCTGTTGTTTTTTCGAGATCTGCTGCAAGTGAAGTGCTGGATTTGTGTCTGTCTCGAAGGGAAATAATCTTTAGATATTGTAGATCAGATGGAGAAAACTTAGAGGGTCTCCCTGATCTAGGACAATCAGCTGGGGTCCCATTTGATTTGTGACGAGCCAAGATTTTTTGTACACAAGTTTTGGAAATGCCTGTAGATTCACTTATTTTTCTTTGACTCAGTCCCTCACCATGCAAATGTATTATTTTATATCTAATCTCATCAGAAATTGTACTTTTTGTCATTTCTTAAGCCTGTGAAAGAATAAAAACAGCATGAATTAGGATTATAATGAGAAACATTTTGGATAAATTTGTTTTGCAGAATTTAAGTGAATATGTCAATACTTTTAATTGTAAATATTGATATAACAATAGCTTAGGAGCATTTACTGCAGATCCATCAGTAATAGTTTGCTAGATCTTTAAACACATGCGTTATAAGTAATATAATGAATCAACCCTCAAGTCCAATTTATGCAGACTAGAGGGTCATCCAGCTTATACAACTTTATACACTTAAGTAATAACTTAGTTATACATTAATATGAACCAGAGGTTCTAGTTAATAAGTATTTTACTATCAAAACCAATTTTCATACAACAGATTATCTAATAGACATCAGATCGACAGTGGTCTCTGACTTTTGCACAGTACTGTGTGTGTGTGTGTGTGTGTGTGTGTATATACAGGGTGTCCGAGAATTATCTGTACAATTTTTGGCTGTTATTAAAAGTCAACCATGAAGTGTAGAAATTCCAGTGTTGTCCCATTTTACAGAGAATCTCATTAAGTTTTTTCTGATACCACGTTTTGACAAGTCTTTTAGAAATGTACGCGGGTGACAGACATTGATGATTTAAAAGCAAGAGTCACAGCTGCTATTGAGCAAATTGATGTGGATATGCTGCAGCATACATGGCAACATTTGGAGTATCGATTGGATGTTTTGCGAATCACTAATGGTGCACATATCGAATGTTTGTAACAACATTACAGTACTTTAATAAAAGAAACTTTTGAAAATACAGATTCTAAATAATCTCGTTTAAGAATTTTACATGTGTTATCAAGAATTTTATTAAAAGATGAAATTGTACAGATAATGTTCGGACACACTGGAATTTTCTAAAAAACTTGTCAAAACTTGGTATCAGAAAAAACTTAATGAGATTCTCTGTAAAATGGGACAACACTGGAATTTCTGCACTTCATGGTTGATGTTTAATAACAGCCAAAAATTGTACAGATAATTCTCGGACACCCGGTATATATATATATATGATACACACTGACCATGCATGGAACAAGGAACTCTTCTAGGATAATTAAATCCAGTATAGTCTGAATGGTATTTGTCATTTGCCATTACTTATTTGGACTATAGTGGATTTAATTATCCCAGAAGAGTTCCTTGTTCCATGCATGGTCTGTGTTTATCATAAAAAACTCAGGGGACCATTCTGAGTTCATTCCCATATATATTATATATATATATATATATATATATATATATATATATATATATATACACAGTGGATTCCGTGTAATATGGACGCTGGATAATAGAGACAGCCGCATATTATGGACAAAAGTCAAAGAACAAAAAGAAATGGTAAAAAACAGTTAATTTTAAATCGGTTTAAAGGGACATAGGGCCAGTTATTGTGGACTAATTACAAAGTCACACCATGCTGACGTCACATTATGTCATAAACTATATAAACGTAGCTGACCTTTGCTTATTTGTTTAGTTTACATTCAGTGCAGAGTAACTTTCCGTGAATGATGTCGCGTCGTCAGGACCTCACGCTTGGTGAAAAAATTAAATTATTGGACAAAATCAGCTGTCAACCAGCAAACACCCCAATAAGAAAACTGGCAGAAATCATCGGCGTGCCTAAATCCACAATTGGTAAATTGCTGCAACAGCAACAAGAGTTACGACGACAATGGGCTTCGAACGAAGCCAAACCAGGAACCTCCCAAAAAAGAAAACGTGAAGGAAAAGATCCAGATGTTGATGAGGCACTTAACAAATGGTTTGCTATCGTTACAAAACGAGGAGTTCAAGTGAGCGGTCCTATGTTGAAGGATAAAGCTGGTGAGCTTGCTGAGAAAATGGGCCATGATGATTTTAAGGCAACGGATGGTTGGTTGTCACGCTGGAAATCGAGACATGACATCAAATTTAAGAAATTTCATGGAGAGAAAGCTGATGCTGATACTGTGAGTGCTGATGAATGGAAAATTAACACGTTGCCTAACTTGCTTACCAACTTCTCCGCTGACAATGTTTATAACGCAGATGAAACAGGTCTTTATTACCGAGCTACCCCCGATGGATCACTAGTTTATAAACACGAACAACTTTCAGGTTCAAAAAAGGCTATGGATCGCGTAACTGTCCTATGCTGTGCTAACATGTCAGGGAATGACAAACGGAAGCTTATGGTTATTGGTAAAAGTGCGATGCCACAGTGTTTTAAAAACTTAAACATGGAGAGTTTACCAGTCACATACCGTTCTAACAAAAATGCTTGGATGACTAGTGATCTTTTTGCAGAGTGGCTGAAGGAATGGGATGCAGAACTGCAACGAAAATCGCGAACAATTTTGCTTTTTGTCGACAACTGCGCAGCGCATCCTCATTTGAAATGCTTGAAAAACATTAAGTTGGAATTTCTACCTCCCAAAACGATGTCTCTCATACAACCAATGGATATGGGCATTATAAAAAATTTAAAGGGTGCTTACCGTAAACAACTAGTGAACTATACATTAGAATCAATTGAAGAAAACCTATTAACTTCATCATCAACGGCCAAAGAAGTGAGCTCAAAGATAAACATTTTACAGGCAGTACAGTTCTCCTTCACAGTCAATTGATGAAATCAAAATTGAAACTTTGACATGCGTTGAAAACCATCAGTCTTATACTAGCCTAGATGATGATCTGTTGTGCCATGATGACTATGAAGACTGTGACGATTCTATCATTGATGAAATTGCCGCAAAACGTCAGAAACCAAGTGATTCCGATAGTGGCGATGATGATGCTCCGGAGCCAGAAAAAATATCTCACACGGAAGCCAAAAAATTCATAAATGGTTTGCAATTGTACTTTCTGCAAAAAGGAAGCGAAGAAAGTCCACAGGCGGCCTTAGATGTCTCCGCTAATTTTGTACAAATGCAAAACGAAAAATCAAAAATACAAATGAAACTAGACAAGTTCTTTTCTCATTAGTTAATATAAAATACAGTACCATACTTTGCATTCTCATTTTATGTTCAAGTTATACAATATAAATTGTTAAAGCATTTATTATGTTCAAGTTATACATATCTGTAATATAAATTGCTAAAGCACAGTGCATTTTGTTTTCTATCCATAGCAAACTAAAGTAGGCATAAAACTAGGGGAAACAATGTTCCATAAATGTTAAAAAACGAGAACTTCGGTTTCTGTGGACAGCCGTTTTATATGGACAAAACACCTGGGAACCAATGTGTCCACATTAAGCGGAATGTACTGTATATATATATATATATATATATATATATATATATATATATATATATATATATATATATATATATATATACACACAGTATATCAATGGATTTTAGTTTAAATCGTGGTATGGAATGGAGTATTTGGTTATAATGTCTCTCTGGTGTTACCTTAATGGTGTGAGGTGTTGGTGCATGGATTGTACATGTAGTGGTAAGGGTGTTGTGGGTTAGTTGTCACTGCCGCCATGAATTGTGTTCCCTTCATGTCTAAATGTTTCCCAGCTTTCAGTATTTTTGTTTCTATGTGCAGGTGTTCCATTAGTGTTGTTTGAGTACATCCTGTAATGATGCGAAGTGCGTTGGTTTGTATTGTCTGTAAAGCATTTGTGTGTGTTTGAGGTAATGGATGCCCAGCATGGGCTAGCATAGTCCATGACTGAGCAAATATATTGTTTGTATATGAGTGATGATGTTTCCTGCTGGTATCCAAAGTTTGTGCCTGTTAGTACCCTAAGCATGTTAAATCTTGACATACATTAGTTTTTAATGTCCTGAATGTGGTTTGCAAAAGATAATGATGTGTTGTATATGACCCCAATTGGTCCTGTGAGTGTGTGGAAGGTTGTTGTTGTTTAGTGTAAGCTGTGGAGTTATCTGGTGTTCTTTTGTGTTGCTTGTTAGCAAGGTGATGGTTGTTTTTGTGGGTGCTACTTTGAGTCTATTGTGTGTGAGCCAGTCTTGTATACTGTTTATATATGTTTGTAGGTTATTTGTAGCGGTGTCGATGTTGTTGTGGGTGGATGTTAGAGTGATGTCATCTGCATATGATAAGGTAAGCTTGTTATCTATGGGTGTTGGAATGTCATGCATGTATAAGTTGAACAGTGTTGGTGAGAGAACAGAGCCTTGAGGACCCCACTTGGAAAAAGCTTGTTTTTGGATGACTTGTCATTAAATGTGACATGTGAATATCTTCTTGAAAGATAGTTGCTCAGCCACCTTTTGGTGTTATTGTGCATGTTTGTGTTGAGTATTTTGTTTATGAGAGAGAAGCATGGGATAGCATCAAATGCTTTACTGATGTCTATTGTTGTTAATAGTGTATGTTGAGCTGGTCATCTGGAGTTGATGCCATCCATGATGTGCTGCGTGAGGTTAATGAGTAATGTCATGGTTGAGTGGTGAGGTCTGAATCCATGTTGAGTAGGCGATAGTGGTATGTGGGGGTTGGTGATTTGCAAAATTAGTCTTTCTGTTACTTTGGAAGGTGTGCATAGTAAAGTAATGGGTGTATAGGAAGCTGGTTCTGTTGGATTTTTGTTTGGTTTGAGTAGTGTAATAATTTTACCTTGTTTCCATATGTCAGGAATAATACAGTGTTGGTATGAATATGTGCTGATATTTGTGAGAGCTAGTATTCCCTGTGGGCCCAAGTGTTTAAGGTGTATGTTAGATGTGTTGTCTGGTCCAGTAGCCTTTGAATTCTTAATGTTTTTGATGATCTTGGTGCTGGTCTGGTCTGTATTGAAGGGTGTAATGGTCATGTCGAATCTGTAGGTTTTCTTGTGTCTGGCTGTTTGTCTGTCTACATGTTTCTGGTTGTTGTCTCTGCTTAAGTGACTTATCTTTGCGTAGTGATTAACTAGAATGTTAGCTTGTTTTGTATATGTTGAGATATTTTGGCTGCGACAGATAGCTGCGTGTGAGGTGTGAATGCTGTTGTTAGAGTGGGTAATGCTATTTATAGTCTTGTATAGCCTGGATGTATGTGTGGAGTGGTTTAGTGTTGTTATGAATTCCCTAAATGTTTGTTTGGTTTTCTTTAAGTTTGTTGTTTATTTCTGTGTTGAGCTGTTGTATCTGCTGTTTTATGGCTTCTGTGTGTGATGTGTGTGTGTTATGTTTGAGGTTGTTACATTGCCTTATGAGGTGGGCTATTTCTCTAGTGTAATTTAGGTTGTATTTCCTAATGTTGCCCTTGGGTATGTATTTGTTTGCATTATTGATGATCTGATTAAATGTCTTAAGTATTGTATTGATATTTATGATGGGTGTGCTGTTTAATGTGGTGAATTGTTGATCAGTCTGTATTTTGAACTGTTCCCAATCAGCTTTCTTGTAATTTCTGTAAGTGTGCGGAATTTGTAGTTTGTACAGTGGACCCCCGATTTGAATACGTAATCCGTTCCAGCATGGCGTACTCAATTCGAAATGTACTCAAATCGAACTTAATAACCTATGGGAATTAATTAATTCGTTCCAAAACCCAAAAATTTCACCCCACCCCTACTTTTTCTATAGAAATTGGCCTACGAAATTTAGTAATTGTATTAAAAATAGACAGAATAGAATACAAAATACATACCGTACAATATAGACAAAATAGAATAATCCTGTAGGAGTCTTGCTTGATGTGCTGGAAGTTCCAGATGAGGAATGGAGGGGAGGAATTATTGCTTGGAGGGAGAGTCTCCTTCCATGATGATATCTGGTAACTCATCAGGGCTAGGCATTCTTAGGCCCACAGCCAATGACATGGAAGAGGTAGAGGGTTGGGGACTTGAGGGCTTGAAATAAGCATCAATTTTCTGTTGCTTCTGCCTGTTTGCTATGAATGACTTAAAGTAGCTCATGACCTTGTCCTCAAACAAGCCGGCTGGTGTACTCAAGTCGAGTCAATAGGAGCCTATGGACGAGCGTACTCAAATCGGGGGTCCACTGTATTTGAAGTTTGTCATAGTAATTCCGTAACTAATATAAAGTGTTTCTTTTTATTGCAGGTACAACTTCAAATACCAAATACAAACTACAAATTCCACCAATTTCCATATTTCTAGGGTTGACCCAAAACACCCTGTATATATGTGTGTGTGTGTGTGTGTGTGTGTGTGTGTATATATATATATTTAGGAGAAATCCAATGACAAGGAGAAATGTAAATGCCATGAAAAGTCTTCTTTAATGCGCAACGTTTCGAGCAATACGCTCATCTTCAGGCTGTATAATAACAATGTGAAATTAAAATCAATAATTGAATGAAAAACAAGACAAAGAAAATTTCTATAACCTATTCATAAAGGCAAATTTTAAAAGACTGAGAAAAGAGGGTTAAATTCTAAGTTATACAGATTTACATATAAAATTAAGAAGCTATTTTTAAATACATATAGTAAATGTGAAATTAATACACTGGAAAAATTAACAATAGTACACTGGAATAATGAAACTAACTAACCTTTCACTGCAATTTCCGAGGCTAAACTGATTTAAGCAGAGGCAAAACGAGAAAACAAAAGATGGCGAGGGCGATTGGGGAAGGGGGGATTATAAGGAATTCCTTATAATCCCCCCTTCCCCAATCGCCCTCGCCATCTTTTGTTTTCTCATTTTGCCTCTGCTTAAATCAGTTTAGCCTCGGAAATTGCAGTGAAAGGTTAGTTAGTTTCATTATTCCAGTGTACTATTGTTAATTTTTCCAGTGTATTAATTTCACATTTACTATATGTATTTAAAAATAGCTTCTTAATTTTATATGTAAATCTGTATAACTTAGAATTTAACCCTCTTTTCTCAGTCTTTTAAAATTTGCCTTTATGAATAGGTTATAGAAATTTTCTTTGTCTTGTTTTTCATTCAATTATTGATTTTAATTTCACATTGTTATTATACAGCCTGAAGATGAGCGTATTGCTCGAAACGTTGCGCATTAAAGAAGACTTTTCATGGCATTTACATTTCTCCTTGTCATTGGATTTCTCCTAAATATTAAATTGAAGCTCTGTAGAAGCAACCCGCATGATTATATATATATATATATATATATATATATATATATATGGGTTGAAGTTTAAAATATACAAGGGTGTACACAGGATCTATGAAAAATATCAAAAGGGCACCTCAACAAAAACGTTTGAAAACTACTGCTTTAAATCATTTAAGTGCACTATAAATACTGTACTAAGGGTCCAAGGCCAGATTCTTGAGGAACCCCACCAGGTACTTCCTACCAGCCAGACTTGTACTCATTTAGTAACACACTGCCTTTCCTATCTCTTAGCCACTCCTCTACTCATTTCAATACCTACCCTGAGATTCCACATTGTTTTAATTTATAAGATACAAAAGTTAGCTATTATTATTAAGTTTTGCAGAGACCAAATTACAGTAGATTAGGTGGTCATTTAAGAATGGTTGGCTAGTTATTTACCATATGATCAATTTTGACCAATCAGGTTCTTTGTAACAAATTCTGACTGTCAAAAAGCTTAGTATTTACCCAAATGTCTTGTATGAAAAAGTAATGATGGGGTTTGTTTAACCTCCTTCACAACATCTAAGGTCCAGTGCTAGTGTCTCCGAGCAACTGATACAATGAGCAAACCAAGGTCATATGACAGAGGGGACTTACTACTTTATGTGGGATCCAAACCATGGGTTGTTACATAGTTTGGATGTGGAGGACAGTCTCCTATCCAACTACTCTATCTGACCCAATGTTGCTTAACTTTTTTGATCAATGGGAAGTGGTGTTACGACATTGGCTACAATGTAGCCCTGTTTTCTGTAAGTAACTTTATCAAGAGCTCTAGTAAAATTTAAATGAATAAATAATATCAATACAGTATCTTTCCCTCAGTCTAACCTGGTCAATGACTTACCTCTAAGAACTCCAAAAGATTTGTTAAACAAGGCCTACCCGATCTAAATTCATGTTGTGAATCCAATACTAAGTTGTAATCATCTGATTGACTGAATAGTATATTTTAACCCATTAGGGGCCAGACCTTTTTTTTTTTGACTATTCAAAAAGAATGTACTCTTTTTGGGTTAAGAGGATTGCAATAAATGCTAAATGACTATTTAAAAAAAAAAAAAAAAAAATGAAATCCATTGAGAAAAAGGGTCTCTCATTTCTTGGGATGATGGCCTGATATGATGTGCAAATCTTCAGAAATTCCAAGATTTTGTTAGGTTAATGAATCTATTACTTTTCAACTGTATATTAATTGTTTTCTAATCAGTTCATTAACACTTACGCTGCTCCCATCCTCATATGATGCTCAGGAAGTTTGTCGGAAGAATGCTCCCAGCATCATATGATGATCGCGTTATTTTTTTTATGTTTTCGCACAAAATCCCAATAAAATAAATGATTTTGCATTTTAATGCTATTGATGACTCAGATATATTCATAAACTATCCGCAACAAACATACACACATACACACATGCATGCATGTACACATATGCACACATGTACACATAAACAAGCAAGTATTATGCTTACATTTGAGTTTTGAAGAATCTATGACTCAGATATATTCATAAACCATCCGCAACACACACACACACACACACACACACACACACACACACATGCATGCATGCATATGCGCACATGTACACAAACGAGCAAGTATTATACTTACATTTGAGTTTTGAAGAATATACATTTTATTTGTCCTCTTGAAAAATAATTTTTTATTCCTTTTCAAAAATAACTCCTTATAAAATAAGTCCTTTTGGAAAATAATTGTTCATGAAATAAATATTATTTTGATAAATCTACACTTTCCATTATACTTATTTACAACATTGTTTTACACTTTTACTGAATTTAGTATTTAGTAGTTGGCACAGGTGTGGTAGAGAACAAAGCACTCAAGGCACAATGCAACTTTGCATTCCGGACACCAAGTAGAAACTTTTCTAACATGTTTTTCTCTTTGTGTTGTATGTGAGCATACATGACATTGTCGTTGACCTACAGGTCGAGATGGTGTTGGTGGAACTTGTTCCAGGTGATGCTTTTCAATGTAATTAGCTGAGAGAAGTCTGTCAGGAGCATTTGGTCTCACACTTTGTCTTCCAGGATGTGGGGATGTTATTTGAGCATACTTCGTGAGTAGTTGAGAGACTAATGTAAGATTGAATTCTCTCATTGAAATCTGCTTTTTCGTAGTTTTTTTGTAGAGTACAAAGGAATTGTAAAGAGAAATATCCAAAAGATGAAAGAATACCTTCTTATACCACTTCACAGTTTTCCTAACGCATTCTACGCTGCTAATTTGCATATCAGATTTGTCCACCAGATGCATATTTTTGTTATAGTCCACAACAGCATCTGGTTTGAATTTTATTTCGTTTGTTCGACGATCAACCTTTCCTGAGTCAATCATGCTTCCACTGTGAATTGTTGTTAGCATATGCACATCTCTTTTATCAGTCCATTTTAGTGCTAATAAAGGTTTTGATTCCATCAGATGGCACTCTCCTTTTTTACTTGGGTGAAACTTGGGCATGTTTTTTCTATTTACCTTTACAGTTCCACAAGATCCTGTTTTATTTACATGCAGATATTTGCATAGTAATGGGCTCGTATACCAGTTGTCAGTATACAGAATGTGGCCTTTATTCAAATATTTAGCTAAAAGTGTCTTTACAATCGCTCCAGAATGTCCTAGTGGATCATTTGCACGTTTCATTCCCCCAATTTCTCATGCAAGACTGAACATAAACGCTTGAAAACGTGTAAATTTTCATAAAATTCTACTCAACCATATTCCCAAGTTACCCACTAAATTCTGTTTATTTTGTAAGAGAAAATGTTTAGTTTGTAAGAGAAAATCTTTATTTATTAAGGGAAACAAAAATAATTTAACAAAATGGTGCTTGACTTGATTTATTTTACGTTAACAAATGGGTAAATTTCCTGATTTTTTTGCGCACAGGTGGAAAGTACACGGTCAGGAATTGCGCATCCGAAGGGTTAAAAAAAATTAAATTTTAGGTTCATAGCAGTGAAAATCACAAAGTATAGTTATAAAAAATCTAAACTGTATGGAAAGTGGCAAAACACCAGTCATGCAGTGGAACATTGCAGCAGCACAGAGTCTTTTAGTCTTCATTCCACATGCTGCACACCATCTCTGGGTTGAGATTGGCAACACAAGATGTTTTCCTTTATGCTCTCTTTTTGGACGTATATGAGAGGACTATTTTTCTTCTTGCCTCTGATAGTTTTATGTCCTCTTGTGGGTTGGCTATTTGAAATATTCTCCACTTATTTATGATAGTAATGTCAAGAAATTGCGTGAACAAGGTCCACCACCATTTCTTAGAGTGTATTCCAGTTCTGTATAAGGAAACTTGCTTGTCAAGTAAATCTACTCCTCCCATGTGACTGTTGTACTTCACTATTACATGGTTTTGGTATTGGGACTCCCACTGGCTTTTTTTCTTGAGAAAATCACTTGACATTTGAAGTAGGCAGCACATTGCTACTTACTTACTTACTTTGTAGCCCCCGGGTTCCCTTATGCGAACCCGGCGGCACTCAGGTATCCCGCGACCACCGTGGGACGGGTCCATAGGTCTCGTAGAGAGGTAATGTTGGAGTTGTGTCTTTGTTGAGAGAGAGTGTGGCAGTGTAAGAGTAGGTGTTCTGTGTCCTCAGGGTGGAGGTAGCATTTTTGGCAGGTGGAGGTGTCAGCTAGGTGGAGTCTGTGTCTGTATTGTTGGAGGGAGGGGTGGTGGCCTGAACGGAGCCTGGCCAGAGTAACTCTTGTTTTCCTTGGGAGGGTTTGTTCGCTCTGATGGACTACAGGGGGAGTATCGTGAAGGACGGTGTTGTGTGGTTGGTCGAGTAGGTATTTCCGGGTAAATTCTGTGTGGAGATGTTTAATGGGGTTGATGTTTAGGGGAGGAGGGGGGATATTGTTCAGTAGCTGCGAATAGTGAGCAGCAGGAGTACGTTTTTTGTTGCGGGGTGGGGGGTTGTGTAATGTGAGATGGTGACAGGGGTGGTCTGGGGCCAGTGCTCTGGAGAAGAATTGAGTCCCTGTCATGTTCATGTGGTGTTCGATGGGGAGTATTTTCGTATCTGCATGTAGATGTGGGATGGGTGTGGTTCGGAGGCAGCCAGTAATGCTTCTGAGACCTCTGTTTTGTGTGGTCTGTATCTTTTTCTGGTTTGTGTGGGAGATGGACGGGGACCAGGCGGGGGCAGCGTAAGTTAGGGTAGTGCATACAAACTGTTTGTATAGGATACTAAGGGATTCCTTCTGCTGACCGAATGTTGTGGAGGTGAGTGTTCTGAGAGCATTGAGTTTTTTTGTTGCTTTGGAGCAAATGTTTGATATGTGAGGGGAAAAGGACATGTGTGTGTCTAGGGTGAGGCCAAGGATTGTTGGGGTTTTGTTTAGAGGTAGGGGATGTCCCATGAGGGTGACTCTCGGGTGTACTTGGGATTCGTGGCGGTCTGAGGTTAGGAGGGTGATGGAGGATTTTTGAGGGGATGCTGACATCCTATTGTTAGTCAGCCAGAGTTCCAGATTGGTAATGTACTGCTGGATCAGGCGGTGGCGGTGTTACGGTTATGGTGTTGTGCTGTTATGGTCAGGTCATCTGCATAGGAGGAGACATGGACATGGGGGGAGAGAGGTTGTGGGAGGTCGTGCATGAAAAGGTTGAAGAGGATTGGAGAGAGTATGGAGCCCTGTGGGACGCCATTGTATAGTCTGTAGGTTTTGGATGAGTGTTGTTTGTGTATGACTTTGCCAAGTTGGCCTGCAATGAGATTAGTAAGCCATTTCTTGTCATTGGTGGGGATGTCGAGATCAATAATCTTTTGTGCAAGAATGTGGTGTGGGACAGTGTCGAAAGCTTTGTTGATGTCGATGGCAACAAGGACTGTGCGGGCAGGGGGGGATAGTTGGTTGAAGCCAAGATGTGTTGGGTTAGGTTTGTAAGAAGCGTTGTGGTGGAGTGGGCGGACCTGAAGCCGTGTTGGGTTTGTGAAAATGTAATGTGTGGTTGTATGCGTCTTAATATCAGTTTTTCAAGGACTTTGGAAATGGTTGAGAGAAGGGAGATTGGCCGGTATGAAGCAGGTAGGTTGGGGGGTTTATTGGGTTTCAGTATCGGGATGATGTGTGCCAGCTTCCAGGTAGAGGGTATGATATTGTGAAGCCAGGAGTAATTGAATATGTTTGTGAGGGCTGCAAAAGCAATTGGACCAAGGTGTTTGAGATGTATGTTTGAAATGTGGTCTGGGCCTTCGGCATGAGAGTTTTTGAGGGATTTTATGGCTGCAGCTGTGCCTTGGGGTGTAAATGGATGTGGTTGTTGTGGGTCAGCCGAGAGTTTCCATATGTTTTTGAGGATTTTTCTATTATTGGGAACAGTGATTTTATGGCTAATTTTTGAGTAGTGGTGCATGAGTAGGTTGCAGTGTTTTTGTGGGGATGGAATTTGGTTACAGTTGGAAAGGAGAGCTTCGTGTGTGGGGGGTGGGTTAGTATGTGAAGTGTGGATTTTTTTCAAGGTTTTCCAAAGTTGGGTGCTGTTGGTCTTGTGATTGAGTGTAGTTAAATAGGATTCCCAGTTTTCTGACTGTTTAGTGTTTATTAGATTTGTGATGTCAGTGTTAAGGTGGTGTATGAGGTCAATGTCTTCTGCAGTGGGACTGTGTTTCTGGCGTAATGAGTTTCTTTGTTTGATTAGATTGTGTATTTGTGGGGAGAAATTTGGGTTGAAGTGTTTCCTGTGTCCTTGTGGGATGAATTGTTTGCTAGCGCGAGTGATAGTGTTGTTTATGTGGGCGATAGCCTTGTCTATAGAGGGGAAGTTAGTAGTGGAGAATTCCTGAAGCTCGTTTTCAATGTATCCTGTAAAAGAAGGCCAGTTTGCATGTTTGTAGTTTGTGTATGTTTGTTTGAAGGATGTGTGGATGGGGTGTGTGTGTTGATAGGTGATTAGTATTGGGAGGTGATCGGAGGGGAGGTGGTGTAATGTCTGCCATGTTGTGCGTGTGTGTAGGGATGGTGAGCAGAAGGTAATGTCTGGGGAGGTGTGTTGTTGGTTGTGTTGCAAGGGTTTGCGTGTGGGTTGATTCCTATTGTTGAGGATGTTGTATGTATGAAGATCATCTAGGAGTAGCGTGCCACGAGCGTCTGGTATGTGAGAGGAGAGCCATGTCGGGTGATGAGCATTGAAGTCACCTCCCATGATGTGGTTCTCGTATTGTGTAAGTGGTTGCAGGGGGGGCTCGTAGCATGGGGGGCAGTGAGCAGAGGTAGAGGGGGGTATGTATATGTTTGAGATGTGAGAATTTTGTTATTAGTCAAACCTATAATCCATATGCCCTCTTCCTTTAGTCTTTTCCATCTCTTTGGAGTTCATTAAAGGACAGTTCTTAGTATGATTCTCCCAAATAGTACTAGATGCTTTTAGTTTCTTTTCTTTCAGCATAGTTAGGGTGTCCACACTCATTAAAAAGTTGTTAAAAACTAGTTCATGATTTTCCCTTTCCTTCTCTGGGATCACTGATATAAGGTTGTTGATCACCCTGGTATCTAGAGGTCACTCTTCATTTTCAGTTTTTCCTAGGTAAGGTGAAAAGTTGAACAGAAACCCATTGGAGCTACATAGGCACCACAGTTTGTAACCAAATTTAATCGGTTTACCTCTAATGAACATCTTAGTTGGGTGCATTCCATAATATCTTACCATCAATTCATCCAGGGAGAGATGAACACTAAAAATTCCAAACTTCATGAAGTTCTTTTTCAAAGCTTCCATGTAAGGTGAGAGTTTGTACATTTTGTCACATTTATCAATTTTTGAATTGTCATTTAGATGAAGGAATTGCTCAATTTCTTTGAATCTGTACTCCTGCATCAGGTGCTATCTCCCAATACATATTTTGTTGAGGCAGTTTATGGTAACCACTTAGAAGAAGAATGCCTAGAAATGATTTCAAATCATCTTTATCTAATGTGAAAACAGGATTACCTTTCTGGCTGGCATATAATACACTCTGAGTGGCAATAAGATCAAGGATATCTTCTGTTATAAATTTTTTAAGACTTTCATGATACTTTTGTCTTTTACAATATCCTTGATTTTTTCATGACTAGTTTTAAATACCAGTATGATATTTTAAGTGTATGAAGGACTGCACCTCTTCCACCTATAGATTAATTTGTTTCCTTTGAATGAAGAATCATTTTTAGATGATTGAGAGGCTGCTACCAAAGTTTCTTTTCTTACTCTCTTTCTCTTATTGACACTATGAACAGTTTCCCTATTTTCTCCATCAGAATTTCCTTGGGTACATAACTCTAGAGTTCCAGCAATGTCCAGGACTGTACCTTCAATTAGCTCTTCATCCAGAAATTCTTCATTGTCTGTTTCTTCATCAAGTTCTCTTGGTATGGTGACAAATGACAATGTCTGAATTTTCTTTCATCATTTCTTCTAAGCAACTTGCCATTTCCTCAATAGTAAGCACTCATTTACGAAACACGTTTGTGTTTCAGCAGCCTTCTAAAAAGAAAACAAGAATGAAGCAAAACATGAAACTATGGAATCATGATTTTATATATATATATATTTATTTATATTTATATATATATATATGTGTGTGTGTGTGTGTGTGTGTGTGTGTGTGTGTGTGTGTGTGTGTGTGTGTGCTTGCTTACAAATAGGTAATTGCATACTTATCCTTATAAGGCCAAGATATGCATACACAGTGGCACAACGCATCTGTGCATTTGTATACTACAATGTGTATGAGTATATATGCATGTGAATAGCACAAATACCAAGTTCTATAAAGCAATCATATTTCATATAATGATAATGCATAATATAAAAATATTGTCAGGATATAAGAGAGAAATGAGAAATTAAGAAAGCTAGCTAATTGGGCCAATGTCCCATTTATAGGACACAAAATTATTCACTGGATAGTACTTACCTTTTTGAGTGAAGCACCTTTTTTCTTGATAGGAACTGCAAAATGATGTATTGAGAACCAGAAAATCATGTGCAGCCTTACTGAACAAGTAGTGGCTAATTAATCACTCAAAAGTGTTGCCAGATGTAAAGTTCAAATCTTGAGTTTTCAATGGTCTATTTTTCTATAAATAAAATGTAAAAAACAAAAATAACTATATCTATTTATAAGTCACGTTAATGGCTTTACATATAAATTGAAATAACTATATTATTCATGCTTTAAAATTTAGAACATTATAACATTTTTAATAAGTGCCCCAAAAATGGGACTTGACTTACTTATTCACTTTACTTTTCACTCAAATCTCACTTGAAAAAGCTTAACACATTCCACACAGTCTGATCCACCAGTGGAATAAATTTGTCTCACTCTGTCACACCAGTGGGTTAGACCACGCAGAATGTGTTAAATTGCTAAAACATTTATCATCTTTTGATTTTTTAAATAATTTTGCACAATAGCTTTGGTTTGCTCATTGTATCAGTTGCTCGGAGACACTAACTTTGCCTTGCATAATCTTCTCAAAAAAATGCAAAAACTCAAAAATTGGTTCTCTTGTCAAATAAAAATGTTATAGAAATAAAAGCTGGATATAACCCAGGGCTGTGGAGTCGGAGTCAGAGTCGTGGAGTCGGAAGCAATTTTGGTGGTGCTGGAGTCAGAGTCGGTAAAAATGTACCGACTCTGACTCCGACCTCAATATAAATTTTAATAAAATGTTTGTGTGTGTGATATCACTGGCAGCTATGGTGGTTAAACCACTTAAATAATAAACACAATGTTTTCCATTTCAGACACTAATGCCATTAATTCATTTTTTCTTTTCAGATAATATTTTTTATTTTTAATGCTTATTTAATTTCGAGTTCTTTCTAAATTTCATAAGTTTTTAACTTTCAAGTCTAAAACCCCTTTCACAATGGCAAAGACACTTCTAACAAAGTCTGCAGTTTTTGAATATTTTACAATAACCACAGATGGGAAACATTTCGTGTGTCAGTGTATGATAGATGATGATGATGATGAAAAATTATGTGAAGCAAAAATCAGTGGTTTTACTGGCTCTGATAAAAATGCACCAACCAGAGCATCAAATTTGAAAAGACATTTGCAGTGTTTCCATCCCAAAATTTTAGAAGTTGTCATTGAGAAAGATAGTAATAAAAACCTTGCAACTACTTCAAAGTTAACAAAAGATCAGAAATCTACTGAACGACAAGCACCACTTACAAGATACTTTACTACAGACAAAGTTACCGTAACAATGACCACAGATGATGATGATTCACGTGGTGGTGATGAAATGCCTCTTGTGTAATTATCATCATAGCAGATTTAGAATTAATATACCTTCGGAGTCGGAGTCGGATAGACAAAAAATTGAGGAGTCGGAGTTGGAGTCGGTTTTTTATGTGCCGACTCCACAGCCCTGATATAACCTAAAATTCATGTTTCAGCTAGATGAAACTGTTAATTTAAATTTCCAGCACCTTCTTATGCATTGTAACTATTGTATAGGCTACTCAGATTAATTTTTTAAACCATGTGGTACTTTAAACTACCTGCCTCTGAAAAATCTGTGAAGTTCAAACCATTCATTGATTAAACTAAAGTTCAACAAAACCAAACAACTGCAAATGGAGTCAACAACATTACCTTAAATAATTTTAATTAGTAAATATTTTGGATCTCATTAAAAAAGTTTATAGTAAAGCTTTTAAAATAAAAAAATTGTAAATCATATCATTTCTGGACAAAGTTTTGCTCATAATTGGGTCTTAAGTCAACATAAGAAAACCATTTAGGCTGATGACACATTTAAGTTATGAAATAAGATTTAATAAGAACACAGTTATTAAGGAATTCCTAATATTATAAATTGTAAGTAGTTAAAAAAAAATGCAATTTTTTAAAAATAAATTATATTAAAAAAGAAAATCATAATACTGTACTTTATAATATATATGAACAGTATAAATTATAAATTATTGAGTAAGAATTAAGTTACCAATACAGCTGATTTTCATTTTTTGTAGCTAATAGGGGAGAGTGGGGATGGTTCAGGCACCCCCCCCCAAATTTACTGAACATGTCTGCACAGATCATTCATATTTGGTGCTAAGGTTTGCCTTGATGAAGACATCAGTGTGAACTGTCAGTTTGAGGTAGCGAGTCCTTTGTTTTCTGTAAAGTACACATTCTTTGATTTTCTCAGTTTGTGATTAAGTTTTTAGTGTAGGAAGACACACATATCCTTTAAAATACTGTAGTAGATTTGTTTTTTTTTGTTTTTTAAAAGTATCTGTAGGACATTGTTTGTTCAAAGGCTAAATTCTGCCACAACTGCAGCATGTGATGTACCAGGTGAAACATTTCAAACAAATATGTCAGATTGGGATACGATCCAACTGTCCAATCCATCCACACATACTACCCAATCTATCTCGACCAACTTAACACTCTGGACTACTTCTTACATGTTTCGCATCAAAACTCCATCCTACCCTTGGGTCACTTCTTATGTGAAATGCATCAAGTTGATCTGTGCCTCATCACAGCTGACACACTACATGCATTAAGATGACAATACTCAAAAATTTTGCGTTTACTCTTGTCCAGATCAACTTTACACGTTTTGTGTAAGAAGTGACCCAAGGGTAGGATAGAGTTTTGACACAAAATGAATAAGAAGTAGAACAGTCTTAATAACTCAGGCCCATAGCCAGGGGGGGGGGGGTCATTTAACCACCCACCTTGACAGGAAAGGTCCACTTATGATGTGATATTATAATGTAAAACATCATTTAGTAAATAAACACTTGCATATTTTTTTTTTTTTTTTTTTTGAAAGTTCACAAACTACTTGAAACCCCCTCCACAGTGAGTAGGTAATTGCACCAAAAGGTCTGCCTTTCTACAATTTTGACACCTCCCTTGGGAAGTCCTGACTACAGGACTAACTTATTTTGATTGTACAGTACTTTCAATATATTTGATACCTACTTATATGTGTACATGATATACAATATATCTCATTTTCATAGGTATTTTTTCCTTTCTTTTCAGCCTTTGATGTACCTCTTAGGATGCCTCATAATTATCAAAAGAAAACTAACCATTCAAGAAACTCTTTGATAATAGTTTCATATTCCCAGAAATTCCTGACGAGGCTTTGGTCATTCAAGAAAATATTGTTGAGGTATTGCCAAATCCTCTACCGCAAGGCATTAAAAGAAGAAAGGGTTATCACAAATTCACAATGAACTTTTCAGCCTTTAATATGAGATACTTGTAGGTGGGTAGGCGCATGTAGGTTTAATTGTCATTTTGTTTTATTAATTAATTAAAAGATAGGTTGCATTTTGTTTTGCTCAATTACATGTGTTTTAGTTTGATATAGCTGTTTATTTCAGGGTTGGCAAAAGCCCTGTTTTTTGGGGCTTTTTCATATTTCCAATGACCAAAATAGTACAAGAATAGAGCTAAATAATTGAGAGCTTATTACAAAAATAACTATTTACCATGAGTTGTATTTTCATTAGGCAGTTAGGTATGTTTTGTTTGAAAATAAAATGTTCAACTAAATAAATAATTAATGTTTGTAATATCTCAGTCAAGTTGAGTGAATGTGAAATCTTTTATTGATCCATATTTCATATTTTGATGTACAGGGTGTCTCAATATACATGCAACCCATGTCACTGCTAATAATTCTGCCAATATTAATGTTCTCGTTCTATTTTTTTCAGATTTGAAGAGAGGAGATGATAACAACTAATAATTATCAATCAAAATGCCTTGGACAAAGGAGGAAAAAAATTTTTGTGTCACTACTTATTTGGAGAAGAAATCATTCAAAACTGTGCAAGCGAAATTTCGCAGGAAGTTCAACTTCAACAATTATCCCCAGAAAATCCAAATTTATCGTTGGGCACACAATTTCAAGCCACAGGATCAGTAAACAATCTCAACAAGAAAGCAGAAACACCCAGATCTGGCAGGAAGGTGACTGCAAGATCTCCTGACAATGTGAATGTGGTGAGAGATTCTGTCGGAAGGAGTCCGAAAAAGTCAATCCGAAGACGTTGCCAAGATCTGGGTCTTTCACGTGCGTCAGTGCAAAGAATCTTGATCAAGGATCTTCAGCTGTACCCATACAGGATCCAGATCAAGCATAAACTCACACCAGCTGACATGGCAAAACGTGTTGTGATGTGCCGGTGGTTCGAGAACAAGATCGAAGAGGATCCTGACTTTCTTGATGATGTTTGGTTCAGCGACGAAGCACACTTCTTGCTCAGTGGGTATGTCAATAGCAAGAACAATGTGTTCTGGGGCACACAAGCCCCAGATGAGGTGCTTCAGAGGCCCTTGCACTCTGTGCAGGGTGTCAGGGTGATTGACAACTTCGCTCGTCAGCTTCAAGTGTGTCTGCAGCGCAACGGCAGTCATTTGGAACATGTGCTCTAATAAATGTATCCTTTGATCTAGAGACCTCAAATCTTCAGTTTTTAATTGTTATCATATCAGCTTCCAGGAAATGTAATCTTTTTTGGAGTTTATTTTCTGAGTAATAAATTATTATCATGTCAATGGGTTCCATCTATTTTGAGACACCCGGTATTTCAGTACTCTAATGAGTACGTACTGTGCAAGAATTAATGCATTACATTATTTTATCAGTGAGACACTGATTTATTTTGAAAAACCTGAAAAAACCCAGTTGCATGGGGGGTTTGGGCCATGTACTTACCTGAACCTAGAAATAAAATAGCTGAACACATAATAATGAATTAAATATTAGTTAATAGTGCAGACATTAGGCTATCAAATGACGCAAAGTCTTTTTAGATAATTGGCAGATTTTTTATTAATTTTCTAGTGAAAAGTGGGTGAACCATCCTCACTCTCCGCTATGTTCCATCACTCAGTGAAAAAAATAGCCAATTACACAATCCAGTTGGATCAAGATAACTAAATAAGTTTTTAGCATTTCTTTTAAATAAGACAAGTTGATGCTAACTCAAAGCAAGAGATAAGGCAAAGTTAAAATATATTTTCTGTAGAGTACCTACTACATTAAAATGGTAGCTAGCCAGATAGTTATTTTAAATTTAAAATCACAAGTTAATCTCTGGTCTACAGTGCCCGCGAAAAGTATCCGATCACTCAAGAAAATACAATATTTTCCCTTGATATTCAGAGACACATAATTCACTTTCTATTTGTTCTAGCGACATCTGGTAACTTTGAGGTTGCTCGCTGATATGAGAGCTATCCAACGCATTCTCAAATTAGTGTTCTGGTAGCCTTCGTTGCGGGTGGCTGTCTCTCAAAGTTGTCAGATTTCACTGTTTGTGTAAATTTATTGATATTTTGTTATTTTTTACAGAAAGTGGTGTAAATAAAATTTATATATAATGTGTGCTAAAAAACAACTTAAGAGTGATTGTCGAGGTGCTATTGTTGCTTTGCATACATGTGGGAAATCACAGAGACAGATAGCTAAGGAATTAAACATATCCCAAAGTACCGTTAATTTATGGGTTTCACGGGCTAAGAACAATGCCGGCCTAACCACGCCAGTCCCTAAAAAACAATCTGGCAGACCGAGAAAAACAAATTCACGAACAGACAAACTTATGAAACGTTTAGTATTGAAAAACCCAACAATAACTGCGAAAGAAATAAAATTTAATATGAATAATTTGTTATCTGGTGTTTCTGAACGAACTATCCAGGAGCGGCTCCAAAAAGAACTCGGATTACCATCTCGCCATGCTGCTAAGAAACCGTTCATTAATGAAAAAATGCGTAAAAAAAGTGTCGCATTTTGTAAAAAATATATTCATTGGACTGTTGATGACTGGAAGAAGGTTTTATTTAGTGATGAGTCGACATTTTTGACATTCAGAAGTAGGGCTGTGCCGGATACCACTATCCGGCCGGATAACAGCTATTATCCGGTATCCTGTATCCGGCCGGATAGATGTCAGTATCCGGCCGGATAGCCGGATATTTATGATAGTCTTTTTTGTAATGGGAATACCATCTGGGCCCGCCCCTTTCCAATCTTAGCTTGCATAGCCTTTAGCTAGCAAAAGTTGAATATAGTTGTACAAAAATCTAAAATTAAAATAATTGATAAATAAGCATGTACCACTACTAGTATGTAACTATATTAACACTGCTAAAAAGGCAAAATGTTTGGTCCAGCTAAAAGTGTGACGCATAGCTAAGATCCCAGCTTCCCTTACTTTTTAATTTTTATTTTTATTTTTTATTTTTATATATATTGCAAATTACAATATGAAAAAATATGAATTAGCGAAACCTTTTATTAAGATTTGAGATATAAAAATAAAACATATAGCCTAATCAAATATACCAGTAAGGTAAGTGAAATTATTAAAATAGCAAAACCTTAAAAAGTAAAAACTCACATTAAACAATAAAAATTAATACTATGTTCAAGACACTAGATTCACAAGTTTAAATCAAATTTTCGTCCATTGTGATGGATAAAAAGAAGCATCTCCCCTCGCTTTGGTAGCAAAGTACTTCTTTTTTTCAAAAATATTTCCGTATTCGGAAAACATTCTTTCTGAGAAAACTGAAGATGCTTGTGTCACTAGCCATTTTAGAGCAATTTTCTTAAGAGATGGAAAGGATTCTTCATTTTTCCAAATTTCAAGTGGAGATAGTCGTCTGTCTGATATGTTTTTTTTGCATATTGCTCAATTTCCTCTGCTATTTCTGCGAATGAAGCCATCTTACGGCTTTTTTTAAACTTTTTCTCACCAGGTATCTTTTCTGAATTTTCTTGTTAGTTCCCTGAAACAAGCAGAGAGTGGATCATCATCAAACTTTGCCTTTTTTCTTCCTGTTGAGGAGGAAGAAGAATTAGAATCGTCGCTGCTGTGAGCCTGTTCTTCAAAATATTTATCTCTAATTTTCTCTAGGTTGTTTATTTCATTTATTTCTTCAATTAACCATGTCTTAATATTTTCCTTTTGTTGATCTTTGAAAAACAAAAATTTAAGTCGTGGATCAATGACAGTTGCTAGAGCATACTTCCGATTTGTTAAGACATTTAGACACTTTCTTTTTTCATTGCTTTCATTGGCAAAAAATCGTGACCGCAATGACTTCAACAGTTCATCTTTTGTAGTTTGGACTCCTTGATCATCCTGGCCAATTTTTGAAAGAAACCTTTCAAGCGCGCACATGTTTGGGATAATAGTAGAGAGTAAACTATATTCTGTACTCATTTCTTGGGTGAGTTTAAAAAATGGCTGTAAAAGCTTTAAAAGATTTTCAATCAAGTACCACTCATTAGATGAAATAACAAGTAATTCACTATGATCAGCAAGGTATATTTGAACTGATTTTTTCAACTTAACCATACGTTCTAGCATCAAATAAGATGAGTTCCAGCACGTTAAAACATCTTGTACCAATAGAAGAGGAACATGACCCTGTTGTGTTTGGAGAGCTTTAAATTCAGAAGTAGCCAGTGGGGAGTGGTTAAAATGTGTCACTAAACGTCGACACTTTGCCAAAAGATCTTTTATAGATCATTGAGCCATTAATGCATCATTCACCACTAGCTGTAGCAAATGAATTGAACAGTGAACAGAAAGTATTTCCGCAAGGTCACATCCCAAAGCTATGTTAGAAGCTCCATCTCTGACCAATATATTACGCCTTGATCTGTCAATATTCCATGATTGCCACATAGATTGCAATTTGTCCGCTATATTAATTCCTGTATGCGATCCTGAAAAATGAGCTGAATGCAATACTGCATTACAATGAGTGTAGTCATTCATGATCCAATGACCTGACAAGGAAATGAATGATTCATTTGAAGAAGAGCAGGTCCAAATATCGGAAGTGAAGCTAATGTATTTCCCTTCTTTCAATTTATTCATAACAATTTCTTTGAGTTCTTCATAGATTTTGGGTATGACTTTTTCTGAAAAATATGTTCGATTTGGTAGCAAATACCTTGGCTGTACGTGGGCCATCAGTCCTATAAAGCCATCTTGTTCAACTAAACTAAAAGGATGGTTGTCCAGTGCCATCATTAATCCTATCTTTTTATGTAAAGCTTGAGCTTTTGAGTCATTTATATCCCATAATTTCTTAAAGGAAAAACTTTCTTCTAACGTGAGTTGCTTTTCCATGGCAACTAATTTTTTCTCCTTCGGAGCCATTGAGGTGGTCGCTATAGGTTGATTTTGATTTTCAGATGATTTGTTAAGTTGAGACACTTCTTTATATTCTTTTGAATGCAGCATCTTTGCATGATTGTGCAAAGGTTTTGTGCTATAGCACCTAGCACCCAATTTCTCTGATCCCCTTTTAATCTGTTTGGAACATAGGGAGCAAATAGCTATCGTTGGATTAGTCTCATGTATTGTAAATATTTTTCAAATAAAACTAGCCATTTTAGGGGGTAAATAATGTTAAAATATTGCTGTAAGCCTATAACTAATACTAACTAGCTATATGATTTAGGCAATGAAACAATCCTGAAAAGGATAAAATATAGGTAATTAGTAAAGTTATTGAAAGATAGCTATAATTTACATCAAATAGTGATTAAAATTTGATAGTATAGTCAATTAGTCAAGTAATAGCTAAATAATAATATATAAAAAATTATGAATTATTTGAATGATATTATCCGGTATCCGGCCGGATATCCGGCCGGATATTTTTTTTTATTATCCGGCTATCCGGTATCCGGCCGGATAGTAAAAAATACTATCCGGCACACCCCTATTCAGAAGTTGTCCAAAAAAGGTTCGCCGGCCCATTGGCTCAAATAGGATGGACCCTAAATACACCCTAAAGACAATGAAACACCCTCCAAGTGTGATGGTTTGGGGTTGTTTCGGTTACTATGGGCGTGGAAACCTATATTTTCTTCCGAAGAACACAACTATGAATGGTGCACGGTATTTAGCAATGCTACAGGATAAACTTCCAATGGCAATGGCAATCCAAAGGACAAAAACATACATGCATGATGGTGCACCATGTCACAGGGCCAAAATAGTGACAAAATGGATTACTGACAATAAATTTGATATTTTGGATTGGCCTGGTAATAGTCCAGATCTCAATCCGATAGAAAATATGTGGCTAATAATAAAAAATAAGGTTGAATGCCACGACACTGGCTCAGTCGAAAAATTACAAGAAGCCATCAAAAAGGTATGGTGCAAGGAAATATCAGTGGAAGTTTGTCAAAACTTGATTAAATCCATGCCAAAACGTCTAGAACAAGTCATCCAAACCAAAGGACAGATGACAAAATACTAATATAAGGTTAGTATACATTTAAACATTGTTTTTTATGTAAAAAAACAAATTTCCAGGGTGATCGGATACTTTTCGCGGGCACTGTAGTTGATGATACTGATGACAGGCTGTTTATAATGGGTTTCCATGGTAACAAAAATTTTCAAAAGGAATCTCACTACAAACAGTAGTGGAGTACTAACCTCAGAGAGCCAGTTTTCTGCTTAAAAGTCTCTCCAGATTGTCTGTATCCATGAAAACATAAGATTTTTATTGGCATTTCAGACATGAGGCTTGATTGCATTAAACCAATCTAATTTTAAGTTTTAAGCTGGTAATAACACTGTAGCATCCCTGAGAATAAGACCTATGGAAAAAGAATATACATAAACTGACAAAATCAAAACAAATGAACAACTTTAAAACAAATTTATAAATTCTTTTAACTCTTCTGCTACAGGGGTCAATGTTAAATGGGGGAAAATGTTAATGTACACTTTCTGTATTTGAAGTTAAAAAAAAAAAATTACTACCGTAATTTAAAAACCAAACTGAAATAATAGCAGTGGACTGAAACCTAAAATAAGAGCAATAATACAGTAAAAAATTAGCAAACCTCACTGCTTTAAGATTATGAAATAGATCTAAAAATTGAGTACCATCCTGCACAAATACTTCAACTTCAAATCAGTCTTGCAACAAGAGGAATTACATTATTTAAGGTTTTTGACTAAAAATGAACAAGGTGACTTTAGGAGAGAGAAAGCTTAGATATGTTTTAGAGTTTTGTAACCAGTTGCCTGGTCTAGTAAATGGAGCTCAAATGTTCAAAAATGCAGTTGTCTATTTTGGTAGAAATAATTAAAATTTTAGTTACGAGATGTGAGGAAACTGGTTAGAGGATGTTAGACAGGAAAAAGATCTTGGCATTATAGTTAGTAATGATCTAAAATTTTCTAAGCAGTGCTTACAGGCTAGAAATAAGGCAAATAAAATGCTGGGTTTTATTTAGAGAAACTAGCAAAAAACCCACCTTACATGTGGGATATTTTTTCTAGTTCCTGTGGAAGGCTGTTATTACCTTTTGGGCAATACATATTTACTGTACAGTCATGATAATAATATGGTATGTGTTGGTATTATAATCCAGAATATTGTTTAAAAAACATGCTTTATTCTTGACAAAGAATGTGAAATGAATATAAAAATTCCCAATGGCCTACTTTGTATTAGGAGTGGAAAATAACTGAAAAGTGTAAAACCAGTTTTCACCATCGCTATATTCTTAAAGCCAGTTTTCACCGATGGGATTCTGTATGCTTTTTGGGGAGGTAAATGATTAAAATATTAAACAGAAATAAGGTTTTAATTGATTCAATCAAGTATGTGTAACATTTGAATTAAAAAGTTTATTATCAAACTTGATTTTTGAAATAACACTTGAGAAAACAAAGAGCATTAAGTGTCTGATCTGACATTCTTGATCGAATCTTTGACGAATAAACCAGCAGCTGAAAACACACTCTCAGACTCTATACTGGTGGCTTTTATTGTAAGCAACGCCTCATACATTCAATCCAAATTTTCACTTCTATTCAAAGTAGCTTCAAAATATTTGAATTCATTGTTTATGTCAAAGGTCTCAGAAGAATCTTTCTTGGGTTTCATTTTCAGTTTGTTCATCTCACACATGTACTTTCATAGTTGATCATCATCATTTACTTCACAACCTGAGCTGCATTGTGAATCTTCGAGTTTCGAAGCAATTGATTGGACTTGGTCATCTGTTTTTGAAATCTGGCAAACTTCTGGAAAAAGCCTCTTAAATGTATGATCCGCATAATTCTTAAGTGCTTGTCTTGAAGGAAAGAGGAATGGTGCTGATGATTCATTTTTCAAGACTTCGGGATTGTGGAGAAAACTCAGCAAGGCAACAGCTTCTTTTTGTCTTCTTGATGAGTAGCGATCAATGAGACACTGATGTAGCTCAAAAGCTAAAGGATTGTTTTTGCTTTCAAATTTATCCAAAATGAACTTCATGGAAGATTCAGCTTTGAGCAAATTTGCATCTTCGGAACAGAGTCCCTTCAAAACAATTTCCAGTGGACAAAGTGTGTTAAAGAGGCTCTTTAGAGCATTCCATTCTTCATCTGAAATCGTCTCTGTTGAGCGTAATCACTCTGAGGGCCTTTGGAATGCAATTTTTGAGTTTCAAAAATTTTTCTATCATGGCCAAAAGACTGTTCCACCTCATTCTACAGTCAAGGATAAGCTTCATTTCCTTTCCATTAAATTCATCTTTGACAAAATCCTGCAATCTCTCATTTTTCAAAGGAGACTTTCAAAATATGCAGCAGATTTTTCTCACCTTATTTATTACTTTTAAGTAATCTTCTCGAAGTTTTGGAAGAACAATTATGTAATCTATGTTGGACTAAAAAATTGTATCAGTGCATAAAATTTCACACTCATCTTTGCTTAACTCATGTGCAGTGTTCATCTTCTTCAATGGCTTCATCTTCAGGGGTAGGGTCACTTTCCCCTTCAATTGAATTTTCAGCAGTTTTTGAATACAAGATACCCGAAACTGCAAGATGTATAGCATGTGCAATGCATTGCTGGTGATCAGGTACTATTTCTCTCCCAAATTTGACCATTACTGAGGCACCATCAGTCAGGGTTGGCATAATTGCCCACTTTATTGGAAAAACCCAGGTGGCCTGGGTTTTTTCAATAAAACCAGACAAAATTGGGGAAAATCAGGTTTTTTCAAAAGTATGTTATTATAAGTCTCCAATACAATAATAATTAATGTTATTTATCTTTTTATACCTGCTAAATGGTTTAGAGGTATAAGATGATAAAAACATTTATAAAAGGAATACAGTTGACACAATAAAATACACCTGTATTTAATTTGTAAAATATTTCAGGACTCATGTACTGTATTTTAGATAAACACACAACTCATTTAGCAAACTCAACAACCCCTGACAGTAGACATGTTCAAACAGATTTCCACCCAATTACCAAAGGGTGACAATTCATGGGAGTGATCTGTGTAACTTGTTTGAACATGTTGTGCTCTGTTCATACTTCAGGGCTAGTCAGTAAGGCTCAAATAATGCAATGTATAGTATTCAGGTGGTTCCCAGTAGTGAGAAAAAGAGTTTGTTAACAAATAGTGTCAGGCATCAGCACTTGACACACTTGATTGTAACTATTATTTAAATACTGTACACTACAGTAAATTTTATTTGATGGCTGTCAGCTATAATTATTAATATTTTTGTGTGTAAGATTGAATGTAAAATAATTTTATAGTGTATTATATACACACACATATATAATATATATATGTAAAGAATGATGCTTGTATAGAAGAACATTCCGCACAAGATGAGGAGGGAGAATGAACAAATGAAAAATGAGGTAACCACCCGGGAATCGAACCCAGGATCTTCCGATTGCCAGTCAGATACGGTATGCTATCCACTACACCATGGGCCTCGATTGACCAGAAGTCGTAATTCTCCTACACACGACTTCTGATCAATCGAGGCCCATGGTGTAGTGGATAGCATATCTGACCAGCAATCAGAACATCCCAGGTTCGATTCCCAGGTGGTTACCTCATTTTTCATTTGTTCGTTCTCCCTCCTCATCTTGTGCGGAACATTCTTCTATACAAACGTCGTTCTTTACATTAATTATACTGTGTGTTGTTTGCAGTTAAAATATATATATATATAATTATACTAATTAAAAAAATCTTTATTATAATTAATGAATAGACTATAGGTCTAGTTACAATATAAAATTGAACATATTATTTACAAAGAAAAATGCCACGTGTAGCAGGTGCAGGAAGAAAAAGTAAGGGTGAATGGAATGAAGTGTTAAGTGTAGAAGGAACAAATAAAGTTATATGTAAGTATTGTAAGTTTGTAACACTGAAATAAATGGTAAAATTGAACGGATAAAAGCCCATTTAAATAAATGCCCTAAATGAGTTACATTAGGCTATGAAAACCCTTCACCTAAGCCTTCTGTGTCATCAAGCCATTCAGATGAAGCACATGAAGAATTGATGCTTTCTGACGATGAAACAAACACAAGTACATCATCAACTGCTTCAGTACTAGCATTCAAAACACCACAGAAAAAGAAAAAGTCAGTTCAAGAATGGGTACATAGCCACCACAGAACTGTACAGCCAAAAATAAGAGATTTTTCAATTCTAGCAACTCCAGCACAGCAAGAAGTAATAGACAAAGCAATTGCAAGATTTTTTTTATGCTAGCAATCTTTCTTTCCTGACTGCTGAGAGAAATATTTTAAAGAAATGATGAATATCGCAAGACCAGGTTATAAGACTCCATCACGCAAGGATCTAGCAGGGCATTTGTTGGATGAAGTTTACAATAATGTAGAGAATAGTCTGAAAGAACAGTTGAGTACAGCCGATTGCGCATTGACATTATGCATGGATGGATGGTCGTCTGTGAAGAATAACCCTACATTAGCCCCTCAACTCCCATTCAACCCCTCATTTCTCCCGTTCAACCCTCGATTTCTCCCATTCAACCCCTCGATACAGATACTAGATTTTACTCACTTCTTGGTAACTTTATTGCCAATCAGAATAGTATAACTGTCAGAGACTTTAACTGCCCTAATGTTAATTATGAGACTTTTACTGGTAATGAGGAGGGTTTGAGATTGATCGAGTTTATGGAAGATAACTTTTTACGACAGATGGTTACCAAACCAACGCGTGGTGATAATATTTTAGATTTGGTGATGACGAATGGCAAGAATATAATCGAAGGTTTAGAAGTAGGTGAGAGTTTAGGATGTAGTGATCATCAAATTCTTAGGTTTAAGTTATTGATAGAAAACACTAAGGATAGTAACGTAATAGAAGTCCCTGATTTTCGTAGGGCTAATTTTGATAGTTTTGCGGATAGGATGAGAGTAGTGGACTGGGATAACTTACTTATGGGTAATGACACAAATTTGCATTGGGAGGCATTTAAAGAAAGTTTTAGGAATATTGAAAGGGAGCTTATTCATCGTAGGCCCAAGCACGCTAAAAATCATGGTAGGCTGAAGTGGTGGACTAGGGAAATAGGCAAGTTCATAAACGAGCGTAATAGAGCGTATAGGCTTAATAAGCATAATGGCACGGCAGCTAACTTTAATAGATATATCGAGCTTAGATGTCAGGTTAAAAGATTAGGAATGCCAAGCGTAATTTAGAGATATTTATAGCTGCGGATAGTAAACATAATCCAAAAAGTTTTTTGAATACGCTAATAATCGTAAGCTGATAAAAGATAACATAGGCCTTCTAGTGGATGTTAATGGCGCTTTGGCTTCTGACACTCAGGCGATGGCGGGTATTTTCAATAACTTTTTTGTGACAGTTTTTACCAGGCCCTGACGCTTTTATCCCAGACATTTGAAAAATTTGAAAGACGTTATCGTAGGCCCCTTAACGAAGATTTTTAATCAGTCACTCAAAACAGGGATTATTCCTGAAGACTTCAAATTAGCTAACATCACATCTATTTTTAAAAAAGGCGACCGCACAGCAGCTAGTAATTATAGGCCCATTAGCTTAATGTCAATTGTTAGTAAACTTTTGGAATCTGTAGTTAGGGATCGTATCATCGATCACTTAGAAAGTAGAGATTTGATTAATAGTAATCAGCATGGGTTTCAACACCATAGGTCTTGTTTAACTAATTTGTTAGAATTTTACAACGAAATAGTGCGCGAATACGATAGGCATAGAGCGGCTGACATTATTTATTTAGATTTTAAAAAGGCATTCGATATAATTCCGCATAGGAGACTAATTGCGAGGGTCAAAGCACACGGTATACGCAGACAGGTAGCTAACTGGTTAGAAGAATGGCTTCGTGCTAAGAGGCAGAGGGTTGTATTTAATGGTAGTGAATCGGGGTGGTTAGATATAGGTAGCAGTGTCCCACAGGGTTCAGTGTTAGGCCCATTGCTATTCATTTACATTAACGACATAGATGTAGGATTGACTAGTAACATGTCAAAATTTGCGGATGATACTAAAATAGGCAGTAAGGTTGTTAATGAGGACGATGTAAATAGGATTATGGAGTGGACAGATAAGTGGCAGATGCAATTTAACGTAGACAAATGTAAAGTTTTGCATATAGGTTCTCGCAACAATAATTACACGTACACAATGGATGATTGGGAGTTAGTGAGCATTGACGAGGAAGTAGATTTAGGAGTACGCGTATCTAAGGATTTAAAGGTTAGGAACCAGTGCCTGGAGTCTTGCGCAAAAGTTAATAGGATGTTAGGCTTCATAGCCTATAATTTCGAATTTAAATCGAAGGATATTATATTGCCCCTTTACAAGTCCCTAGTCAGGCCTCATTTAGAATATGCCTTTCAGTTTTGGTTCCTGTACTTGCGTGAGGATATTGATAGGTTAGAAAGGGTTCAGCGTCGTGCCACAAAACTAATTCCATCATTGCGCAACAAGCCTTATGAAGATAGGATTAAAGAGTTAGACTTGTATTTACTCGAAACTAGGAGATTAAGGGGGGAGCTTATTGAAGTTTTCAAAATCATTAATAACATCGATAACGTAAATTTTGACAAATTGTTCACTTTCAATAATAGTAATACTCATAATAACAGATTTAAGTTGCGTGGCAGGCATTTCATTACTAATATCGCTAAAAACTTCTTTACATTTGAAGTAATTGATAAATGGAATAATCTTCCCGCACCCGTCGTGAACTCTACCAGCGTTAATGTGTTTAAGAACCATCTTGACAGACATTTTAAAAATATTAACGTTGTTTAAAATAAAAAAAATTAAAAATTAGACTAACTCGAACGTAGATGTAGCTCATAGCGTAAACTAACCCACTTTTTGTTTAACTTTACCTACTTTTTTTTTTTCTTATCCTCTCCTTACTTTGCATGTCTGTAACTCTCTTTTCTTGCATGTTTGTAGTTTGCATGGTATGACAGTGAGTTAAGACTGTGTTTGCATGGTTTGTAAGCGTTCTTATTTTACTTCTTTTCATCTTTCACCCTTTTCCTATTCATTTTTCTGACTTGTCAGCAGTGGCTGGCGGATGATGATGGTGAGTTTTTTCTCTCCTTCTGAATGAATGTTAACCCACGAGTGATAGGTGTTCCTCCTTACTTAACCCCTTATTCTCTTCTCTTCTCTTAACCCCCTACTCTTTCCTTTCTCTTGGGCTAACCTTAGGAGTGGATCTTAGGGTCTTTGTTAGCCTTAGCTTCTGTAGATCTGTAGATTATTTCTACTTAAAGCCATTGATTCAGGATCTGCAAAGAAAACTTCAGAATATTGTCTGCAAGAAGTTAAATCAGCAGTGGAAGAAATCAAAGAAAAGTACAACAAAAAGGTGAGCTTTTACATAGATATTGATTCCATGAATTGCACAATTTTATTTTGTCTTTGATTATTGAAAAAATAAATTTTAATATACATCTGGGAACAGGAACTTGTGTAAAATACAATAGTTATCAATAATTAAATTGTAATTAATAATATTAATTATAAAAAAATTTCTTCATATTATTCTTGAAACTGAAAACAATCATTGACGTCCTTACAAAATAAGTTGAAATAAAATATTGCAAAATATTGTAATACTGGTACTGAATTTATTGTACAGAAAAGTCAGAGATTTGGTTCCTAGATATAGTACCTATATTAGTATATAATGAAATATATAATTTAATCTGTTTTACTTTAACTAATTTTAAATGTTTTATACGTAAATTTGCATTTTTTAGAACATAACCAAGTCTCTGATGGTTATTCCTGTACTCAATCTGTAAATTGGTATAAAATGTTACAATAAAAATTTGTGTTCTACAACAGGTTTTTGCAATATGCACAGACAATGAGGCTAAAATGAAACGAATGAAGGAATTGATGAAAGAGGACGAACAAGTGGACCACATCATTGCATATGGCTGCTCAGCCCACTATCTTAATTTGCTGGAAAAAGTAGTTACACCTCAAACTGTTATGAAACATTTAGTTGAAGTTCAAAAATATTTCAGAAACCATCATCAGCCTCATGTATCATGGTAGCTACAGTATTGTGAAGTTTAATTAAAATTATCAAATTAGTTTGATAAAGTATCTATTTATTCTAATATGAAACATGGCTCAAGTTTTAATTTTTACTTTCTTGTACAGTAGTAACTTGTATTGAATGAATTATATCCTTATAAATAGGAATTAATATAACTTTTTTTTGTATTCATAGGGATGGCTCCAAGAAAAAGGAGGAATGATGCCACAAATACCTAATGACACTCAGTGGAATAGTCAAAAAGCTTGTACTGAAACATTCATAAAAAACTTTTATATGTTGAGATATCCAATGAACATAAGATCGATGACAATATAGCAAAAGTCTTGGCCAACACTCATCTGTACAAAGAGATAGTAGACCTTCAAAAGCATATTACAGAAGTAGTTGAAGCTCTCAATATGGTAAATAAATAGAAACAAACATGTATTATTCACATAATTTTACATGTACATATGTAGCACATTCGCATATATAAGTACGGTACTTTTATATATTATATAACCATAGAATATGAAAACAAAAATATTTCATTACAGCTCCAAAGTGATTCAGCAACATTGTCCACTGCAACTGATGTTTGGATAAGTCTACTTCAAAGTGAAGCACTGGAACCTTACAGATCAAGTATCAAGTCAAGAATGGATGAAGCAATTGAACCTTTCTTCTAATTGCCAATTTGATGGATCCTTCTGCATTGTTTTTTTTTTATTTACCCTATGCTAGATTAGACATGCACTGTGGTTGTATTTTGCTCAAGATTTTTAGTTCAAATCGGTGGTATGTAGTGTACATGTTAAAATATCTAGTAATGTACAATACTTAAATAGGTGTGTATATGGTCTTTAGCTAACTACTATATAGGAGATTTTTTTTATTGAGCTGCTATAATATTTATTTAGAAATACAGTACACTCGCAACTTACGTGGATTTTTCTTACGCGGTTTCAACTACTGTATATGCGGGTTATAATTTTACAATTTTGGTGCTTTAAGGCAGCGTACACACATTTCACCTTCGTCCATATTCGCAACACCATGGAGGACAGCACTAACAAGAGTGTTATGGCATGCTGGAAGGAATTCAACATTGCCAATTGCATCACTTTTGTGTTATAGGTATGTTATACATATAACAGAGTTACAATATAGAGTGATTTAAGGGCAATTTAGGGGATTTTTTGGTTTCTGACTTTACACGGTTTTTGGCCTTATGCAGGGTCCCAGGAACGTAACCCCCGCGTAAGTTGTGAGTCTACTGTAAATAAAAATTAATCAATTATTCCTCCCAGATTGACATTGTTCTCGTATTCATATTCTTGTGTTTATTTATGCAGGAGCAAAACTGAGTGCTAAGCAAGAAGATGAAGCAGAAGAGTGGATAACAACTTGCAAGCCTGAGTATCTCCTACAGTTCATGGCTTTTAGGATTAAAGATGATGGAATATTTCCAGCTTCAATGTTTCAACCACAAGTTCTTGCCATGTATAAAGATAGACCTGCAAAATGGTGGCAGCTTATGGAAAAACACACAGCAAAAAAAGAACACTGCCAGCTGATTTTTGTCAATATTTTAAACATTTGCTTAGTTGTCCCCAAGTTCTGCATCCATTGAGAGAATATTCTCTACTTTTGGTTTGGTCTGGACAAAATTAAGAAACAGGCTAGGTGTAGATAAGGCCACAAAATTAGTTAAAATACACAGGTACTTGCGCTTAGCAACTCCACCTCTAGAGGTAGATTCTGATTATATGATCATGGAGACAATGGAGTAATTATAAAATGTTTATGAGCCATACTTGTCTTATAGTTTATAACAATTTAATAGTTAAATACTGGAATTTGCTATTTGGTTTTGGATCATTTCACACATACTGTATTTTAATTTTGTTTTTCAATGAGTTTCATAACTACTGTTCAATGCTGCAATACAAATGTAAACTTATTGACTAAACTTTTTAATGTCCTACATAGATTGAATAACCTGTTTAGTTTATAGAGCATTAGTTAGTGATTATAAATAATATAACAAATGGTATTCCTATTTTAATGAAAAAATATAGATAAATATAAAAGAAATGGCAACTTTTGAAAAAACCCACCTGGGTAGGTAAAATAGCGGGTTTTTTCAAGTGGGTTGTTAAAAAAAACAGGTGGGGAAAAATGGGTTACCCACTTCTGTGCCAACCCTGCTGTCAGTGGTGCAACCCACGATATGCTTATCTAGGTCCAAGCCAAAGTCTTCCAATCTTTTCCTAACGATTGCGATAGTTTTGGTGCTATCGAGAGAACCATATATTTTTATGAGACCAAGAGACCAATGTTGATTTTCATCATGAACATTAATATATCTTTGGTTTTGCAAAGATTTACTCTCATCCATAGTTAATGAATAGCTGATTCCTTGTCTCACCTGATTCTTGAAGTAGTTGACCAATTCATGTTTCTTTTTCTCATAAAAACTAAGCACCATTTTTCTGACACCATTATGGGAAGTTGAATGAGGCTTGTCATATTTTGTCTTTCTTAGGCTTTCTTGAATGAATTCACTTTTAGCAATTGATTGGAAACTCAGTCCATTTACACATGCAAGTTTCAAAATTTCCTCTTCTATGGACTTTTTTTGCACAAACTCTTCTACTGTTCTTCGTTTCTTCAATGGTTGATTAATCTGGTCAATGTTTATGCCATGAATATTTTTCATGTGGGATGATAAACTTGAAGTAGAACCTCCACAACACTTTAAAACTTTGTGACATGTCATACACTCTGCTTCTTCTTTATTCTTACGAGTGAAATGATACCAAGCATTTGATTTCTTTGACATGATGGAGTATTAAATCTTAGAATCTTAACTGATCAATGTGCAATCATCCACATAACATTCAAGACTGAAGCATCAATTATTTACACTTATAAATAAACAAAAAATGATACGAAATGATGCAAAATGTAATTACTATGTTTTTAAATGTTTGGAAATGTTTGTTTCATAGAAAATGGACAAAAGTGATCAGAGACTTACGCAAAAATGTGAAAACTGGTTCTTAGTGTCGGTTTTGGTGGTGATTAAAAATTTTCATCACCGGTTAAAAACCAGTTTTTTAAAACTGGGTTCCATCTCTAGTAGTAAGGAGGAGGTAGAAAATTATAGGCCTGTTAGCTTGACATCATTGGTAGGAAAGATACTAGAAAGAATAATATTCAAGATCATTTGGACAACTTTAATCTTATTTCAAGTTCACAACATGGATTTAGATCAGGAAGGTCTTGTTTCTCTAATCTCTTAGACTTTTTAGAATTTGTAACTGATCAGGTAGATAATGGAAATGATGTAAATGTTGAGGCATTCCATGTCAAGTGTACATACCTTATGTCAGGTCATCTCACTGATTTTAATGATTTTTGGTGTGGTAGTTGGGTATGATGAGTAATGGAGTGTGACCAAATTTTAGCCACTTGGGTCAAATAGTTTGGGAGTAGTAATGACCCCCCCCCCCCCAATTTGGGGTCAGCAGTGTAATCACATGATTTTGAAAGGTCATAACTCACGATCTAATGGATGGATTTTAATTATTTTGGTGTCAAAATGCCCAGAAAAGACAGCAGAATAACTTTAATTTTATGTACAGAGTGCGTACATTCCATTAAAAAAAGTTGCATTTATATTTCACCTTTGACCTTGACCTCAGGTCAGAGTTCAAAATTTTTTAAGGTTATGAAAATTGGCATAAGTAAAGACCTTTAAATGAAGCATATTCAACAAAAATTTGGTGTGTGATCTCCATGGGTTTGCTTTCCACAAGCATTTGAAATTGTGCATGTTGAAAATTTTTAGCATTTTATTTAAGATAACTTCACAAATAGTTCATAATATGTATGTATGTAAATATATGTATATATGTATAAATATAGCTACATTCATGGTTTGATAAATAAACTGTGTATTAAGATTTTTGCAAATATTAAGGTATTTGCTGCTCTAAAAGAGCAATAATTTTCATCACAGTACCTATATAATTTGTATATTTAATCATGTTAAATTTGTGTGTTCAGGTTTTGACTATATGCTGATAAAGGGTCATTCCATGTCAGTTCAACAGAATTTTGGGTTGAAAAAAATGTGACTATCACAGATTTTTTTTTAAATTGACACACTTATACATCTCAGTGAGAAAAACAGAATGGCACTTGTTTCAACACTCTAGGTCATATGGTTCCAGAGATATGGCCATTCAAATTTTGTAAAAAAAAAAAAAGGTCAATTTCCAAGGTCATGTCATATATTTCAACATGAAATATCTCAGCTCCTATTGCATTTACAGAGACCATTTAAACACTATTTTAAAGCTTTTAAACACATCTACAACTTTGTTTCTATTCATATTTTACCTCAGTGGTAAAAAAAAAACGTTTATCTTATTTTTGACCTTTGACCTTGTGTAGTTCATTTGATGTCACAACCGATTTTCTTCTTTTCACCCAATTTTGGGTACACATGTCTACCTTAATCTAGAACAAGATTTTTAGTGTTGATTAAGTTAGTATAGACGCTACAGCCATTTCAGTGGACCATATCTACCTCCATTTTGACCAAGTACCTTTTTCCACCAAACTTTGGAGCGCCATTTCTTTGGAACTGTTTGAGCTAGAGTGTTGAGAAAAGTACCATTAGATTTGTCTTACTGAGATCTATAATGTCTGCTATTTTTAAGACAATTTGCCTTTTAATATGTATATTAAAATAACCTATTCCTTTATTTTTACCAATTGAGTTATAAGAAGTGATTCTTGTCTAGCTGGGTGAAACCATGAAAAAAGAGGCATCAACATAACTTTATATTTAAAAAAGGCAGTTATTAGGTATTTACAATATATTTTACTTTTGTTTTCTTTCCTACCTACCATCAGCTCCTTTTACAGAAACATAGTCTTTCAACCCTGGCATTTGTCTACTCACATCTGGCGAATGATAGAAGTCAATTACTTTGGCAGCAGTTTCACTATTCAGGCGTTTCCCCAAACATGGATTAGGAGTTGAAAGCACTCCCTTCTCCCTCACCAAACTCTTTGCTTGCCTAGCCATGTAATCTGAGCACTTAAATTCTTCTCTGATCTTTACTTGTGTCCATCTTTTTGGTAGGATAATAAAAATTGTCAGTTTTTCACTTCGACTTGTCACTTGATTAAATTTCTCTTTTAGTTGTTGAAGAATCTCCAGTTCTGTATCATCTGAGTCACTGCATGAAATGGGTTGTTTAGTTGCAAGTTCAAGCTTTCTTTTCACAACTCCTACTTTCCTCAACTTTCTCTTTGCGTAACCAGTGCTGTCAGAGAGTTTACATGGTTTTATTGGGGTCTCATCAAGTGTGGCCAATGAAGCATTGAATTTACTAAGCTCATACTGTGTTTCAACTACATCTCCAATGGTTTCTAAATCAGATGGGGTACTTGATGAGGTGGATGGTGATTTTTTAAGTGGTTCCCATTCAAGCATTGGGGATGGACGATTTGCTAGTATATTTCGACAGGTTGCACATGCTTTATGATTATTTGTTAGTTTCAATTCAGGATTTTGATCAATCAAATTTTTAGTCAATCTATGAATGCCTTTTTTCACTTTTCCTTTGTGTTTTTTAAATGGGTCACAACAGAACCTGCCCATATTCAAACTGCTGAAATCCATGTTTATCCAAAAAGAAAAAAAAACATATGTAGCTTAAAAGCCAGGGTTGGGTTCAATTACACAAAATGGAAACAATTACAATTTTTTTTATTTTATTTTATGTTAAAAGTTATTTTTGCTTAGATGGCACAAATAAAATTTGGGACCTACTGATCTTGTTTCAGAGGTCTACAACAAGAAAAAATGTGCAGTTTGATTTACAGATTGGAATAAATACAGATGCCAAACAAATCCTTGCTCCAAGGTTTAAATAAGCTTATTTTCACATGGGTACATACTGTTGTACACAATGAATAAATACACAAAGTTAAATAATTCTATTAAAACTCATCTAACTCTTAAAACTGAACTTATTCTATAGGGTAGTACCTATAGCCTAGTATAAGATATTTATATACGTACATAGCTTTACCTTTAAACAGGATAGCAGGTTCGAAGTTCTTCACACTTTTGAATGTCCGTATAAATGAATTAATTATGTAATTTAAATTACCTATATTACCGTATATAATTCTCTGAAATATAAAAAAAAAATTAAATTTTATAATAGAGCCGGATACTTATTCAACCAAATAACTGGGTTAGGTTAGGTTAGATAATTACTGATTTTTTTGAAAATTAGCAGACATTATATATCTCAGTAAGAAAAATCTAATGGTATTTTTCTCAACACTCTAGCTCAAACAGTTCCAAAGATATGGTGCTCCAAAGTTTGATGGAAAAAGGTACTTGGTCAAAATGGAGGTGGGTATGGTCCACTGAAATGGCTGTAGCGTCTATACTAACTTAATCAACACTAAAAATCTTGTTTTAGGTTAAGTTAGATATGTGTACCCAAAATTGGGTGAAAGGAAAAAAAAATTGGTTGTGACATCAAATGACCTACACAAGGTAAAAGGTCAAAAATAAGATAAACTTTTTTTTACCACAGAGGTAAAATATTAATAGAAACAAAGTTGTAGATCTGCTTAAAAGCTTTAAAATAGTGTTTAAATGGTCTCTGTAAGTGCAATAGGAGCCGAGATATTTCATGTTGAAATATGGTATGACCTTGGAAATTGACCTTGTTTTTACAAAATTCAAAGGGCCATATCTCCGGAAGTATATGACCTAGAGTGTTGAAACAAGCATCATTCTGTTTTTCTCAGAGAGATCTATAAGTGTGCCAGTTTTCAAAAAAATCAGTGGTGGTCACATTTTTTTCACCGTTGAACTGACATGGAATGACCCTAAAATGTCATCAAAATATTGTTGTGATGCATTCAATTCCCACAATAAATTAAAATCTTCTGATCTTCAGCCTGCTTCACAATCAATGATAGAAAAATTTCCAAATCATTTGAAGCTAGGCCAAAAGTTATGTTCATCTTGCAGAAAAAAATTTTCCTTACCTATTTTACAAGTTCAAAATATAGCAGAACCAGAAATATTATCATCAAGCTCATCTGATACTACTATGGAAACCTTGTCATGAGATGATGATTTTGTTGACAAGGAGGCTGAATTGTCAGCAATGAATGAGACAATCGCCATGATTGGGGAAAGTCTGATTGTCAAGTGCAAGATTCAAAGAAATGAAGCCTACCTCCCAACAAAAATGGCCAAAATACAAAGTTCAGTAAGAAGACACTTAGATATGGTAGGTGAAATTCCTCAAGAGCCAGGTCCATCAAATTTGGTCACGCTTCATTACTCATCATACCCAACTACCACACCAAAAATCATTAAAATCAGTGAGATGAGTGGCAGAAATCACCAAAAAGTGTGTACACTTGACATGGAATGTCTGACATTATTTATTTGGATTTTAGTAAAGCATTTGACAAGGTTCCACATAGGAGACTTCTATATAAATTAAGAGCTCATGGGACATTAAAATAGGTGGTGTATATATAGGCCACCAGAAGGATGTTCAATTAGAGGAATCCCCAAAACAAGAGAGGAGAATTGATATGTAGAAAATGAAATTATTAAGGAAATAAATAAGGTAGGTTCAAATGATGTAATTATTGTTGGAGATTTTAACTATAGATATATAAATTGGGTAACATTACAAGCACCTGAAAGTAATGAGAACTTCCTTGACTGTACTGTAGAAAATGGTCTAAATCAGTTAATTAAAGAACCAACCAGAGAGAATGCAATTTTAGATTTATTATTAACAAATATTGCTGATTCTATATACAACATATCAGTGTTTGAAATGCTGGATTCAAGTGATCATTTTATAATAAGATTCAACGTGAAATTTGACTCAAAGTATACTAAAAATGCAGCTGAAATTCCTGATTTTAAAAATGGAAATATGACTGAACTAGTTAATGAGTTAAACTGTATAAATTGGGCAGAGACTTTTGAGCTTCAACCAAAAGATATATTCAACCAAAGTAAATCTACACACTATGTATGGGAAAAGTTAAAAAATAAAATATGTTCAAAGCAAATATATTCCTCAGCGTAAAATAAGAATCAGAACTAACAGAGAACCCTGGATAAATCTGTCTATTAAGAAAGGAATAAGAAATAAGAGAAAGGCCTTCAGCAAATTTAAGAGAACTCAAAATGAAATGGACCTTGAAATCTATAAAAATAAGAGACAAGAAAGCAAGAAACTTTAAGAAGATAGTGTGTAGATCTACATAGTGTGTAGATTTACTTTGGTTGAATATATCTTTTGGTTGAAGCTCAAAAGTCTCTGCCCAATTTATACAGTTTAACTCATTAACTAATTCAGTCATAAATGCAAAAAACTTAACTTTTCTCTATGTGAAGGTCAAAATATGATGATAAAAATAATAAATAATGATAATAAATTTATGTGATGAAAGTGTTTGGAAAGTGTGCGGTGGAAGGTTCCGTTTTAAATTTATCGACATATGTCTTATCCAAATCCGAAAAGGAAGTTCTTAATTTAGGGCTGTCCTTTGCCCTTAAACCCAATAAAAACATTGTTTTAGATTTTGTCTTTTCCATAGTTAATTCCAGGGTGGATATTCCGAGTCTAAATGGTTTGATTCTGAGCAAGTTTCTGGAACATTTTAACTCAATGGACTCAATTCCCAAAAGATTCAGGTTAGCTTTAGGCAAGCTCAGGAAGAACGAAGCAATATTTGTCACTAAAGCGGACAAAAGTAACACTATGGTTATTTTGGACAAGTGTGATTATAAACAAAAAATGGAAGCGTTACTTAGTGATGAATTCACCTACACCAAAGTGAAATCATCCCCCCTAAAGCATCTTTCTACTGAATTCAACAAAACTATCAGGAACTTATTAAAAGATGTCCCGGTGATTGATCCTAAAAGATTTCTACAGATTAACCCCAAACTCCCCAACATATGCTACTTACCCAAAACCCATAAGATTAATATATGGTACCACTCCATCCCATTATTTCACACAGGGGTTCCTTCAGTTACAGGTTATTTAAATTTCTTGCAGATAAATTATCCCCATTAGTTGGTAAATACTTTATTAACAAAGTAGAGAAGAAAATAAGTATGTAGAAAATCAACTTATTGATGAAATAAATAAAGCAATGACAAGCAATATTATTATTGTTGGAGATTTCAATTATAGGCATATAGACTGGGAAATATTACAAACACCAGAAAGTAATGAGAGATTCTTAGACTGTATAATTGAGAATGGTTTAACCCAGTTAGTAAAGGAGCCAACCAGAGCCGATGCCATTCTAGATTTAATTCTAACAAATAATCCAGATACCTTCCAGGATATCTCAGTTTCAGAAACACTAGGTTCAGGTGATCATTGTATCCTTCAGTTTAATATTGTTTGTAATTCAAGACTTAGTGAAAATAAAGTAGAAGTTCCAGATTTTAAGAGAGGAAATATAAATGGACTAGTAAATGATCCGTGTCTAATAAATTGGACAGATATTCTACAGCCTGAACAGACAGTAACTAGTATGTGGGAAAAATTTAAAAGTATAATAATGAACATACAAAGGAAGCATATCCCACAGTGTAAAATCAGAACTGGAAAAAATAAAAAACAACCTTGGATAAACTGCAATGTAAAAAGAGCAATCAGAGAAAAACAAAAGCATTTCATAAATTCAAAAGAACTAAAAATGGCACAGACTCCGAAATATATAAAAGTAAAAGAAGCATTTGCAAGAAAGTAATCAGAGATAGCAAACGTGACCTGGAAAAAAGCCTAGCCAAGAATTCAAAAAACAATCCTAAGAAGTTTTTCAGTCACTTCAATTTGAAAAGTAGAGTGAAAAAGAAAATTGGCCCCTCCATATAGATGATAAAACTATAGATGATGATCTTGAAATAACTGAAGAACTAAACAAATACTTCTCATCAGTATTCACAAATTAAAATTTAAATAATATTCCTGATCTTATACTACCAGGACAAGATAGAGAAATAAATGAATTAAGGGTAACAAAACTAGATATCTTAAAAGCAATAGATAAATTAAAAATGGAAAAATCTCCAGGGCCAGATGAAATGCATCCAATAGTCATAAAAGCTGCCAAAAAGAATATAGCACAGGCACTAGAAATTATTTTTAATAAATCATTGATATGTACTGAAATTCCAGAGGATTGGAAGAAAGCAAATGTGGCTCCAATCTTTAAAAAAGGAAATAGAAACTACAGACCCATCAGCCTCACCTCCATTATTTGCAAATTACTCGAAAGTATCATTAGAGGTAAAGTTACTGAGTTCCTTGAAGAGTGCAACCTTATAAATGATAGCCAGCATGGCTTTCGAAATGGAAGGTCCTGTCTAACCAACTTGATTGAATTTTATGATGGAGTCCTATTGCATTTGGACAATAAAGAGCCAGTAGATATAGTATACTTAGATTTTGCCAAAGCATTTGATACTGTTCCTCATGCAAGATTGTTGGTAAAAGTTAGAGCCCATGGTATAAGAGGTCATATAGCTGATTGGATAGAAGAATGGCTGAGAAATAGAAAACAAAGAGTTCATCTAAATGGAAATAAGTCTACTTGGAGACCCGTATTGAGCGGAGTCCCACAGGGGTCTGTTCTGGGACCTCTGCTTTTTGTTGTCTATATAAATGATCTAGAGAAGGGCCTATCATGTAAAACCTCAAAATTTGCTGATGATACAAAATTAGGCCATAATGTTAAGTCAGTAGCAGGAGCAATGACAATACAAAAAGACTTAGACAGAGTAACAGCCTGGGCAGATAAGTGGGAGATGAAATTTAATGTTGATAAGTGCAAGGTTATGCATATTGGGCCAAAAAATCCAGAATTTGAATACAATATGAATAGAATTTGGATTAAAAATGATGATAAAGAGAAAAACTTGGGTGTCACTGTGACAAATGAACTTAAACCCTCAAATCACTGTATGGTAATCAGAAATAAAGCAAATGCTAGACTCAATCTCATGCAGACACATTGAATACAAATCACCCAATATTATAAAGCAACTATACATTTCATATATGAGACCCCTCCTCGAATACTGCATTCAATTTAATAGTCCCTATTTGATACAAGATATTGAAAAACTGGAAAAAGTACAGAAACGAGCAACAAGAATGATCCCATCTCTAAGACAATTGACATATAAGGAGAGACTGGTGTATCTAAGCATGTTCTCATTAAAAAGGAGGTTAAGGGGGATATGATAGAGGTGTATAAAATGATAAAAGGGTTGGATAAGATAGATTTTGAGTCTCTTTTCATTAAAGATCACAATAATCAGACTAGAGGTCATAGTATGAAATTATTTAAGCCAAGATGTAGAACAAATTTAAGAAAACATAGTTTTACAAACAGAGTAATTAAGTTTTGGAACAGTCTGACAGAAGAAGTGGTGACTTCAGATACGCTTGATTCTTTCAAAAGAAGGTTGGATAGTTTGATGTCTGCAAGGGACATCTGGTGATGGTGTTTAAGCCCATTTTTATTGCATGAATGGTACTAGTTTATTTCATATATATTATGTGCATTTGGGTGATAGATCCCACAGCTCAACACAGGTGTTGTGGGATATAGGGAGGCAGCATCTTGGGTTAGGGGATACTCTCTGTCCTTACACACCCTATTTAAAGAGATTCCTCTGCCGAGCAGTGGCCCCCATAGTACCGTGAGGTATTGAAAAACTCATGATCTTCACTTGCCCCACAAACACCTTTAAATGGGAGACCCAAAATGGGTGCACACACATTTCTACATTACTGTACAGTCTTTACAGCCACACCGACACTTTTCCTCTTAAGTATATATATTGTAATGTATATGGATCAGACCCGGATCTAGGGGTGGGCTATGTGGGCTGCAGCCACGGGCCCCGCATTTGAGGGGGGGCCTCCAAATTTGGAGAAGTTTTCCCCAATGTCTTAAATGCATACAGAATGTACTTGTCATTGATAGTGACCAATTGTACCGGCGGACAGAGTTTTTCTAAGTTAAAGCGACTGAAATGTTGCACACGTTCAACAATGAAGCAAAAGTGATTACAGTCACTGGCAATTCTCTGTGTTGAACATGCTCTGGCCAAAGAAGTTGATTTTCGAAATATTATTAATGAATTTGCACAAAAAAAGGCTCGTCGGTTCAATCGGTTGCCAGCTCATAATCAGTAGGTAGGTGTGTATAAAATTATTAATTCAGGAAAATATAATATGTAAAATAAAGTAAAATATTTGTAAAGTAATATGTTTGTTCTGAAAACTAAATAAATAAAGTAAAGTAATATGTTCGTTCTGAAAACCTTTAATTTTCCTCGTAAACAAAGCTTATAATCCTTATATAATAAAAATTATAGCCAAGGGGGCCCCCAAAAAAAAAATTAGCCACGGGCCCCCATTCTTCTAGATCCGGGCCTGATATGGATGTAAATTATGACTTGGTCCGCATTTGATGTGGACCGTGACTTATTTTTAGTTGGCATGGTACTGGTATTGATGGGTACCATAGTGAAATTGACTGGATCTTTGGATCTGATATATTTGCATGTCAGTTATAAATAGATATAGTGTGTAACATATTTGTGGATAGTAGCCTATTATGACTTTGATCCTCTGGATCCAGAGATTCTATCTTTAGTTTTAAATTGATAATTAATTAGTTTTAAATTGATACTTAATTAGTTTTGTAAAAATTGGTTATTGCCAATGTACAGGCAGTTTTTACATAGTGGAGCCACCTCGATGGGCCAAAGTGGCCCCTAGTGTGCCCCCTATAAAAATTTCTTATGTTCTTAGTTATGTCCTTAGATTTAAAATGGGAAAGAATGATCAGTTTTGACATTGAGTCCTTGTTTACAAAAGTTCCCATTGATGATGTACTTAGTTGTTTAGATAGAACATTGCCAATATGTAACATAGAACTAGGCATGCCCACATCTGTATTTTTAGAACTGATAAAACTCTGTGTCACCAATAATGCCTTCTCCTTCGGTGAAGAATTTTATTTGCAACGTTCTAGTATGGGAATGGGGTCCCCTTTATCCCCAATACTGAGTACATTACGCATGGAATATTATGAGTCAGAATTGTTGCAAACAATATGCCCCAGGAATCTAATTTGGTTTCATTATGTAGATGATATTTTCTCATTTTGGCCTGAACACTGGAACAACTTTGACACTTTCTTTCAGTCCTTAAATAATCATGTTCCCTCCATTAAATTTAAATATGAATGGGAGAACGACAAAGAATTACCTTTTCTAGATGTTTTGGTCATTAACGAAAGCGGAAAGCCCACTTTCACAGTCTATAGAAAACCTACTCATTATAATTCGTACATTCATTATTTTTCATTTCATGATGGAGTTAAAAGCTCAATTATTTCTTCCATGTTTCTAAGAGCACTCAGGATTTGTAGCCCACATTTGCTGGACCCGGAAAATTCAAAGATTTGGAACATTTTTAAGGATTTAAAATATCCTGAGTGGTTTATCAGAAAGGCGTATTTTAAAGCCAGAAAATCTTTTTAGGCCCGTCAGGAACCTTCAGTTAACCAAAAACAATATGTGAGTTTGCCTTACATTGCCAGCTTAGAAAGAGTAAAACCTTTGACGAAAGATTTTAAGTTTGCTTTGGCGTTCAAATATTCATCTACCGTGAAAAGGAAATTGGTTAGGAATAACATTGCAAAACAAGAACAAGCCTGTGTTGACAGCATTCCCTGTAAAAGTTGTGATTTAGTATATGGTACGTAGGAGAAACTGGAAAAAGTATTGAAACCCGTATTAAAGAACACAAATATGCCTTCAGAAGTTGTAATACTAATAATGCCATTTTTTATCACACCAGCCAAAATAATCATGCTATAGATTGGGAATCAAGTAAGGTACTTTATAAATGTAATAATTATGTCAAAAGAAAAATAATAGAATCTGTATGTATAGAACAAGTAGATAATTTTAATTTGTGCAAGGGTACTTATAAGTTAGACCCTTTAATGAGATTCTTGGTCGGGTGAATGGGTTATAACCTAAGTGTGAATTTCTTAAAGGTCTCTGGATTGTTTCCTTACTCGCTTTTGGTTCATTCGAATTTTTAAATGTAATAAAATTTTAATATAAAGGTAATAATTAATGTTAAAAAAATGTAAATGCAATAATAAATGCAGTAATTATGTCAAAATAATAGAATCTGTATGTATAGAAAAAGAAGATAGTTTTAATTTTGTGCGAATGCACTTATAAGCGGGACCCTTTAATAAAAATGCCCTTCCAGTGTCGGGAGAACAGGATCTAACCTTAATGGTCTCTGGATTGTTTCCTCCTCACCTTTTTTATTCGTTTTTCGGTTTATAATTTCTGTATAATAAACAACAATGTAATAATCAATGTAATAATAAATTTGTAATTTCTGTAATAAATAACAATGCAATATTAAATGTAATAAGTTTAATAATAAATATAATAATTATGTAAAAGTAATAGAATCTGTACTGTAGCCTATGTATAGAAGAAGAAGATAGTTTTAAATTTGTGCGAATGTACTTATAAGCAGGTCTCATTAATAAAAATGCCCTTCCAGTGTCGGGAGAACAGGATCTAACCAAGGTGCGAATTTCTTAATGGTTCCTGGACTGTTTTCCCTCTTGTTTTTGGTTCATTCGTTTTTCTGTATCCACCCGAAGAAGATGCCAGTTGGCATCGAAACTGTTGTGGAAATAAACTCTGTCTACTAGAGTGGGTTTTTATTATCATAGTTCAGTCATTTTTCCATTTTTAAAGTCAAGAATTTCAGCTGCATTTTTAGTATACTTTGAGTCAAATTTCACGTTGAATCTTATTATAAAATGATCACTTGAACCCAGCATTTCAAACACTGATATGGTATATATAGAATCAGCAATATTTGTTAATAATAAATCTAAACTTGCATTCTCTCTGGTTGGTTCTTTAATTAACTGATTTAGACCATTTTCTACAGTACAGTCAAGGAAGTTCTCATTACTTTCAGGTGCTTGGAATGTTACCCAATTTATATATTTATATAGTTAAAATCTCGAACAATAATTACATTATTTGAACCTACCTTATTTATTTCCTTAATAATTTCATTTTCTACATATCAATTCTCCTCTCTTGTTTTGGGGATTCCTCTAATTGAACATCCTTCTGGTGGCCTATATATACACCACCCATTTTAATATCCCATGAGCTCTTAATTTATATAGAAGTCTCCTATGTGGAACTAGGATGTGTCAATTTTGGGGGTGAAATGACTAAATTGAAAATCATGTGATTTGGTAGCAATTTAATGTAATCATTTGGCATACAAAATAATATCCTTGCTTCAAAAACAATAAAAAATAACTCCTACCTACATCAATTTTAATTCAAAAATTCCATTTTTCCGTAAATTCGTAACAAAGTAGCAAATGTGCGCAAACATCCTATCAACATTTAAAGTGGCAATAAGATATCATTCAGTCTTTATTTGAAAGTAACCAATGCAGTCATGTCCTTTTTGCTGCAGTTCCTTGACATCAGCATTCGGCTTGCTACTTGCGCTTTGATGTAGCCTTCTCGCCTCTCGTGACTGTAAACTTGACTAGCTGCTTCTGTGACCATTTTCACACATCTCTCCACACTCTGAGTGTGAGAAGGCCACTTTGGCACTTGCATTGGGGCCTCTTTAAGTTGTGTTAAATCTTTGTTTTTTCAAATGATGTTCCTCTAAGCTTTAGAATGATTTCCACAGCCTCAGTTCGCTCTTTGGTACATTGGCTGCAGAGTATTGCTTGCAAAACTGCCTCTGGCAGCTGTAATTGAAACAAGATGTGGTTGAGCCCCTCCATCCACATTGGATTAAGTTTTACATTGAACCAGTGAGGAAGATAAAACCCAACAATAAATTCAGCAATCAACATCAAATTCTGTAGCATTTTGCCCTTCAGTGCATGTTTGGAAACCCAAATCCTGCAGAAATGAATCGCTGTAGTTAACCAATGACTGTGACTTATGGGTCCAATCTCCAAGAGAGCCAGATTTTGAGGCAACTCTCCTGATCTGATTGCTTGAACAATAGGATAAGCGTAAGATTGATCCGTGCAGTGGCGGTCCTAGCTTACATGACGCCCTGGGCGAACCTCACCTTCAGCGCCCCCCCCCCCTGTTCGCCAACACACACACATTCGAATCCCCCCAAAATAAAGGACAGACATAACTCTTTCACAAAATAACTTTTTATTGGACTAATTGTTGGAACTTCAGAACCAAAACAAAGACTCAAATTTCTGAATTTTACAAATCCTTCATCACGTAAATAGAATAACTCACTTAAGAGAATGTAATTATGATACTATGACAGGAAAAATACAAATTAAATTGCACAACTGCCATAAATAAACTAGAGAATCAAATTTCTAATTGTACAAATGCTCTATCACATAAATAGAATAAGACACTTAAGAGAAGGTAATTATTATGCTACACTTTGAACAAGAAACAAAATAAATTGCACCACAGCACAACTGCCATCTAAAGCCTGACTCTTCTTACCTTCCTTGATGCAAAGTCATTGATCTTTTATTATTTATTTTATTTTATTTTTTTTTTATTTATTTCTTTATTTATTTATTCTTATTTTTATTTTTATTTTTTTTGCAGGCGCTCATGCCGCCCCTCCACAAATGCCGCCCTGTGCGGCTGCCCATATTGCCATATGAGGAACCGCCACTGGATCCGTGCTGAGGTCTTTGATAACTTCTTCAGACAACACTGGAAGGGAGGGCCTACTTCGACCTTTGGAAATTTTGTATTTATTTCTAATTCCGTTCTTATCTAGCATGTTGCCAAGGGGGCCTGACCACTTGTTGTTGCTCTTTGTAGGAACATCAAGTTCCTGGATGAGACGACGAAGAGGTAGTTCCCCTGTGTGCAAATCACATACAATCCAAACAAGCCTTCTTCCAAGTTTTTTCTAAATGCGTCATAACACCGCCCTGCCATCCAGTGTTCACCGCAGTTGAGTCTCCACCAACGGCCTGCAGTGAACTGTCAAGTCTTCTTTCTTGAAGCCAACATATTATTTGATCAGCAATTGCCTCTGCATGTTTCTTGCCTTCTACTTCTGCTTCAGGAACAAAGTGAAACAAATAGCGGCCACCAGGTTCGGAACACACAGAGTAGTTTTCTTCTTTGATGAGACCGGGAAACTTCCTGTCCATTCCCTCTACCTCTAGGAGAACTTTTGTGTCATCTCTTCTTCCATCAAACAAAAGGCAAGAGAGACCTTCCTCCTTCAAATTTTTCATGCTGATCACTGATCAGATATTTCCTTCATTACTTTTTCTTGCGCTCTTCTTATCTTATTATGATCTATCACTAAGGATGTATCCTCTCGGCTGATGAGGCCTGCATCTATCCAAGCGGCATTGGCAATCTCTGCAGTCTCTCGTAGCCCCGTATGGTGGCGAATACTGGCAAGGGCAATGTTTGAGATGTCTTTAGTGTTGTATTTCACTCTCTTCGGCGAAAGTTCAGATGGCATTTTGGAGCTATCATCTGATGTTGCTTCTTTCTGTTCATCTTATTGAAAAACTATACGCGCTCACAACATGGTATCATATGTGGTACCTTTATTTCATAATTAAATATAAATTATTAATTAATTGAATTAAATATCTATACAAAATTGCCTAGGGATTGGCGACACAGCCTATTGGGAATGAAATAATTGCCATACGTACAAAGAACCGGTATGTATGCATCGAGCCTCACATAGCAACAAGAAAACCCAATTTATTGTTTAGTCTACCACAGAGAAGTAGACCAAACAAACTTTGCCAGATCAGCAAATAATGAAAATACAACGCGAATATAGGAACGGCTCTCGGAGCTGTTTATTGTACAGCGAACGCTTTAAACAGGGAAGATGTGCTTTTGTCTTCCCTAAAGTTCTGAGTGAATTCCTTATAATAAACTTAATTACTACAGATAGGATAGGCCTATACCTACAAATGTTTATATAGTGACTGCCTATATTAATTACATCAAGTTAACTCATCGCGTAACTCCATCGTGGCGGCCCTACACCGAAAAAGATCGTGACGCCCTACATCGAAGCAAACTAAGGCCCAGCAAAAATAAGGTGGGACAATTTCTTTTCGTTCACATATAGGCATCTAAAATTCCGACGCTAAAATTACCATAAACAATTAAATATAAAGAGGTCCTTTAAAGACCTACATATTCATAACTCTCTAACGAAAAAACATAGGGCTTTTGTCGTTTAACTCTCCATTCAAATCTGCTGGAAATTTCCAACGGATGAGGGTATCAGGCAATCAACCCATAGCCCTATATAGTTTTTTCAAATGGTGGCCCGTGTATGGGGAACTGACCCCTCTAAAATTTACACTAACACACACACAGTGGCTAGGCTTAGCTCATTAGGCCTAACCCCAATTTCAACCATAACCCCACTATAGTTTTTTCATATGGTGGCCTATGTAACTGGGAACCGATCCCTTTACCTTTACACTAACCGAAAACAAAGGCTTGTTCATTTAACAGGCATAACTCATTTTAGGTCCTATAAAAATAGGCCCACAACATTAAGCCTATTTAATAGGTCCTACTCTTCAAACTCAAAACAAAGCCTTGTTGATTTAACAGGTTTAACTCATTTAAGGTCCTATAAAATAATAGGCCCAAACACAAGCATATAGGCCCACAACTAGGCCTATTTAGTAGGCCCATATAACTTTACCTTGCGCAATAGGCCTACCTATTAAAGTAGGCCTTACTCTTTACACTCACGGCCTATCCTAACTAAAAACACTAAATTTATAATTCAACCTGTGGTGTAGGTTATAAAATTTATTTCAGCAATTTAACTTACTCATAAGACTCATTAACATCACAAAATTCGACTCAGAACTGTAACATCACAAAGAGCTAAAGCAATTGCACGAATTCAAATCTACACCCACCTAACACCTATTCGTAACCCCATTGCAAGTCCTATTTGACATATAGGCGCAACCTATTCCAAGTCCTATTTGACATATAGGCGCAACCTATTCCAAGTCCTATTTGATATATAGGCCAACACATTCTAAGTCCTATTTGACATATAGCCGATATAGGCACAACCTATTCTAAGTCCTATTTGACATATAGGCGTAAAACAGACAAGGCTTGATATAAGGGTCTCAAATGTAACATTTGAGGATCTTTACTCAGCCAAATTGGTTAACCTAACACAAAACCCAAAAATAAAACCCTATAACAAAATACACATTTACACACATACGTACGGTACAGTATATAAATATATACATACGACTCCAAACATCCAATTCTTCTTTTAAAGGAAGAATCACACAACAGATTTCATCAACAGACACATACATTCCTTGCAAACAGATTGAATTCCTTCAAAACCCCAAACCTTCCAGACCTACCTGTAGGATACACAACATTTACTCATTCATAACTACGGGTATTGACTTCATTGGAGTGGTGAATCCAAGTTTTGAAGACCAACTGGATTCGGAGGAATGCAACACACACACACACACACACACATTCACACACTACTCTTTCCATGTGTCTCAAACACAACAACCTGTCTAAACATAACCAAGGATCGGAGAGTAAAAGCTTTTATTGCTGCGCTCTGATTCTGTGCACATAATTTTGTGCCAAAAATTATATGGTTAGACAGTGACACATACAAACAAACTACTCTAATCTAAAGGGTTTTATGGCTACTTTGGCCATAGCCCAAACTACTATTTCAAAGGGCTGATGGTCTACCTTGGCCATAGCCCAACAAATTCATCAAACGGCTGATGGCCTACCCTTGGCCATAGCCCAACAAATTCATCAAATGGCTGATGGCCTACCCTTGGCCATAGCCCAACAAATCATCAAAGGGCCTTGGCCTACCTTGGCCATAGCCCAACAAATTCATCAAATGGCTGATGGCCTACCCTTGGCCATAGCCCAACAAATTCATCAAATGGCTGATGGCCTACCCTTGGCCATAACCCAACAAATCATCAAAGGGCCTTGGCCTACCTTGGCCATAGCCCAACAAATTCATCAAAAGGGCTGATGGCCTACCTTGGCCATAGCCCAACAAATTCATCAAACGGCTGATGGCCATAGCCCAACAAATCATCAAAGGGCCTTGGCCTACCTTGGCCATAGCCCAACAAATTCATCAAAAGGGCTGATGGCCTACCTTGGCCATAGCCCAACAAATTCATCAAAAGGGCTGATGGCCTACCTTGGCCATAGTCCAACAAATTCATCAAATGGCTGATGGCCTACCCTTGGCCATAGCCCAACAAATCATCAAAGGGCCTTGGCCATAGCCCAACAAATTCACCAAAAGGGCTGATGGCCTACCTTGGCCATAGCCCAACAAATTCATCAAAAGGACTGATGGCCTACCTTGTCCATAGTCCAAAAAATTCATCAAATGGCTGATGGCCTACCCTTGGCCATAGCCCAACAAATCCATCAAACGGCTGATGGCCTACCCTTGGCCATAGCCCAACAAATCATCAAAGGGCCTTGGCCTACCTTCGCCATAGCCCAACAAATTTATCAAATGGCTGATGGCCTACCCTTGGCCATAGCCCAACAAATCGTCAAAGGGCCTTGGCCTACCTTGGCCATAGCCCAACAAATTCATCAAAAGGGCTGATGGCCTACCTTGGCTATAGCCCAACAAATTCATCAAACGGCTGATGGCCTACTCTTGGCCATAGCCCAACAAATCATCAAAGGGCCTTGGCCTACCTTGGCCATAGCCCAACAAATTCATCAAAAGGGCTGATGGCCTACCTTGGCCATAGCCCAACAAATTCATCAAAAGGGCTGATGGCCTACCTTGGCCATAGTCCAACAAATTCATCAAATGGCTGATGGCCTACCCTTGGCCATAGCCCAACAAATCCATCAAATGGCTGATGGCCTACCCTTGGCCATAGCCCAACAAATCATCAAAGGGCCTTGGCCTACCTTGGCCATACATAGCCCAACAAATTCATCAAACGGCTGATGGCCTACCCTTGGCCATAGCCCAACAAATCATCAAAGGGCGTTGGCCTACCTTGGCCATAGCCCAATAAATTCATCGAAAGGGCTGATGGCCTACCTTGGCCATAGCCCAACAAATTCATCAAAAGGGCTGATGGCCTACCTTGGCCATAGTCCAACAAATTCATCAAATGGCTGATGGCCTACCCTTGGCCATAGCCCAACAAATCCATCAAATGGCTGATGGCCTACCCTTGGCCATAGCCCAACAAATCATCAAAGGGCCTTGGCCTACCTTGGCCATAGCCCAACAAATTCATCAAACGGCTGATGGCCTACCCTTGGCCATAGCCCAACAAATCATCAAAGGGCGTTGGCCTACCTTGGCCATAGCCCAATAAATTCATCGAAAGGGCTGATGGCCTACCTTGGCCATAGCCCAACAAATTCATCAAAAGGGCTGATGGCCTACCTACCTTGGCCATAGTCCGACAAATTCATCAAATGGCTGATGGCCTACCCTTGGCCATAGCCCAACAAATTCATCAAAGGGCCTTGGCCTACCTTGGCCATATCTCAACAAATTTATCAAAAGGGCTGATGGCCTACCTTGGCCATAGCCCAACAAATTCATCAAACGGCTGATGGCCTACCCTTGGCCATAGCCCAACAAATCATCAAAGGGCCTTGGCCTACCTTGGCCATAGCCCAACAAATTCATCAAAAGGGCCTTGGCCTACCTTGGCCATAGCCCAACATATTCAACAAGGGGCTGATGGCCTCCCTTGGCCATAGCCCAACCTATTCAACAAGGGTCTTGTGGCCTCCCTTGGCCAGAGACCAAACAGCAAGGGTCTTGTGGCCTCTCTTGTCTTGGCCAGAGACCAAACAGCAAGGGTCTTGTGGCCTCTCTTGGCCAGAGACCAAAAACAAGGGTCTTGTGGCCTCCTTTGGCCACAGACCAAACAACAGGGGTCTTGTAGCCTCCCTTGGCCATAGGCCAAACAACACAAAAACAGTACAGGATTCAAAGCCCCAAGCCCTTCAGATCTACCTGTGAAGGAATAACATTTACTCCACTAAAACTACGGGTATTGACTAGTCTGAAGTGGTCTGAATACAGTACAAACTCTTTTCACTAAACAACACAGAGACAATCAATACTATGTGGAGCTGCCTTGGAAAACACCTTGTCCAGAAATAATGGACAATTTGAAAGTAGCTAAGGCACATCTGTATAAAAATTACAGAAAACTTAAAAATGACAATCTTGTAGAACAATACAACAACATATTCAAAGAACAAATAGAAAGGGGCTTCATTGAAGAAGTTTCTGATGAACCCTTTAAAAAAACAAGGTTGTCATTATTTAACACACAGGGGAGTTTACAGGGAAGACTCATCCACAACTAAACTAAGAGTAGTATACAACTGTAGTTTAAAAGACACAAATTCTGTTAGTTTAAATGATTGTCTCATGGAAGGCCCAAACCTTGTCTCAGATTTTATAAAAATTCTCCTTTGCTTCCGTTTAGACAGTTATGCAGTACAAAGTGACATAGAAAAAGCATTCCTCTGTATAAATTTGAAGCTTGAGTATGATAAAAATCATCTCAGGTTTTTGTGGTTTAATGATCCACATGACTTTAACAAAGGTTTCAAAACCTACAGATTTAAAGTAATTATTTTTGGAGCAAATTGCTCTCCAAGTATTCTTGCTTTAACAATTAAAAACCACCTAAACTTATTTCAAGAGGAATTGCTTGAAATTTACCAAATGTCACAACCCATAATGAAGCAAGGAAATTTTGGATTGAGAGAGTGGGTTTCTAATTCTCCTAAATTAAATGAACAAATAACAAAAGACAACAATGGGAACATTGAACCAAACAATTACACAAAAACACTTTGAATGCTTTGGTTTTTAAAACAGAATTCCGAACACGATGACACTCTTTGCACAAAGAGTTATAACTTAAATCCAAATGCCAATACAAAAAGACAAGTGCTTTCAGAATCATCCAAAATTTTTGACCCCATTGGATTATATTTACCAGCAACCATAAGATCCAAAATCCTTTTGCAAGACTTATGGAAAAAGAAAATTGATTGGGATGAACCACTTTCAGTGGAAGACCAACTTCATTGGAAAAAATTAGCCGCAGACTTAAACAAAGTTCAAGACATCTACGTACCAAGATGTGCTGGCTACAGATTGAAATCTCAAACACTACACATTTTTACAGATGCCAGCACACAAGCTTACGGGTGTTGTGCCTATTTAACAAGTGAAAATGAAAGTAACTTGGTTTATTCAAAGGCAAAAGTGGCACCCTTAAACCAAGAGAAAACTGTACCACAACTTGAATTATTAGCTGTCTCATTGGGAGTTAAAACAGCAGACTTTCTCTCACAAGTGTATAAAGAAGTTGACATAACAGACATTTACTTATGGACAGACAGTCAAATTTGTCTAACATGGGTGACCAACACAGATACAACTTCTTGCAAAAACATATTTGTGAGAAACAGACTAACAGAAATCAAAACTGCAAACACATCCCTTGGTATCAAATTTAGGTACATAAAAACAAAAGAGAATCCTGCAGACTTTTTGACAAGAGGGCTCTCTTACAAACTGTTGAAAACAAATAAAATCTGGTATGAAGGGCCTGAATGGCTAACATGTGAGAATCTTTGGCCAGCCAAAGTAGTTAACCTCACACTCAACTATACGACAACTGAAAAGATCAATGAGGACAAACCTATATTTGACTATAAACATTATTCAGACCTCAACAAACTCTTGAGAATTACAGTCTATTGCTGCAAGTTTGTCAATAGCTACCTTCTCAAACACTGTCCTCAGAAGGCCTTTTCTAACTTAACCTCTTAACGACCAATGTTTTTGTAGGGTTAAGTTATGAATGCGTGTATTGGAAACGGTACAAATTTGACCCAGTGGTCCAAAAGAGGTTAACAGAAACTGCAACAAAACTGGCTCAAACAGATACAAGCTTCAGAATTTGACAAGGAGTTGAAGTATCTTAGGTCCAGTAACACATTAAACAAAGGAATTCCTTCACTTGTCATGGATCTAAATCTGTACCTGGATACAGAGGGTCTGATAAGGTGTAAAGGAAGGCTTAACAAATCAACTTTGACTTACAACTCTAAGCACCCAATTCTTCTTCCGAGGAGGAATCACTTCATAAAACTCAATTTATAACAAAATGGAGAGAAGAATACTTAACAAGTCTTAGAGAAAGACATAAACAATTAACAAAACAAATTTGGAATGATTCAGTCAAAATTGGGGACATTGTGTTGATATTTAACAAGACACTAAGACAACATTGGTCAATGGGAAAAGTCATAGAACTCAAAACTAGTGAAGATGAAATTACCAGGGTTGTAAAACTGAAAACAGCAACTGGTGAAACCACCAGAGATATCACATTACTCTCTCCTTTGGAGTGTGGGGCTAAATTAGAACCATTACCCCAAAGGATGGATGATCAGGATACTATTGGGGAGGAATCTTTCAATGTACCCAGTGGCGTATCAAGGGAGGGGCGAGAGGGGCGACCGCCCCGAGCGGCACTTCCCGAGGGGCGGCAAATTACTGTCAGGCGGGTGCAGTATGCAAAATTTTGGGTTTTTATGTTTAAAAATGCAGGAATCCTTCGTTGATTTTATTAAATTAGAGGGGAAGACTGCTGAGGCAGTTACTGATCTCATTGTCACTAAGCTCCGTGAGGATGGGCTGGATATCCAGAATTGTTATGGTCAAGGGTATGACAATGCTGCTACGATGGCAGGTATTCATCTTGGAGTTCAACGCAGAATTCTTGATGTTAGCAAACACGCTGTTTTCATTCCTTGCAATAACCACTCGCTGAACTTGGCTGGAGTTCATGCCGCGGGACTGAGTCCTAATGCTGTAACTTTCTTTGGAACAATTGAACGAATTTTCGTCTACTTTTCTTCCTCTACTCATCGTTGGGATGTCTTAACAAAACATTCCAAAATCACTGTCAAGCGAGTCTCTGATACGCGGTGGAGTGCTAAGTATGATGCTGTTTCTAGTCTTAAGAAGAACTTGACTCATGTTGTTAGTGCCTTGGAAGAACTGAGTGAAGGGGTCTCCGAAAATCTGGACACAAAGGGCGATGCTGAAGCTCTGTTGACCTCCATCATGTCATACACATTCATTGTGTACTTATTTTTCTGGGATCCAGTGCTGAAAGAAATCAATGATGCTCAGCTATATTTTCAAAGAAAGGGACTTGCTTTGGACCAGTGTGCATTAAAAATGAACTCTTTATCCGTGTTTTTAACTAATGAACAAGAGGCAGTAGTATCAAACGCTGCAGATGCCGCCGAAGAGTTCTGTAATGAAATGGATATCAGTATAGACCGCAGAGTCAGGAGACGAAGAATGCCTGGAGAGCAAGCTCGTGATGCTGGATTGACCGTGCAAGAAGATGTACGCAGATAATTTTTTTGAAATCATGGATCGTTTATTAGCAGAAATTGAAAAACGCACAGTTTGTCTTAAAAACATGAATGATCGCTTTGAATTTCTGTCTCCTTCGTACCTTTTGAATCAGTCCAAAGATGAAGAAATTAATACCAAGGTCAATAATTTTTCTTCCATCTACAATGACATTAATCCAGGAAGTCTACTGGAAGAAATAAAGCGTTTGCACAGACATTTGCTCAGTTTCGAAAGCATAAGCGTCGACGATGATCCAAAGAACTGGGATCAGGGCCGTAACTAGGGTTTAGAAATTAGTGAGGTCCAGATTTTTTTCGAGCGCGGCGGGACGAGCAAAATTCAGACCAAAATGACATCTACAAACACAACCCAAGCTATACACTAAACACAAAACACCAAACGCTCGACGCTCCCTCTTTTCAAAAGAAAAGCGGTAATATGCGTTTCATACACGGAGAACGGTTGTCTCTTTTTTTTTTTTAGGAAATAATTACCGAGGTCCGGACCTCGGTGACCTCATAGGTAGTTACGGCCATGACTGGGATATGTTAAAACTACTTCAGTAGATCATTAAATGGGATCTAGTGGAATCTTTGCCTCATATAACAATTGCCCTCCGGATCTGTCTAACTACATGCATGTCCGTGGCAAGTTGCGAACGAAGTTTCTCGAAACTGAAACTTATAAAAACTTACCTCAGGTCAACTATAAGTCAATCTAGACTGAGCAATTTGGCGATTATTTCAATTGAACGCGAAGTTGCAGAGACAATGGACATAGAAAAAATCATTCATGAATTTTCTGTTATGAAAGTCCGAAAATTTAACTAGGCATTATACATTATATAGTTATTGTTAAAATTATGTAGTATATTATGTACGGTACATTATGTAGTATTGTTAAAATTGAAGTTGCTTTATTTAAGTTTTTCTTCCAATAAAAGTTTTGTTTAGAAGTGTATTTTTGTAAAGGAATTGTTTTTAAAATTGAAAATTGTTGCAGGGGGGGGGGGGGGCGTTGGCATTTTCGCCCCGAGCGGCAAAAAGTATTGGTACACCTCTGAATGTACCTGATGTAACTCAGACTAAACCGGACAGGCCTCAAAGAAAGACTGCTTTGAAAGCCAGAAAACTTTTACAAGAAAAAATTAAGATTGGTGACTTATAAACCTTACACAGATTGAGCAAAGTTAAAATGCTTAATAACTTTACTTTAATTCCATAAATTTCCTACACCTAAAGGGAGTCAAACTGATTGACATAACTTTAACTAAACTTGAGAAGCTAGCCTCTTGAACTTTTATATTTAAATAGGTCTTGAGTAACCTTTCTTCCTAAATTTCTACTTCATTCTTTTAATCCATTTTTACATGTTTTACACAGTTTGTCAAAAAATTTGATCTATAACATACAAATTCCACCCCCCCCCCCCCCCCAGTATATGGAAAAACTATACGCGCTCACAACATGGTATCATATGTGGTACCTTTATTTCATAATTAAATATAAATTATTAATTAATTGAATTAAATATCTATACAAAATTGCCTCGGGATTGGCGACACACAGTGCTGGACTTACCTATAAGCTAAATAAGCTATAGCTTAGGGCCACACACCCTCGGGGGCCTCATTTTTTTAAATATATTTTTATTTTATCATTAGTTTTTATTCTTTAACACTAATTCATCAAAAATTATATATATATATATATATATATATATATTTTTTTCTTTCTCATTAACATTAATATAAAAAATAATTATAGTAATAATTATTTTAAATTTTTTAACCGAATTTTTTTAGAGAAGGGCCTCAAATTTCATATAGCTTAGGGCCTCAGCAGGAAGGGCCTCAAATTTCATATAGCTTAGGGCCTCAGCAGGTGAAAGTCCGGCCCTGGCGACACAGCCTATTGGGAATGAAATAATTGCCATACGTACAAAGAACCGGTATGTATGCATCGAGCCTCACATAGCAACAAGAAAACCCAATTTATTGTTTAGTCTACCACAGAGAAGTAGACCAAACAAAACTTTGCCAGATCAGCAAATAATGAAAATACAACGCGAATATAGGAACGGCTCTCGGAGCTGTTTATTGTACAGCGAACGCTTTAAACAGGGAAGATGTGCTTTTGTCTTCCCTAAAGTTCTGAGTGAATTCCTTATAATAAACTTAATTACTGCAGATAGGATAGGCCTATACCTACAAGTGTTTATATAGTGACTGCCTATATTAATTACATCACGTTAACTCATCGCGTAACTCCATCGTGGCGGCCCTACACCGAAAAAGATCGTGACGCCCTACATCGAAGCAAACTAAGACCCAGCAAAAATAACGTGGGACAATTTCTTTTCGTTCACATATAGGCATCTAAAATTCCGACGCTAAAATTACCATAAACAATTAAATATAAAGAGGTCCTTTAAAGACCTACATATTCATAACTCTCTAACGAAAAAACATAGGGCTTTTGTCGTTTAACTCTCCATTGAAATCTGCTGGAAATTTCCAACGGATGAGGGTATCAGGCAATCAACCCATAGCCCTATATAGTTTTTCAAACATCTGAAGAGCTTTCAAAGAAGTGAGAAACCTCTTGATAGAGCTCTTCATCTCTTTGGGTGGCTTCTTCACTCTTCTTTTCTTCCTTTCTTCCCTCTCTCGAATTTTCTTTTTCTTAGCAATAACAATCTGTTTTTTGGTTTCTGAATAATCTGCCGTACCAATCTGCATACTTCCTTGGCCTCCTGCCTTTGTTCTCTGCGCCTTTATGAAAGCCAGCTCCAAAACAGGGATCTTCTTCTCACGAGGACAGCGACAATCAATGTGAGGGTGAGGTTCTCTTCTGCATGAGGGAGAACAATTGGCTTCAGAACACAACTCTATGGGACACTGGCAGTTAAAAATGTCAAGAAGAGTATCAAGTGTGTGCAGAAATTTATTTTTCTTTGTTAGTTTTCCTTTACCAAGTGATGTCTTAACTGCTTTGTGCCACAGCTTTGTTAATTTTATCTCAATAGTTATATACTGATTGAGTACAGGTGGTTTGAATAACACATTAGCTTTTTTCCACTGATGCAGAAGAGGGGGAATCATGTCCCTTATGAGCTCTTTCTCTGTGTAGTTCCTTCTATCCTTTGTATTTTGTTCACGAAGGAGTAACCCTAGTCTCAGCATGTCTCGCACTGTTGGTAGTTCTGATACGAGAGAGAAGCTCCTTGCCTGTACCGACTAACAGGCTCAAGTGGCATGACAACTGACCTCTTGTCTTCAATTTTGGCATCTTAGGAATATCTGAAAAGAAAAAAACATTTAAGTATTTTATATCAATTACGATGTTTCAAAGTTTAGTCATTCGATGTTCTAAAATTCAATAAAAAATATTTCATGGGATTACAACATAATTAGACAGAAGAATATGATGATAATAAATAATTGTAATAATCAATAATCCATACTTACAGTTAAACTGTAGTATTCATCTAGTAGAATAACTATGAAGTAGGTACAAGAGCAATAACAGCAAACCACCGTCTATGACATCTAAGAGGCAACTGAGGACTGAGAGTGAGGGACAGTCAGAGATGGGCAAGATCACCAACTTTGGTGATCTTGAAGATCAAGATCAGATCACCAGAAAAATGTGATCTTGAAGATCAAGATCAGATCACCAGAAAAATGTGATCTTGAAGATCCAGATCAAGATCGTGATCTTGAAGATCACTTTTCAAGATCAATTTTTAAGATCACTTTTATATGAATTGAAAAAAGTTGTACTCTTGTAGAGTAAACAAAAACAAATTATTTTGTTAATCACTCCTGAAAAGTATCACTCCTAATACTCCCCTGAGGGCTGAGGCAATACAAGCATCGCATCCTACCCATGTCACCTGATCTAAACCACGGGGATTGACGATTCCCCTTTCAGTTTTTCAGGTGGTAAACTTAAAACTTAGTATTATCATAACTTATCAGCAAAGAAAAAACTATTAAATGACCTACATATAGTTTTTAGTTCTATTTTTCTCAATTCTCATTTCACCAGGTCCATAACCCATATCAATGAATGGTCAGCATATATAAGTAAACATTTTTTACATAGAATTTAATTTTACAGTTTTACTGCAGTACGCAATTACTGACAATATAAGGGTAAAAACCGCAAGTTAAGAGTGTTAATTTAATGTTCAACCGCTGTAAACATTTGCTTTCAGCAAAACCAATTGTTCAAAGTTACCATCCGAGAGACGACTTCGTTTGGGGCTATGAACCATGCCAGCAAACGAAAACAACCGTTCCACTGGTGCAGAGGAAGGTAGCGTGGTGTTATACCTCTTGAAGATCTTCTTTATAGCAGGATACCTATCTAAAGAGTCGAGTGCCTTACTGGTGTCCTGCAAATAATTGAGGACTTCCAAGTCTTCCTTGTTGTTAGGAGCAGAGAATGAGCCGTCCATAGTTCTGAAGAAATCGTCTTCAGATGATGAGTCTGAGTTCACCGAACTATTACCACTGCTGTCAGAATTACAATTTCTTACAGCCATTTGCAGCTTGTCTTTTACTTGAGACTTGATTGCTTCATGATCGCCGAAATTAGGCCCTTGCAACAATGATATCCATCTAAGTTTGAAATACGGATGAGATACTGAGGCCAAAACGGCATCAGTTACCTCGGGGCTCAACGACAAAAAATGACCAAATCTGGCATTGAAGCCAGAGACGACTGCTGCCAGTAATGGCATGCAGTGTCTCAAGCGCAGGTCGTTTGGTTGGATAGGCTCCAATCTTGCGAGGGCATCTTGAGTCACTAGGACTGTTGGAAGAAGACAACCGTAGTAGCATTCTTTCTCTGCCTGTAATTTGTTGAGGGCTGCTGCAATTGGTTTTAGAACAGACAAATATTCTGAAATAAATTCCAATTCATTGTCTTTGAGGATAGGTAGATTCAGTTCTTCAAGAGCTACATTCACGTCGTTCTTATGTTTATATATTTGGCTTAATGAGTCGTACATTGAGTTCCATCGGGTGACGCATGGGTACCTAAATTGGACGCCAGTTATTTCCTGTATTTTTTCTGCTGACTTGGGTTTACCAGCAGCATTCCACAGCGCCGAACATTTTCCCATTGCAGAATGCTTTATCTTCTTTAGTCCAGGTGAATTCAGTCCTTTATCTGCATCAGTTGTTGCTACCAAGTTCAATGTGTGGGAGGCACATCGAATATGGGATGATAGTTTCACTGACTCCTCTCCATGCTCTCCTGAATGTTCAGGAAAGTTGCTGATGATAACCTCTTCATCTGAATCTTTTTCATCATCATCTTCATCTGCATCATCTTCATCAATGTCGTCAGTACGATTCTGAACACGAACACCGAACTCTTTAAAGCATTTCACCATGTTCGATGCATTGTCGGTGACTGTAGATACAACTTTTCTATAAGATAAACCATGCTCCGAGTTGATCCTGTCCAATATTCCAGCAATTTTATCAAAGCTATGTGTTCCACGAAATCTTCGGCATGCCAGTGCAGCTGATCCTCGCGACAAGTCATCATTGATCTGTAATGTAAGAATATAAAATCAATGTTTGTATGAACATTTTTTTAAGCTTAATTTAATAATATTGGTTAGACACGCACCAGCTAAACTGCGCCACCAAACATTGAAGAGAAGAACTATGTGATATAAAGGAGGCAATTCAGCGATGAGTCGCCTACCATACCACCACATCAGTGACCCATCCCATAAGAGCAAAATGTGGAAGAGTCCATATTCACAGGCTGTGAATATGGACTCTTCCACATTTTGCTGTGAATCAGACACAATGACAGATGACAGAATCAGTGAATTAGTGTGAAATTACTGTGAATCACAGCAAAATGAAGACTCACCAAATTAATGAATGAGGAACACATGTCGAATAATTGAAAAGATTATACTATAAGTCTATCAGACTATCAGTCTATCACCAATGGTCAATTTATCAATTATATAAAAATAATACACTAAATCAATAGCATACCCAATGCGCAGTGACTCCCATGAAACTGCGGTGATTAGTTCACCATATGTCGCATGTAACACACACATGGTCAACTGCTGCCAGTTTTGCTTGTATGTCTTCCTTCATTGTACTGGTTGTTGTTTCAAGAGATCTAGCCAGGGTGCGTCTAGATGGCACCTGAACAGCCGGGTTGACGTCTGAAAAAAATATTTAAAAATTAAAACAAATACAATAGATTAGCTATGGAAAAAATATCAAAATATTTAGCTAGGCTAGCGATAGTCTAATGTTCATACAAATAATATGATTAATTATTTTAATCAGATATTAGCTATGGAAAAAATAGCAAAATATTTGAGTTATACTAACATGAAAGAAGATCCTTAAATTCATGTAGTTCAACTAGGCTCAATGGTAGGAGCCCATTAGCCACAAGCGAGAGAATCTTCTTTTCAAGGATATCCTTGCATATTGGTGGTCCTGGTTTTTGCTTGGAAATGTGGAACATGCTTAGTGTTGACTGCTTGGCAATTTTGGCAGGGCCAGCATTGCTGCCGCTGGCATCTTCTTCTTTAGCTGGACGCTTGCGAGATTTCTTCTCCGATTCATATTCACCCAAAAGATCCGAATGTAGTTTCTGCACAAGAAAATAAATTATTATCATGCGGAGAGACTTCTTGAACACCCTGTATAATATTTATCAGAGTATCAAACTTCTAGTTGAAATTAATACTTAACAAGATTCTAAAATTTTGTTATCTTTAACTAAAATTATTTTCACCATGATCAGTGCATTTTTATCCTATGTTAAATTGAAAGCCGAATTTCGTCCTTCAGTAACTAAATAGGAGAAATTACAGACATGGATCAGACAGAGAGAAAGACAGATACACCTGGCGTTTTATTATAGTTGGATATCGGCAGTTTTTAATGTAGTTACTAGTCCATAATCTATTAATATCTGAAGTGCACAATATATTCAAATGGACGTCTATGTAAATGTAGCATTAGTCTTGTATGGCACCAGTCACTTAAAATATGACTTGAACTATTATGTTAATGTTGCTACTTACTACTTAGTTACTAAGTAGTACTAACCCTGAGGTGCCTCAGAAGATTGCTTGTTGAGTCGAGGCCAGCAGACAGAATTGTAGTTTTCTTTGTACACTGCCTACAAATAACTTTGATACTGTTTCCAGTTTTTTCGACAATTTGAAAATATTTTCCGTTCAATAGCACAGATTGATCCTTATTACCACCATTGTTATCTAAATATATTGAATACTGTTCTGGTGACAACCTAGAATATTTGGTTCCCTTGGGAGCCTGTTGAAGTTGTAAAATTGCACTCATTATTAAAAAATTCAATCTGTAAATAAAATATGTTTAGAATTAATTTATTATGAATACTGACCTATAGGCTATATTTTATGCCTATATATAATAATATATTAATAGAACACTTTTTAACATAATTGCACAGTAAATTACACTTTTTACGAGCCTAAATTCCACAGCAACTACACCTTCCATGAGCCCACGCATGACGCAAGTCACCCAACTAACAGAAAACATAAACAGTCGGTGTTGAACAAAGTTGCCACCAGATGTCGCTTGGACAAAAAACAAATGACATTCGCATAGCGGCATATTTAAGAATCTGAAATTAAAAGTGATCTTGAAGTCTAAAGTGATCTTCAAGATCAAGATCACAAGAAATAAAGTGATCTTAGATCAAGATCAAGATCACCATAATAAAAGTGATCTTCAAGATCAAGATCAGATCACGATCTTGATCTTCAAGATCACGATCTGATCTTGAAGATCAAGATCGTGCCCATCTCTGGGGACAGTTCTATTCATGTTGTGACTTGTACATTGTACAGCAACTATATGACCTTGAAAACACTCCATATGCGATCAGTGGGATAATTCTGTGACAGATGAATAGTTAATCAATTTATGTCCTATTATTTAGTAAAAGAGTCAATTTCTGAAACTTTATTTTATTTCATTTTGGTTGGCCAATTTCAAGTTTTTGACATGAAAAGACACTATATTTTCACTACCAAAATTGATTTGAAAAAAGTTGACAAAATTGACACACCCTAAATTGTGGAACCTTGTCAAATGCTTTACTAAAATCCAAATAAATAATGTCAGAGGCATTCCAAGTCAAGTGTACACACTTTTTGTTGATTTCTGCCACTCGTCTCACTGATTTTAATGATTTTTGGTGTGGTAGTTGGGTATGATGAGTAATGAAGCGTGACCAAATTTTAGCCACTTGGGTCAAATAGTTTGGGAGTAATGAGCCCCCCCAAATTTTGCTGGGCAGTAACGCGTTACAATTAATGCGTTATGTAACGCGGTACTTTTTTAGTAACAGTAGCGGTAACGGCATTACATTTCAAATCAAGTAACTCTTTCAGTAACAACGTTACTTTTTTAGGGAAATACATTCGTTAGTCATTACTCGTTACTTTTTTATCGTAGCTCGCGATTAGCTTCTTTCGATCCTCACTCATTATTCATTAACCGTTAAAAATTTGTCCCTTCACTATGAGCGAGGTGTGCAATAATAAAATTCAGCCTGTGCATGTTGGCCGTTGGCATGTTGGCAGCCTACCCTCATCCACCCTCTCCCCCTACACTGACAGCACTGTCAAAGTAAAAAGGCGAAGAACCCTGGAGCAGGGAGGGACCTAAGTTCAACAGAGGTTCCGTCATTCCTCTTATAGTTATCTGGGCCTTCACGGCAAGCTAGCTCTGCATCCTTCCCATCCACTAACTTTAAAAATATGTTTATTAAACTTAATACCCTATACCATCTAGTGCCGCTGTTGAGCGGGTTTTTTTAGTAGGGAAGGATATACTGCATCCAAAATGAGACTCGCTCTTAGATGCAACTTTTGAGAAGCTTCTTTTCTTAAATGCCAATAAAGATCTTTTGAATAATAGTTCTTAAGTTAGTATATTTAGCTAATAAATTTCAATTATCATTGCCATGCACAGTAACTCATTTGATTCATTTCTTTAGTATTTCGTATTATTGTTTTGCAAAACTAAACTTTCCTGGTATATTCTAGCATTAGTAAATTAGTAGTATCAATAGTATGCTACATCCTGAGGCTCCAGTGCTTCCACAGAATTAAATTTGATTTCCTTAACAAGACTAGGAAATTTCCTTAAATTTCCTTGCAATTAAGACAAATTTCCTTACAGTTATCCTTCAAAAGTAAAACATAATGATTGGATAGGGGGCTATGATATGAATGATTATATTTTTGCTGTCCACTCCAACATTCATAATTAAGTATATCCTACTGCAGAAAATACATATTTGCAGCGTTTGGTACAGTTTATTTTGCAAGGAAACAACATAGAGACAGGGCTGGATTAACCCGAAGGCTAAAAGGCTGAAAGCCTTGGCCTACGAAAAAGTGTGGCCTACAAAAAAAAATTCAACCTCACTAGCAGACAGGGTTCCCAGATCAGGGTGAAACACCCACGAAAAAAACCTAGGAAACACCTACGAAACCTTTAATCCGGTCCTGCATAGAGAAAACAGATTTATACAAGAAACATACAGTATTGATTACATACCTTAGTCATCAGTGTTCACTTGCACTGCAGTTTTTTGTTAAGAATGATTTTCTCAGTTTTTCAACTTCTGCATCATCAGCCCTGGTATTCATTTGTTGATGTAACTTTAAGCATCTGATTTGGTGGATCCAGTTTTGCGGCCATACCTGTGCCGCCTTGTTGAAATGCCAATTTTGTAGTTAGTAGGCCAATTAAACTCTCATGTTTAAGTGCAGCTCTGTGATCACTTTTTTTTGTTTTAACTGGCAAAAAATTCTCTCAACTGATGCATTGGAGAATGGAAATGATAGCAAAACTGTAATTACCCTGCGTAAATGTGGATATGTAAAAATGCCTTCTACATTTTTGGCATTCAAAATTGTATGCCAGTATGATTTTAAATCCATTTCTGCATTTACATTTGTCTCCATTGCCTGTTTTCTCCACTCAAGATCAAGTTCTTGAAGGTCTATATCAGATAAATATGGCAATTTCTCCATGACAGGTGCCAGGGTTGACACCATCAAATTGTTTGCAACTTGAGGCGACAAGCATGACAAAAAATCAAGATGTATATCCAGTGGTGTAGTGCTAAATAAAGAAGTGAGGGAACGCATTTTGAAAGTGTTACTCAGATGCGGGGGGGGGGACAATGGCGAGCGCGGCGAGCCCATACAGCTGGGGGTCCGAGGGCACTGTAAACCCCCCGGGAAATCTTTTGAAATTTGACCAATTTCAGGGATATTTTGAGGTCATATGCACTGGATATTAGAATATATTCCAAGGTTGAAGATGCAGTATTTCCAGTGTCATTAGATATATGACATCCAGTACGATCAATAAAAATAGCTAACAACTGGAATGATTAACTAAAAAAAAGTTAACAACTGGTACGCCGTGGTGACTGTTTCATCAGATCTTTATAGGCTAGCATTGCCTCAGTCGAAGCTAAAAGAAATGAAACAGTTAATGATTCTTTCTCATATTTCTTCTAGGGGTGGGAATTAAAATTTCATGACGGTAGAGATTTGTAAGTTCGGATTTATTTGAAATAGTGAGGGAACGCCGTTCCGTCTACCAAAAAAGTAAGGGAACGCCGTTCCCACGCGTTCCCACAGCACTACACCACTGTGTATATCATCAAATCTCTTTTGGATTTGAACAGCACATTCAATAAGAAATTTTCTGCAGTGGGTGTAGAACAGATTTACATCATTATGTTAATAACCCAGGTCACTAGCTATGCTTGTAATTGTAGCATTGGTCTTTACACCAACATAAGTTTTATTGAGTGGGACCAGTGATGGGCAGTATCTAGATACATGTATCGCCGATACGTATCGATCGATACTTTTGTATCGGTATCGGTATCGCTTTAGCTACTTGACAAAAGTATCGATTTATCGGTATCGCTAAGGTCAATTTTCTTAAATGTATCGAAAAAAATCGATACTTCGATACATCGATACATTAATAAGAATTTTTAAATATTTAAATAGATGTTATAATATGACACTACTGAGTTATATTTATGAATATACATAAATAATAATTTTTAAATATTTATTTAATGACAGTACTACTCTACTGGTCACGTCACACAGTACGGCGCAACGTTTAAACACGTTTGTACTTGTGTTATTGAGATTAATTAACCATAATATAGAAACGCTCATATAATATAGAATGCTCACTGGTGTTGCAACACTATTGGCCACGCCCACTCGGTGTTGAGTTTAAACAGGTTCATACTTGTAACGCAGCGATTCCTCTTGGTCCCCCGAGGCATTTCTTATCAATCAGTCACTCATTAAGTAGACGTCACGCCGAGTAGTTGTGCGATAATGAGTGAAGATATTAATAGTAATAATAACGCGTCAGGGAGTGAGCCACAAAAGGAACAACCTGGTGAAAATGACGCGACAGAAAATCATTTCCATAAAATTAAAGATACCAACTGGTCAAAATCAGTCCTAATAACTTGCGGTAAATATTTTAAGATTGCGAATTGTGATGAGCGACTTAAATTATCTTGCTTGTGTCTCTTGTGCCCTTCAAAACCTGGTGTATTCATTAGTGCTGACCCGTCTTCGTGTTGCAATTTGAAGACTCATGTTTCGGTAAGTGCATATAAACAAGTCTTTAAATAGTAATGGGCTGCATGGGCAGCACGTAAAAGTATTGAAATACATTTGTAATTAATTAAAATTACGTATTTAAAAGTGTATTTTTAATGCGTTAACTTTCAAGAACTTTAAATATATATATATATAAATGTAGTTTAAATAAATATTAAATGCATTCAAATGTTATGTATTTTTGAGTTTATAGCAATGTATTTGATAATTAGATAAATGTATTTGGTATTATATACAAATAATACAATTCAGAAGCGTATTTAGTATTTTTTATATTTTAGTGGCGCATTAAGTATTTAAATACGTACGTATAAAGCGTCCATCTCTGATACAGAATATATTTTGTGAATTTGAAAACGTGCAAAATCTATTTGCTTTGCTATATACTTTCAGAGACGTCATCCTGATGTGTTGGAGGAATTTGAAGAGTACCGCAAAAATCGCGTACGGAAGAGAGCCGCTAGTGTTACAAGCAGTCTTAAGCAGCCTGAAGTCAAACGTTCAAAGCACTCCATACAAACGACTCTAGCATTTGGCAAGAAAACAGGAGCAGGACCAACAATTAACCAGCAACAATTTGATGAAAAGATAGTCTCTTTCATAGTGGATGGAATGTACACCCCCTCTCTCTCGTAGAAAATGAGAAATTCAAAGATTTATTCTGTGGTAAGTAGAGCCTAAATTTAACACGTGATTTGTTTTAAGAAACGACGCTAAGAAATTAGATAGAAACATTGAATATTAATGTATTTATGTATTCATTATAACAATTGTTCGAAATATTATGGTGCAAAAACTTTGAGTTTCTCATATGAGTCATATAATTATAAAGTTTGCAGTTGATTGGTAAAATAACTGCGAACATGTTTTCATAAATACTTATTCCTTTAGTTATTACCGTATAATTATTTAAAGAAACATAAAGCTGTGATTCGAAAAACATCGTTTGGCTAGCTCATATAGACCATAAAATATGAATTATATGATTAAGAATAAGACAATACATACAAACCAGGTTTTTCACTAATTTAATTATTTTTACAGGAGTCTATCCATCTTTACAAGTTCCCTCACGACGTTCATTGAGCCGTCAAGTGTCTTCACTAGCTTTGTGCGTGCGCAAAAAAATAAAGGAAGAACTCTCTGCTCAACCGTACATATGCATGACTGCGGATATCTGGTCAACGAAACACCGCAGTTTTTTGGGAGTTACAGTTGTAGCTGGTTCCTTCTTGGTGCTACTTGTAGTTGCCGGGAAGAATGAAGGATACGAGAGGCAAGCTATCGCTTTGTTGGGTATCTCTTTTAGGGGCCTCTCGTGTCCTCTTCTCTCCCTGTCGTTTGGGGGGTTGGCGTCTTGAAGGAAAAGCCGGTCGTTTTCAGAGTTTATTGAGTTCTTGGTTGGCTGAGGTTATTTTACAGAAGATTTTGTTATTCTATATACAGCTGAATTAATTAAATATATATATATAAATTTATGTACAATACTTATTTATAAAGATTATATATGATTCTTAAAATTACACAATGATAAAATATATACAATTTGGTACGCGCAAAATTGGTTTGTCGGTAACTAATATAAAAATAATATAAATGCGGAAAATTAACTGCGCGGCCCCACACTACTGCCCACCCCGAGAAGCGGAGCACGTATATCAAAAGTAGAAATATTCGGGTCTTGATTTGAATCGGATCCTTCGTCCAGCTCGCGTTGATCCTCGGTCGGCCTCGTTTCCGGTTGTTGCGTTGTCCTGCGCGCCCGTCCTGAGGTCTGTATTTGCTACCTCCGAGGTGCGTCCTCCATCGTCCTTTTTCCTTGCGTGCTTTTTCTCCGATCCGATGTCGTCCGATTGTGCGCCCGGTACCTGTGTGGGACCTGAAACTATATACGCCGGTTTTAAACGATTAATTGAAATGGCTTCTGATGATCCGTTAGTTTTTTCTATTACGAAGTACTTATCGTGGCGTTCGAGAACACGGAAAGGTCCTTGATATGGTGCCTCGAATGGTTTTCGAACACGGTCGATGCGTACAAATACGTGGCTTGATTTGTGGAGTTCCGATGGAATGAATGATTTGGGGGCTGAGTGAATGTTTCCTTGAGAGAGTTGGGCGAAATCGATTTGCGTCATTTTCTTGGCTAATTCGGAGATGAATTTTGAATTGGATTTTGACGACGAATTGGCGATCATTGGCCTCGGGCATAATTGGGTGGTTCCGGTGACGGTGGTGAACGGTGAATAACCCGATTCGTTGGGGAGACTGCGTAAACCAAGGAGAACTATGGGTAAAGCGGGGAGCCAATCTTGTTTTCGAGCGATGATTGCTGTCTTGATGGTGCGATGAGATCTTTCAATTATTCCGTTGGTCTGAGGGCGATACGACAAAGTTCTTAGTCGGTGAAATCCGATGAGAGCTGAGAGTTCCCTAAAGAGTTCGGATTCGAATTGGGATCCGCGGTCCGTTATGACTTGCAGTGGTACACCAATCTTGAAATCCATACATCGAGAAATGCGTGTGCTATTGATGTGGCTGTAGTATCAATCAGAGGATATGCTTCTATCCATCTTGTGGCACGATCGATGCAGGTTAGGAGATATCTATATGGGGAAGGATATGTTTGACCGGGCAAAGTGGTTGGCGGTAAGGGACCGATGATGTCGATATGTACCGTTTCAAATCTTGAACTTGGTAAATCGAAGGGGGTAATTTCTGATTTTGTATGGCGAGAAATGTTTGAGGATTGACATGATTCACAATTTCGGGACCAAGTTCGAATATCCTTATTCATTGAGGGCCAAAAGTATCTTGATTTAATGATACGAAGTGATTGCTTGATGCCTGGACAGTGGCGGTCCTAGCTTACATGACGCCCTGGGCGAACCTCACCTTCAGCGCCCCCCCCCCTGTTCGCCAACACACACATTCGAATCCCCCCAAAATAAAGGACAGACATAACTCTTTCACAAAATAACTTTTTATTGGACTAATTGTTGGAACTTCAGAACCAAAACAAAGACTCAAATTTCTGAGTTTTACAAATCCTTCATCACGTAAATAGAATAACTCACTTAAGAGAATGTAATTATGATACTATGAACAGGAAAAATACAAATTAAATTGCACAACTGCCATAAATAAACTAGAGAATCAAATTTCTAAATTGTACAAATGCTCTATCACATAAATAGAATAAGACACTTAAGAGAGGGTAATTATTATGCTACACTTTGAACAAGAAACAAAATAAATTGCACCACAGCACAACTGCCATCTAAAGCCTGACTCTTCTTACCTTCCTTGATGCAAAGTCATGAATTAAATCATCATATGAAATCTGCTCAGCAATTGTATGATTTATACTGATGATGGCCAGACCGGTAAGGCGTTCCTGTGACATAGTCGACCTCAGGTAGGATTTGATGAGCTTCAGCTTTGAAAAGCTCCTCTCTGCTTCAGCAACAGTGACTGGAAGAGTAAGACCAATTCTGAGAGCAGTCCACAAATTTGGATATATTTCAGAGAGCTCCCTTTCATGGATAAATGTCAGCAGTTCAAGCAAGGATATGGTCTTTGATGGCAAGTCAGGCAAGTTCTTCAGCTCCTGTGCAAGCTCTCTGCCATCCAAGTCAGATTGTCCCTTAAAGTGTAGTGTAGTACTAAGGTTCACACATTGTTCTGTCAGCTCCTCAAATGTGAGATTTTGGAAATGTGTCAGCACTCCAAACTTCTCTCCCACAATTTCCAACGTGGAAAATCTTTCCTGAATGGCTGATGTTGCAGCATCAACCACTGCATTGAAAAATGTCACCTCCAGCTTCTTCAAAGCATCAATCAAGGGCTCATCAGATGCTTCATAGGAGAAGTGCCGCTTTGTGGACCTCAGCCGTTTTTGTTTTAACACAGCCTCCACATTCATTTGTTCACAGATATCTGTGGCTGCCATTTGTGCAGCCACAAAACCTGTTGCCCTGTAATTGCGGAGACCTCTCTCTGTTTTTTTTAGGAGATTTACTGCAACATCAACGTGCATGCTAGGAGACTGCATCTGCTTGCTCACATGCTGAATTTGGCACAACAGGTCATGCCACACCACTGAACAAATGGCGAAGCGGTATGACCCAACCTCCTCTGACAGAGATTGAGCCTCGACCTTTATTACAGAGTCTTTGGTGTGGTCCCTCACCTCGATCAGTGCATCTCTCACTGCAGCTGCCTGATATCTCAGGGGCTCCACACTCTTGATCTTGCTTTCCCACCTTGTATCAGACCACATCTTCAATGTGATGTTCACATGTTTTTTCAAAATGGCCCATCGTTGTGTGGAGGCTGAAAACAAGTTGTAAAGCTTCTGCAAGATGCCAAAGTAACTTGTGGCATCAATAGATCCCTTAGCAGCATCGGCCACAAGCAAATTCAGAGAATGAGCCCCACATGGAACAAACAGAGCTCTGGGATTAATTTCTAGGAGCCTGGATTGAACACCATTGTTTTTTCCCCTCATGTTGGCCCCGTTGTCGTATGATTGTCCTCTACAGTCCATGAAAGGAACTTTTAGCTCCTCCAGTCTCTTCAGAATCAGAGATGCCAAATGTTGACCAGTGGACTCCTCTGCCTCCAAAAACCCCATGAAATGCTCCTTTATATGGGGCTTCCCCTCCAGTGACACAACCCGAATCACAACTGACAACTGTTCAGTGTGGCTGATATCTGGAGTGCAATCTAGAATTATTGAAAAAAACTTTGATTGTTTGATGTCGCTCACCATTGCTGAAATGGTCTTGCTGCTCGACAAATCAATGAGTTCGTTTTGTATGTGGTGGCCGAGGTAGCTGGTGTGACTGGAGGTCCCTTTTTGGACACGGTTAATGTGCTCTTGCATTATAGGATCAAATTGTGCCATCAGTTCAACTTCTTTCAGAAAATTGCCATTTGATGGTGAGAACAATTTTTCTGTATGTCCCCTTAGTGCCAAATTCCTAACTGCCAGAGAATGCACAATAGCAGTGAGACGTGTCAGCACCGCTCTCCATCTCAACTTCTCAGCCTCCAGAAGTGCCATCTCCTGCTTGTCAATGGTCTCCCCCTCTGGCTAGTGGCAGAGGGTGTTCCAAAATATTTCAAAAGTGCCCCTGCAAATAGTAAAATAGAACATAACAGACCAATGCATGAATAGGCTAGTACAATTAATTTAACATGTTATTAAGCACAATTTATTAAACTTTTAGAATAGGAAACAAATGAATAATACAACCTCCTTGGTTAATGGCTAATTATATACATAATAGTACACTTCAAATGACTCAGAAAGCTATATCACAAAATAGCAGTGCAATATAGCAGTGAAGAGTAGATGACATAGCTCTATACCTTTATCTTTTGCTCGTTTCTCCTCTTCTTCTTTCCTCTTTTTTCTAAACTGAGCACCTGATAGCTTTGACCTCTTCTTATCCATTTGCGGTTATTTGACAGACCTTAGTGGCTTAGTGTGAAGATTCGTTCTGTAATAAATAATATACATTTCACTATTTAACCAAACCCAGAAAAATAACATTACATATGTTAAAGTATGGGCCTTTATTCCCAATAATATTAATCTGGAAGCATTTTGCATTGTTTAGGTCTTTTATGGGAAGGTTTATGGAAAATGCAATAGATGGTTTTTTATTAATAAAAATATATTTATTGATCTTTTATTATTTATTTTATTTTATTTTTTATTTTTATTTATTTCTTTATTTATTTATTCTTATTTTTATTTTTATTTTTTTTGCAGGCGCTCATGCCGCCCCTCCACAAATGCCGCCCTGTGCGGCTGCCCATATTGCCCATATGAGGAACCGCCACTGTGCCTGGATGAGAAATATTATGAAATTGATTGAAGATGGAAGATCGATGCTGCTTGGGAACAAAAGGACGGGGATATGGCGTGGATGTATCGCAATATAAAGTTGTATTTTCTGGAAACGGGAACGGCTTGAGACGTGGGAGAAATTCTTGCGTTTCTTGATCTTTTTGTTGAGATTCCGCGATTGCTGATAAATCGAAAGCGTCGATATGTACTGCGTTTACGTTGCGTGAAAGGCAGTCCGCTACGACGTTTTCGGATCCACAGATATGTATTACATCGCATACGTATTCCGTGATGGCAGACCAATGACGTTGTTGTCGGTCTGTCTTGGCTCGTAAGGGACTCTTGTAGGCAGAAACCATCGGTTTGTGATCCGTGAAGAGTATTACTTGACGACCTTCTAAAAATTGACGGAAATGCAGGACGGCTAGGTATGCTGCGAGTAATTCTCTATCGTATGCAGCGTACGCTTGCTGAGTTGTAGTTAATTTCTTGGAAAAGAAGGCGATGGGAACTGGTGTGCTGTCGATTATTTGATGAAGAACTGCTCCAGCTGCTATTTGTGAGCAGTCCGTAACTAAATGAAGGATTGAGCTTGATGGAAGAGGATGACAAAGCGTAACGGCGTTCCGTAGTGCATCCTTGACATCTTGAAAGGCTTGAATTGCTTCGTCGTTCCACTGTAGACTTTTGCTTTTGACTTGAGTTCTGACGATTTCACTTAAAGGTGAGACTAAATCGGCGTAACGGGGTATCATATGGCGATAGAATCCCGTCATTCCTAGGAATCTTCTGAGGCTTTGGTAATCTTGCGGTTGGGGAATATCTTGAATTTCGGAGACTTTGTTTACAGGAGGACGAATGCCTGCTGGGGAAACTTCATGACCCAGAAATTCAATTTTGGATTGCTGAAATATGCATTTTTCTAAGGAAATTCTTAAATTGTGTTCTTGAAGGATCTTGAATACGCGTTCTAAGTCTTTCAAATGGTCAACTGCGTTATTTGAATGGACTAAAATATCGTCGAGATACACAAATACGCAGTCAACTCCTCTGAAAATTGTATCCATGAAGCGTTGAAATGTTGCAGGGGCGTTTGTTAAACCAAATGGCATGTATAAATACTGAAATAAACCAAATGGAGTTGTTATAGCCGTTTTCTCGATATCTTCTGGGTGGACTGGAATTTGGTGATATGCTCTGACTAGATCGATTTTGCTAAAGCATGATTTTCCGTGCAGAGATGTTGACAGACTTCTTATATGAGGAAGTGGATATCTGTCCGGTTTCGTGACAGCGTTTAGGCTTCTATAATCACCACACGCCCGCCATTCGCCTGGTATCTTCTTCGGAACGAGGTGTAACGGTGAGGCCCATGGTGATTTTGAGGGTTCTATAATTCCATCTTGAAGTAAGTTGTTGAAAGTAGCCTTAGCTGAGGATAATTTATCGGGTGGAAGACGTCGAGGGCTTGCAAACACTGGTGGTGCGCTGCCAGTGTCGATGGTATGCTTGACAGTGTTGGTGGAAACTTTCTGCGGTTGAGCTGGTTTCAGTAGTGAGGAGTACTTGTCAAGCAGGTTTCTGATTTCTTGAGGTAATTTGTCGGTAGGGTTAATATTGATGAGGTGAAGGTCTTTGGATTGCACAGGTTTAGTAGTGGCTTGAAGAGTTGTTGCTCTATCCTTCAAAATGCCATGCTTGCAGTCCACAAGGATGTCATAATGGGATAGAAAATCGGCGCCGAGAAGTTGACTGGAGACTTGGGCGACGATGAATGGCCACCTGAATATTCTTCGTAATTTAGGAATTGATATGTCCAGTGTTACTTCTCCGAATATTTCGAGCGGCTGACCGTTTGCGGTGGAAATCTTTACTGCGGTTGGGTGGAGTTGACAATCATTGACACAAGTTGGTGGTAAAATTGAGATGCTCGCTCCTGTGTCAATGATAAAATTGACCTTCAGACTGGCGATGCGAGCTGCGACTGAGATCAGCGGCAGGCTGGACGTCGCGTTAATCACAGCCTGCTTATCTAGTTTTCCGACGTTTCTCTTGATGGTGAGGAAGATCTTGAATTCGGGCGTGACGAGGGGAGCAGCTTGGCGTCATCTTTATTTGGCCACTTGCACCATGGCCTGCAGGTCCTTGCTTGGGGGCCATAATAAAGGTGCGCGCGGCACACCACCGGCCGCTGATTCTCGCTGAAGGGTTTTAGGCCGATGGGGATATTCGTTCTTGGGCTTGTATTGGCTCGAGTTGACGTTGGCGCCGCGTAGCAGCTTTGTTGAGCGAACGGTATTAACTCATCGGCTAGTTTGCCGAGTTGAGTTAGCGTCAGCTCCTTTTGTGCTGCTACGACGGGCGCTTTTGAGGATGGGAGCGCCTGGATGAATTTATGCTTCACCAAATCATCGCTGACGCCCACCTTCAGTGCCGTTTGGTGGATATCTTGAAGGAATTGGGAGGGCTTTCCAGTGAGAGGAGTGTTGGAGATGAGTCGTTCGAAGAGTTCTGGCTTCGTCTTTTCGTAATGACTCACGATTTCTTCTTTTAAATCGGTGTACGACTTGTTGGAGAGAGTTGCTGCTGAAATTCGTGAGACGACTTCGGGGGGTAACGAGGCTAGAACATGGAAAAATTTGGTCTCTTCGGATGTTATTCTGGAAATGTGGAATTGTGCCTCCATGATGGAGAACCATCCTGCGGCCGACGCTTCGGAGAACGTGGGTGGCTTGATGGTGACATGGTGCACTCCTGATTCAACAGATTCCATCTTGCGGGAATGTAATTCGGGTCTGCTGCTGCTTTGGTTCCGACCGGCTACTACGGGTGGGCGGCGAAGAGGCGTGGCTTCGGTTTGTTCCGCCCGGCGACTGAAGGATGCTGCTTCCGCTGGCTGCTTCGGGTCACTCCGGGGTCACCAATTGTAGCTGGTTCCTTCTTGGTGCTACTTGTAGTTGCCGGGAAGAATGAAGGATACGAGAGGCAAGCTATCGCTTTGTTGGGTATCTCTTTTAGGGGCCTCTCGTGTCCTCTTCTCTCCCTGTCGTTTGGGGGGTTGGCGTCTTGAAGGAAAAGCCAGTCGTTTTCAGAGTTTATTGAGTTCTTGGTTGGCTGAGGTTATTTTCCAGAAGATTTTGTTATTCTATATACAGCTGAATTAATTAAATATATATATATAAATTTATGTACAATACTTATTTATAAAGATTATATATGATTCTTAAAATTACACATGATAAAATATATACAATTTGGTACGCGCAAAATTGGTTTGTCGGTAACTAATATAAAAATAATATAAATGCGGAAAATTAACTGCGCGGCCCCACACAGTAAGTACACTGGGTGAGTTTATCCTAAGACCAGAGTTATCAGAGTTATCTGTAGTTACAACTTGTAACTACAGATAAGCGTATACTAGTATACTTTCATTTCCGCATAATATTTATGAATCATGATACGCATCGTTAAATTTAACCATTTCACGAACACCATTTTGGGTATAGATATTTTTTCATTTCACAAGTCCACGTTTCCTATTTTTGAATGATAGAATAATTTGCATAAACATCTTTTTCTCAGATAAATGATGCCACATTTGAGAGACGAGGTGGAACTTTGGGATGTGTACGATTTGCTGGAAGTCACACATTCGACAAGATTGCAGAAAAGTTGGATGATATTCGGAGAGACTTTTCATTGTGTGAGAGCAAGATTGTTGCCACCGTTACTGATAACGGGTCGAACTTCGTGAAAGCATTCAAAGAATACGGCATTACTATTCCGGAGGCAAAAGAATATCTCGAGGATGAACTTCAAGAAGATGGAGAAGACGACTTGATTGGAGAACAGGATCCAAACGAAGAGGGATTCATACAGTCCTGTGTAGACATCGATACAGATTCTGAAGAAATCATTCTTTCAACACATTTGAGATGCTGCTCACACACACTCAGTCTAGTGTGCACCACCGATGCAAAATCTGCGCTGAAAGGACCTCATGCAAAAATACACCATACTGCCATGGGGAAGTGTTCAGCACTTTGGAATTTCTGTGGCAAGCCTAAAACAGCCGAAATAATCCAGGAAACTCTAAAATGTCAGTTGACATTACCATGCGTCACAAGATGGAATTCCCAGTTCTGTTGAAGCATAAAAGTGTCCTAAATGAAACAATGAAACAACTAGGACTGCCAACATTTCGTGAAAATGAGCTTGATTTTCTCCAGGAATACCTAACAGCACTTGATAGGTTGCAGTCCGACAAAGAATGTTTTTACGGTTGCCTGCTTCCGACATTGTCAGCTGTAGAGAAGAAGCTAGAGCGTTTGAATTCGGAGGCATTGCGTCATTGTCAGCCACTTCTCAATGCAGTCACAGTAGGGTTCACTAAGCGGTTTGAAAAGTTTCTGTGCCTTGATGCGTCGCATGAGTGTAAAGCAGCAATACCGGCATCGTCTTCAAATCCTCTGTTCAAGTTAAAGTGGATGACAATAAAAGGCAAATTTAATAATAACATTGTCAAAAAGAGGGTTCAAGAAATGTTGGTTAATGCTGTTAAGAGCCTCAGCGAGCAGACCCCCCAGCAACAACTAAGTGATGCTGCATCTGACGGAAGTGCAGATGATTTCTTCTGTTATGAGTCTGCTTCCACTAATGTCTCTGCAACCCAAGATTTCACTGAGATGGAAGTTTTACAGTATCTGGGTGACGGAAGTCATTCTCTCCAATCTCTGAGGCAGTACCCAGGAATTCTACGGGTCTTCCTGAAGTATAACACCACTACCATCCTCTGCTCCTGTAGAACGGTTGTTTAGTTTGGCTGGTCACATTCACGCTCCAAAAAGGAATAGACTGTCTGACCAGATGTTTAGCCAGCTGGTATTTTTGAAGGGTAATAGTAATTACTTTTAATTGTTAGTGTAATATTTTCAGTCATTCATGTATCCTACAAAATTAAAACATACTTTCATTAAATAAAGCAATTGCTTTTATTTACATCTATAAAACCCATTAAAATGTCGTTGATTTTACTTACAGTGCGTACAAATTACTAGTATAAACAATAATATCTAATACCTACATATTAAATTAATAATTATAAAAATGTACCGGCGATACATGTATCGGTATCGGTATCGCTTAAGACATCTAGAAAGTATCGGCGTATCGGTATCGCCTAAGACGTTCTTCATGTATCGATGTATCGGTATCGCTTTAGCGATTTTCATGTATCGATGCCCATCACTGAGTGGGACATAATGTTTTTTGTTTCTTGGATCAATTAGATTAACATCATTCTGCTTAACATATCCAATCTCCATATAATTCATTAATACTGACTTCAAAAGGCTGGAAATTTCATTCTTTAACTCGTGCAACAATGGCATTACACTCTGAAACATCTTGTTAAAAGTAAGCTGACCAAGATTGAATGATAAAAATTCTAGATAAGCCTCAGTAAATTTGTTATTCAAGCTTTTAAAAATGTTGTCATTGGTATATGTAGGATCTTTAATAATGACTTGAGTGAAGTAAAGTTTTAATGCCTGATACTGTTCTGAAATTCTATCCACACATGCTTTCATAGAAAGCCACCTGGTTTGTCCAAGACTTAAAAAATTATGAGTTTCAGTGTCAAAAAACTCTTGAAATTCCCGGAAATGTTCTGTTCTTTTTGGTGACATGTGAAAATGACTTGGTACATTTCTGCATAGGTCTTCTAATGATTTTGGAAGTTTCAGTGATGCATAAGAAGCACACAAATGTATCAAATGACAGGAACATTTCACAGGTAAAACCCAAGGATACCGTAGTTATTCAAAATCAATTACGATACAGAATTGTGGCTTCCAAACATGACAATGACATTACAAGTGTCTGCACAGAACCCGATTACATTTTCCATTGAAATACCTTTTTCATTTAAACAGTCTTGGATCTTAGCAAAAATTGTTGCTGCCTTCCCATCAGGAAGCTTAACAAGATCAATGAATATAGATCTCATTTAAAATTTTACCACATCAAAAAACATTCCGAGTAATGCCAACTGTGATTTTGTTGAGTGATCAGTAGTCTCATTAATAATGAGGGAAAATTTATTATTTCTTAAGATAGCCATGTTTTCCTTCATAAAATGAAAACCTAATACCTGTCGTATTGTGTTCGTAGCTTTTTGTTTTCCTAGTGTGACTTTTTTCAAAGCATCGTCCGAGGGGAATAAGCTTTCAATTAAGGTATTAATTACTTTTCAGCCCAGAATGTTTCCTGACAATTTTAAGGGGTTCTACATTAATGTCTCAACAGGTACAAAACATTTATCAATAACATTTCCATCGCAAATGTTTAGTTTACGAGATAGTTATTTTGTTGAAAATTTTTTTTTTTGAAGGGGCATTCTATCGCCGCCATAACAGGAGGTGGCAAGCCTCGATTTTCTTCGTTCGCATGGTGTTCTCCCTTTAAATGTAGTGTATCTAACCTGTGGCCGCGAGTGTATTTTGCGAAAAGACAGACATCAGTGGCGGTGTACCGGTAGCTAGGTTAGGTTAGGTAGGTTAGGTAAGGTTAGGTTAGGTAGGTTAGGTAAGGTAAGGTTTAGGTTAGGTTAGGTAAGGTTAGGTTAGGTAAGGGTAGGTTAGGTAGGTTAGGTTAGGTAAGGGTAGGTTAGGTAGGTTAGGTAAGGTTAGGTAGGTTAGGTAAGGTTAGGTTAGGATAGGTAGGTTAGGTTAGGTAGGTTAGGTTAGGTAGGTTAAGTAGGTTAGGTAGGAAGGTTAGGTAGGTTAGGTTAGGTAGGTAGGTTAGGTTAGGTAGGTTAAGTAGGTTAGGTAGGAAGGTTAGGTTAGGTAGGTAGGTAGGTTAGGTAAGGTAGGTTAAGTAGGTTAGGTAGGTAGGTTAAGTCGGTTAGGTAGGTTAAGTTAGGTCGGTAGGTTAGGTTAGGTAGGTAGGTAGGTTAGGTAGGTAGGTTAGGCTGGTAGGTAGGTTAGGTTAGGTAGGTAGGTAGGTTAGGTTAGGGGTATTATTATAGTTTCAACCACAACTTGATTACTGCATATTTGATGTGTTGTTTAGCTGTATCTCGGAAAACTTTTTCTAATACCACTTCCGTCGCAAATGGATAATAACGGAGATAATAAATATAATAATTTTTGGTCCGCCATAGCGGCCATATTGTCTCAGTCTAGCCATGGGTACAGTGTGTGAAGGTTGTGCTCTAGCCTCTTACTCCGTTTGAAGTGATTCATAAATTTTTTAAGAATAACATTGACTCGTTAGGTTAATTGACTACCCGGTTAGGTCAACTGAATGCCAGGTTAGGTTAATTGAATGCCCGGTTAGGGCAACTGTACACCCTTGACGATTGGTTAGGTTAAGTCATGATATTTTCGTTAGTTTAACGATTTATTTTTTAAACTAATTTATGGCTGGATTCTGAAGGAATCATTTTGTGGAACCGATTCTGAAGGAATCGTTCTGTGGAACCGATTCTGAAGGAATCGTTTTGTGGAACCGATTCTGAAGGAATCGTTTATCTTATCACTCCGTCATAACCCAGCCCAACTCAATCCAGTGGATTGGATTGAGTTGGGTTGGGTTATGAAGCTTATGTTTTTCCTATGTTTTTTGAGGTGATTCACTCGAATTTGACATCCATTTCCACCGCAAATCACTCGTTTTTGGCTTTTGATGTTCGGGGGGGGGGGGATCTCAAAAACGAGTGATTTGCGACAGAAATGGATAACAAATTCGAATGAATCACATCAAAAAAACAGGAAAATATAAGTTTCATGTTCAAAACGAATGGAGCCAAAACTGCCAAATTTACCAGGTTCAGTTCCTAGGTTTTCCGTTGGTTTCTGATGTGATTCATCTAAAAATGACATTCATTTCCGTCGCAAATCACTCGTTTTTGACCCTCCCCCCCCACCCAAAAAAACCGATTTCCCACGCATTCCCCCATATTGTGTGCGGGGGGGGATCACAAAAACGAGTAATTTGCGACAGAAATTAATGTAATTTTCAGATGAATCACATCAGAAACCACCGGAAAACCTAATTTTTATTTTTCAAAACAAGTTGTAGTTGAAACTATAAATTTACCAGGTTAGGTAGGTTAGGTCGGGTAGGTTAGGTTAGGGTAGGTTAGGTTAGGTTAGGGTAGGTAGGTTAAGTAGGTTAGGTTAGGGTAGGTAGGTTAGGTTAGGTAGGTTAAGTAGGTAGGTTAGGTAGGTTAGGTTAGGTAGGTTAAGTAGGTTAGGTAGGTAGGTTAGGGTAGGTAGGAAAATAAAAACCCACTCTAATAGACAGAGTTTATTTCCACAACAGTTTCGATGCCCACTGGCATACTCCTCGGGTGGATACAGAAAACGAATGAACCAAAACAAGAGGGAAAAACAGTCCAGGGACCGACCGTTAAGAAATTCGCACCTAGGTTAGATCCCATTCTCCCGACACCGGAAGGGCATTTTCATTAAATGGTCCCGCTTATAAGTACATTCGCACAAATTAAAACTATCTTCTTGTTCTATACATACAGATTCTAATATTTTGACATAATTACTGCATTTATTATTGTATTTACATTTTTTTTTTAAAACATTTATTATTATTACCTTTACCCTAATTATTAAATTTATAATATTACCTTTATTATTACATCTGTTGCATTTATATTTATTTCCACATTTATTACTTCCATTATTACATTTACTAAAAGCGAGTAAGGAAACAATCCAGAGGCCTTTAAGAAATTCACACTTAGGTTAGAACACGTTCCCCCGACCCCGTAAGGGATTTTTTGACCAAGAATCTCATTAAAGGGTCTAACTTATAAGTACCTTCCCACAAATTAAAATTATCTACTTTTTCTATACATACAGATTCTATTATTTTTCTTTTGACATAATTATTACATTTATAAAGTACCTTACTTGGTTCCCAATCTATAGCATGATTATTTTGGCTGGCGTGATAAAAAATGGCATTATTAGTATTACAACTTCTGAAGGCATATTTGTGTTCTTTAATACGGGTTTCAATATTTCTTCCAGTTTCTCCCACATATACTAAATCACAATTTTTACAGGGAATGCTGTAGACACAGGCTTGTTCCTCTTTTGCAACGTTATTCCTAACCAATTTACTTTTCACGGTAAACGAATATTTGAACGCCAAAGCAAACTTAAAATCTTTCGTCAACGGTTTTACTCTTTCTAAGCCGGCAATGTAAGGCAAACTCAGCAACTCACATATTGTTTTTGGTTAACTGAAGGTTCCCGAGGGGCATAAAAAGATTTTCTGGCTTTAAAATACGCTTTTCTGATAAACCACTAAGGATATTTTAAATCCTTAAAAATGTTCCAAATCTTTGAATTTTCCGGGTCCAGCAAATGTGGGCTACAAATCCTGAGTGCTCTTAGAAACATGGAAGAAATAATTGAGCTTTTAACCCCTTCATCATGATCTGAAAAATAATCATGTATGTATAGAACAAGAAGATAGTTTTAATTTGTGCGAATGTACTTATAAGCGGGACCATTTAATGAAAATGCCCTTCCGGTGTCGGGAGAATGGGATCTAACCTAAGTGCGAATTTCTTAACGGTCGGTCCCTGGACTGTTTTTCCCTCTTGTTTTGGTTCATTCGTTTTTCTGTATCCACCCGAGGAGTATGCACTGGGCATCGAAGCTGTTGTGGAAATAAACTCTGTCTATTAGAGTGGGTTTTTATTTTCATATTTTGACCTTCACGTAGAAAAAAGTGAAGTTTTTTGCATTTATTATGGATCCCACGATCAGACGCCATCTATTCGCCTTCTTCTTAGTTACCTTTCCCCAACTTATATCTTCTTATCGTCTATATGAAAAAAGCACTAGTGGCTGTGAAGACCAAGAAGCTGCAACTCAAGTTCCTGCAAGAGTGTTTAGTGGAGCAAGTGTGCCCGAAGTCCTTGATACCGTTTACCTTCAGGAAGGACCATACACCGTTTCCGAATTTTGCCAGGGAAATTTTGAAGGAACGTATTCCGTGTCTTAAAAGAGAAATTTACCATACGTATTTGAAACTAAGAAATTGTCTACGCGTCCTTAAATCGCATGTGTCGTGTGAACTACTTGTGGCGCTGTTTGAAACTAGATTATAAATGCGACGTGGAGACTAGACGCACTGAACAACGACTTAACAGAAAGCTATCCAATTTATGTGATGAAAGTGCTTGGTCAAAGTGTGCGGTGGAAGGTTCCGTTTTAAATTTATCGACATATGTCTTATCCAAATCCGAAAAGGAAGTTCTTAATTTAGGGCTGTCGTTTGCCCTTAAAAACCCGATAAAAACATTGTTTTAGATTTTGTGTCTTCCGTAGTTAATTCCAGGGTGGATATTCCGTGTTTAAATGGTTTGATTCTGAGCAAGTTTCAACTCAATGGACTCTATTTCCAAAAGATTCCGGTTAGCTTTAGACAAGCTCAGGAAGAACGAAGCAATATTTGTTACTAAAGCGGACAAAAATAACACTGTGGTTATTTTGGACAAGTGTGAAATTATAAACAAAAAATGGAAGCGTTAGTTAGTGATGAATTCACCTACACCAAAGTGAGATCGTCCCACCTAAAGCGTCTTTCTGCCGAATTCAACAAAACCATCAGGAACTTATTAAAAGATGTCCCGGCGATTGATTCTAAAAGATTTCTACAGATTAACCCCAAACTCCCCCACATTTACGGCCTACCCAAAACCCATAAGATTAATATACCACTCCGTCCCATTATTTCACACAGGGGTTCCTTTAGTTACAGGTTATCTAAATTTCTTGCAGATAAATTATCCCCATTAGTTGGTAAATTTTCAGGCTCGCACATCACTAATTCCTGTGACTTTATTAACAAAGTTATGTCCTTAGATTTAAAACGGGAAGAATGATCAGTTTTGACGTTGAGTCCTTGTTTACGAAAGTTCCCATTGATGATGTACTTAGTTTTTTAGATAGAAAATTGCCAACATGTAACGTAGAACTAAGCATGCCCACATCTGTATTTTTAGAACTGATAAAACTCTCTGTCATCAATAATGCCTTCTCCTTCGGTGAAGAATTTTATTTGCAACGTTTTGGTATGGGAATAGGGTCCCCTTTATCCCCAATACTGAGTACATTATACATGGAATATTATGAGTCGGAATTGTTGCAAACAATATGTCCCAGGAATCTAATTTGGTTTCGTTATGTAGATGATATTTTCTCATTTTGGCCTGACCACTGGAACAACTTTGACACTTTCTTTCAGTCATTAAATAACCTTGTTCCCTCCATTAAATTTAAATATGAATGGGAGAACGACAAACAATTACCTTTTCTAGATGTTTTGGTTATTAACGAAAGCGGAAAGTCCAATTTCACGGTCTATAGAAAACCTACTCATTGTAATTCGTACATTCATTATTTTTCATATCATGATGAAGGGGTTAAAAGCTCAATTATTTCTTCCATGTCTCTAAGAGCACTCAGGATTTGTAGCCCACATTTGCTGGACCCGGAAAATTCAAAGATTTGGAACATTTTTAAGGATTTAAAATATCCTGAGTGGTTTATCAGAAAGGCTTATTTTAAAGCCAGAAAATCTTTTTATGCCCCTCGGGAACCTTCAGTTAACCAAAAACAATATGTGAGTTTGCCTTACATTGCCAGCTTAGAAAGAGTAAAACCGTTGACGAAAGATTTTAAGTTTGCTTTGGCGTTCAAATATTCGTTTACCGTGAAAAGTAAATTGGTTAGGAATAACGTTGCAAAAGAGGAACAAGCCTGTGTCTACAGCATTCCCTGTAAAAGTTGTGATTTAGTATACGTGGGAGAAACTGGAAGAAATATTGAAACCCGTATTAAAGAACACAAATATGCCTTCAGAAGTTGTAATACTAATAATGCCATTTTTTATCACGCCAGCCAAAATAATCATGCTATAGATTGGGAATCAAGTAAGGTACTTTATAAATGTAATAATTATGTCAAAAGAAAAATAATAGAATCTGTATGTATAGAAAAAGTAGATAATTTTAATTTGTGCGAAGGTACTTATAAGCAGGGTTTCGGAGCCGGAGCCGGAGTCGGTGGAGCCAGTGAATTTTGCTTACCTGGAGCCGGAGCCGGAGCCGGAGCCAGAAACCTTGAAAATACGGCTCCATGGTCTGGCTCCGGGCGATATATTGCTACCTAAATTGTTATTTGTTAAATATAGGTTTAGTTGCAAATTATAATTCTTGTAATATATTACGAAAAATGGTACCATAGGATTCTTGGATTTTATGGAGGTGTGGGAGTTGCAGGAATAATCTGCAAATTTCCATTTTTTAACCATTAAATATTTGGGAAGATTTGTCTTAACAACACTTAATTATATAGGTAAAATTTTTTTTATGGCGGTGGAGACCTTAGGTAGGTAGGTACTAACTATTTATCTAAGTAGGTAACTACCTAGATACATACCTAGTAAGGTTGGTCCTTCTGACTTGGATTGAACTATTTTTATTTTTAGGTCAATTATCTTGTATTGCTAAATTTCTTTTTTTTCAGATTCTTTGTAATTTGTACTTGATTCTTTAATTATAATTATCAGTCTATGACCCTTCATAATGGATAGAGATTCAATAAAGAAGTCTGATATATTCAAGTATTTTACTGAAAGTTCAGATAAGAAACACTATGTTTGTATTTGTGAAGTTTCTGATGCTTCGGGAAATATTTCAACGTGTGGAACTAAAATTACCAAGCCTCAAAGCAAAAAGCCTGATGTCTCCTCAAGAGCATATAATTTGAAAAGACACTTGAGTCGATTACATCCTGAAATATCAAAAATGATGGAAGAAAAGAAGCAAATGCTTGAGCTTTCAAGACCCAGTACTTCTGCCAGTTCAAAAACTAAAGCAAACCAGCAAAACATTACTAAATTTTTGATGTCTCAAAAAGTCACTATCTCAATGACTACAGATAATTTTAAAAATAGCATAATTGAGTTAGTTGTTAAAGATTCTATGCCTCTATCTATGTTTGAAAAGCCAGCTATGCGCAGTCTACTAGAAGAAATGGCTCAGAAATTCAAGATTAGTTTAGATAAAGACAATATCCGTCATTTAGTGATAGAAAAATCAAAAGAAGAAAAATTTGCTCTCAAAGAGCAATTAAAAGGGCGCTTCATATATTTAAAAGTTGATGGTTGCACACGAATACGGACACATTATTTTGCCATCAATGTCCGATTTATTGATGATGATAATAAAATCCTCACCCGCACTATAGCAGTAAAAGATACACATGCTCAGCAAACTAGTGACTACCTGCATGATCTAATTATGAGAACTCTGGAAGAGTACGGCATACCGAAAGAATTTGTGCTCTGCATTGTCAGTGATAATGCATCAAATATGATTAAAACTGTTGAGAAGTTGAATGATAATCAAGAGGCAACTTCAGAAGATGATATACAAACATTTGGTGAACATGATGATGATTCAACAGACACTCAGGAAGTGGCATCTTGTGTAGAAGAAATTGACAGTATTGTATCTGAAATTTCACACTTCTCCAGAATCAACCACATGCGTTGTGGTGCACATACCTTGCAACTTGCTATTTGCGATGGATTGAGAGATAAACATGCTACCTCTCTCATAGGTAAGTTGAGACAGGTTGTAGTAGCAGCAAGAAACCCAAAAGTGGAAGAAATAATTAAAAGACGTGCAGGCAAGGTTGCTATTTTAGATCAACCTACTCGATGGGGCAGCACTTATTTAATGATAGAGCGCTTATTAGAATTAAAACCTGTACTCTTGGACATGGCAAATTCAAATGTGAATCTTTCAGAAATAATGTGGGAACAAGCAAGAAGATTGGAAAGAGTACTGTACCAGCCATATATAGTAACAAAAAAAATTCAAAGTGAAGATTTGACTCCCGGTCAATTTTTGAAAGAGTGGAAATCTTTGATGTATTTTCTTTCCAAGATAGAAGGCACCATAGCTGATGACATTAAAAGTTCCATGGAAAGGAGAGAAAATATTTTACTTGATAATGAAGTATTGCTTGCTGCGCTGTTATATAGATCCTAGATATAGATGCTTATTAACATCTGAACAGGTAGTTAAAGCCAAGGATGCCCTATGCAATTAGTAATCAGAATGAAAAGTAACCTAGACCTTTCAAATAAAGTCTCTCTATTAAGAGAGGAATGTGGAACCGAGATTATTGCATCATCATCAAATTCATCATCTCCTTCCACCACTTCTGATGTCAGCGAGTTTGATTTTGAAAAAATTATTGATATTCAACATGGTAAGAAATCAAAACGTCCTCGTTTAGAAAGTGAACTAATACCACCTCTCACTCCAATGTGTACCCTCAAATTGCAAGTTGAGGAATCTTTTCCTGAGATTGAAAAATTTGACCGTTCGTCAAAACTGTCTTTTGAACAAGTAATAGAAAGGTATCCTAAAGTTATCTGATTTAAGGGCACGTATGAAAGAAGATATTGTTGAGGCTATGTTATTTTTAAGAACAAATGTTTATAAGTAAACTTAGATAAATAATTTTAATTCATAATTTTTTTATGGAAACAGATTTACAAGGAGAATATCTTGATTTTATTTTAAAAATTAGTTTCCTACCTTAGCTACATTAGTAAAAATTTCTGCAAAAGTTATTATTTTGCTTTCAGTTTTTTAATAGAAGGAGTATTATGATTTATGATACTGTAAATGTATCATTGAATTGCAAACTTTAATTTTTTAATATGTAGTTTGAACTTTAAAGATAAAGTCTGATTTAAGGTTACACTTAAAAAAATATAATTGAGGCCATCTTGTTTTTAAAAAAAATTATAAATAAACTTAGTAATTTTCATTTTCAATTATTTTAAGAAACAGATTTACAAGAAGAATATCTTGATTTTATGTTTAAAATAGTTGATTATACCTTAGCTAGGAATAAAAAAAATTTTGCATTAGTTTTCATTTGTTAATCCAAGGTAGTAGTATTGATTTTATAAGCGTAGGGTAAATGATTTTGTAAATTTTCTTTTATAATATGTATAGTGTTTGAACTTTTGATCTTTTAGTTGAATTGCTTTGTTAATTAAATTACAAAACTTTTTGACTAAAAGAAAATCTCTTTTAAGTAAATAATATAACCTATTAAAAATTAAAAACTAATTTTTTGAAATATTCAGCTTTTTTTCAAGCCAAGTTGGCTTTCATGAAGCTTTCAAGTTCAACACTTAAAAAAAGATGCATATATTATCTCAGAAAGTTTGATTGTTACTATTTCCATACGAGAATTCTTAAGTTTGACTTTGAAACTAATTAGGAGGCAAGTTTCTCTAATTTATATAAGCTACCATTGTTAATAAATATTTAATATCATTTAGTTTTCATCATTTTCCTTTAGTTATTTAAATAACTTCATTCTATCATTATATTTGCCTAATTTAAAATCATAAGAAATTTAAATTTTGAGTATTAAAGTGATTTAATAATAAAATATTTTTGTGCAATATTTTAAATTGGACAATTAGTTATATAAATCTAGATATTTATTTTATAATTAACAGAATTTACTATAAAAGAGCCGGAGCCAGACTGTAAAAAATTTCTGCTCCGGAGCCGGAGTCGGAGCCAGAAGTTTTTTTACCGGCTCCGAAACCCTGCTTATAAGTTAGACCCTTTAATGAAAGTCTTGGTCAAAAAATCCCTTACGGAGTCGGGGGAACGTGTTCTAACCTAAGTGTGAATTTCTTAAAGGTCTCTGGATTGTTTCCTTACTCGCTTTTAGTAAATGTAATAATGGAAGTAATAAATGTGGAAATAAATATAAATGCAACAGATGTAATAATAAAGGTAATATTATAAATTTAATAATTAGGGTAAAGGTAATAATAATAAATGTTTAAAAAAAAATGTAAATACAACAATAAATGCAGTAATTGTCAAAATATTAGAATCTGTATGTATAGAACAAGATAGTTTTAATTTGTGCGAATGTAATAAAATGCCCTTCCGGTGTCGGGAGAACGGTATCTAACCTAGGTGCGAATTTCTCAATGGTCTCTGGATTGTTTCCTTCTCGCCTTTTTCATTCGTTTTTCGGTTTATAAGTTGTGTATAATAAACAACAATGTAATAACCAATGTAATAATAAATTTATAATTTCTGTAATAAATAATAATGCAATATTAAATGTAAAATTTAATAATAAATGTAATAATTATGTAAAAAAAATAATAGAATCTGTATGTTTAGAACAGGAAGATAGTTTTAAATTTGTGCGAATGTACTTATGAGCGGGTCCCTTTAATGAAAATGCCCTTCCGGTGTCGGGAGAATGGGATCTAACCTAGGTGCGAATTTCTTAACGGTCGGTCCCTGGACTGTTTTTCCCTCTTGTTTTGGTTCATTCGTTTTTCTGTATCCACCCGAGGAGTATGCCAGTGGACATCGAAACTGTTGTGGAAATAAACTCTGTCTATTATAGTGGGTTTTTATTTTCATATTTTGACGTTCACGTAGAAAAAAGTGAAGTTTTTACATTTATTAGGGTAGGTAGGTAGGTCACGTAGGTAGCTAGGTTAGGTTAGGTAGGTAGGTAGGTAGGTTAGGTTAGGTAGGTAGGTAGGTTAGGTTAGGTACGTTAGGTTAGGTTAGGTAGGTAGGTTGGATACGTTAGGTTAGGTAGGTAGGTAGGTAGGTACGTTAGGTTAGGTTAGGTACGTCAGGTTAGGTAGGTAGGTAGGTAGGTTAGGTAAGTTAGGTTAGGTAGGTTAGGTTTTCCATGAAACCTAGGTTTTTCTCATGTTTTTTTATGCGTTTCACGACATTCTTACCTTCATTTTCGTTGGAAATGACGCGTTTTTCACTCCCTAAAAAAATGATTCCCCACAGGTTCCCCAATATTGATGAGGTAGGGGATGGGGTATATCTTAACAACTGGTCATTTCCGACGGAAATGAACGTAAGATTCGCATGAATCACATCAAAAACCATGAGAAAAACCTAGGTTTCATGGGAAATAGCAGTCTGGGCTGAAAAGTAACAATTACCTTAATTAAGGCAAGCAAACTGTCAGAAAGACTGAGAGAAAGGTTGTTTTCTGCAATAAAACTGCACAGTTTTATTTCTATTTTTGCAGCATCATTTACTGGAGATGAGTGGTCAAAATATCCCCTAACACTGGGCTGAGATTTATTTTCAGCAGCAAGCCTAGTGTCATTGTCTTTATGAGATTTACTTTCACCATGACGTTTTAAGCAGGGCCGGACTTTCACCTGCTGAGGCCCTAAGCTATATGAAATTTGAGGCCCTTCCTGCTGAGGCCCTAAGCTATATGAAATTTGAGGCCCTTCTCTAAAAAAATTCGGTTAAAAAATTTAAAATAATTATTACTATAATTATTTTTTATATTAATGTTAATGAGAAAGAAAAAATAATATATATATATATATATATATAATTTTTGATGAATTAGTGTTAAAGAATAAAAACTAATGATAAAATAAAAATATATTTAAAAAAATGAGGCCCCCGAGGGTGTGTGGCCCTAAGCTATAGCTTATTTAGCTTATAGGTAAGTCCAGCACTGGTTTTAAGGCAGTCTTTGCACAGGTAATTTTGACATTGCACAACTCACAGTACGGCACGTCTTTTCCATTCACTGTCTTCTTTTTCATCCATTTATTAAATAATGGGACTAAGAGCCAGCTTTCGACAAAGTTAAATTGATTTTTACGCGAAAGTAGAGCATTTTCCTGGTTGGAAGCTTAGGCTTTTCCTTATCAGTATCATACTCCTCACTACTTGATGTCATTATTAACAGTAAATAATGTCTGAATACGATAAATCTACACAAAACAATAAGGTAAACCTGAAATCTACACAAAATAATAAGGTAAACCTGAAATCAACATAAAATAAGGTAAATCAACATAAATAAACTAAATGATAAATATGAAAGGACTAAAACATTCACCAAGACTGGCAAAGCACCATCAACAATAGGAGCACAGAGGAAACTGTTATATAATAAATAATAATTGACCGATGAAATATTAGACCGTTTTACAAGTTACGAACTTGTTCAGAAGCCTCAGATAAGCAGAGTTGCCAAATATAAGAAAAGTTGCCGATTTGACAAATTACAACTAAATTACAACTAAAGTGTACAATAAGAGTTTATAACGATAATTAATGTTTTGAATATCGCTAGAAAAACTTTGTCTTTTTTATCTATAATTTCCTTAAATTTCCTTCCACTTCTTGATTTCCTTCAAAATTTCCTTCAAGACATTTTAAAGCCTGAAATCAGGAAATTTCCTTGCATGTGGAAACACTGAACTGTCATCCTCTGTTATGTTGCAATTCCTAGTAATAAATCTTGCAGTAATTTTGTTTCACTTATTTTGAAAATATTATGCCTTATAACTGCAGGGTCGCCAGATGTAGGAGAATTCTCCAAAAATAGGAAAATAGAATGGGCTGCGGAGAAAAAAATTCTCCTAAATTAAGTAGGAGAATTTTTTGGAGAATGAAAACTAATTTTAGGAAAATGTAGGAGAATGCTGGAATTCAAAAAAGTCAATGTTTTGCCTATAAATTTTTTTTATTTTTATAATTTTTACAATTTAAAGTTATCAAATGGCAATACCGCATATTTTGGATAAAAAATGCTGGTTAGTGAATAACAGCACTGCCGCGCTTTGTCTTCATATTGCTAATTATATGGGTCAGCGTACTTGGGCCTACGTTTTGTCATAGATAAGTTTTGATTTCTGAGATGGCAAAAAATCAAAATTATCGTAAATTTTGGGAAAACTTGCCACAATTTAAAGGTAAGAAAACTATTTATGAAAGTCCATTAGAGTTGTATATTTAACCTATTTGAGAAGGTGAAAATGTGAACAGTTAGCCTATTATAGTAGTCTAATGTTCTCTTGCAATACAACATAACTTTCTTATGCATGCTGCTGGCTATACAATTACTGAGTTTGTCTTTTTGTCTTGATTTAGTACCATTTATATATATAATATATATGAATAGAAACGACATAAGTGTTAAGGAACGTTTCTGCACACGAGGAGGAGAGATAACGAATAATGAAAAATGAGGCGAACCGCCCAGGAATCGAACCCAGGGCCTTCCAATTGCCGGTCGGACGCTCTACCATTATGCTACGGACCCATCATCAAAATCGAAAATTCCCCACATAGGGCAGAAACCAATGCCCTGAGAGGGCACCCTCGCAAATCGTGAATATGCGCATATAACTGCAATGACCGCGCAGTTATAAATGAATAGAAACGACATAAGTGTTAAGGAACGTTTCTGCACACGAGGAGGAGAGATAACGAATAATGAAAAATGAGGCGAACCGCCCAGGAATCGAACCCAGGGCCTTCCAATTGCCGGTCGGACGCTCTACCATTATGCTACGGACCTCACTCAATCACAAATCGAAATTCTCCCACATAGGGCAGAAACCAATGCCCTGAGAGGGCACCCTCGCAAATCGTGAATATGCGCATATAACTGCAATGACCGCGCAGTATATAAATGAATAGAAACGACATAAGTGTTAAGGAACGTTTCTGCACACGAGGAGGAGAGATAACGAATAATGAAAAATGAGGCGAACCGCCCAGGAATCGAACCCAGGGCCTTCCAATTGCCGGTCGGACGCTCTACCATTATGCTACGGACCTCACTCAATCACAAATCGAAATTCTCCGTAGCATAATGGTAGAGCGTCCGACCGGCAATTGGAAGGCCTGGGTTCGATTCCTGGGCGGTTCGCCTCATTTTTCATTATTCGTTATCTCTCCTCCTCGTGTGCAGAAACGTTCCTTAACACTTATGTCGTTTCTATTCATTTATATACTGCGCGGTCATTGCAGTTATATGCGCATATTCACGATTTGCGAGGGTGCCCTCTCAGGGCATTGGTTTCTGCCCTATGTGGGAGAATTTCGATTTGTGATTGAGTGAGGTCCGTAGCATAATGGTAGAGCGTCCGACCGGCAATTGGAAGGCCCTGGGTTCGATTCCTGGGCGGTTCGCCTCATTATTCGTTATCTCTCCTCCTCGTGTGCAGAAACGTTCCTTAACACTTATGTCGTTTCTATTCATTTATATACTGCGCGGTCATTGCAGTTATATGCGCATATTCACGATTTGCGAGGGTGCCTCTCAGGGCATTGGTTTCTGCCCTATGTGGGAGAATTTCGATTTGTGATTGAGTGAGGTCCGTAGCATAATGGTAGAGCGTCCGACCGGCAATTGGAAGGCCCTGGGTTCGATTCCTGGGCGGTTCGCCTCATTTTTCATTATTCGTTATCTCTCCTCCTCGTGTGCAGAAACGTTCCTTAACACTTATGTCGTTTCTATTCATTTATATACTGCGCGGTCATTGCAGTTATATGCATATATATATATATATATATGATGAATAAAACCACGAAGGAAAGGAAACACAAAATGGTGCTCAAGCGCTTTCGTCTAATGACATCCTCAGGAACACTGAGTGTTCCTGAGGATGTCATTAGACGAAAGTGCTTGAGCACCATTTTGTGTTTCCTTTCCTTCGTGGTTTTATTCATCATAATATTTTTCACGTGTTACTTTCGTGAAATAATTTCATATACATATATATATATATATATATATATATATATAAACGTGAAAAATTGATGAGCACTGTTAGCATCAGTAAAAACTGCAAAAATATCATCAACATATTGTCTATAAAAAATAGGCCTTATAGGGGTAGGAGGCTGGGTAAACATTTTGGTTTCTAAAAAAGTCATGAAAAAATCTGCAGCCAATGGGCCGATCGGAGATCCCATGCCCACGCCATCAGTCTGCTGGTATATATCTCCATTAAATATAAAAGTACTACCTTTAAGAGTTAGCTCTAACATAGAATTAAGGTCATTTTTATCAAAACTTTGAAATTTGGGGGAATTACTAAAAACCTTGTCAAGGATAATTTTACGAGTTTCGTCCACAGGGATATTGGTAAACAGGGAACTAACGTCAAAACTTACCAAGTAATGGTTTGAGTTAAATTTCTTATCAAGGAGTTTCCTCTGAAAGGACGCAGAATCAGAAATAGTATACACATTTTTGGAGAAAGGGGAAAGCAAACTAACCAAAAATTTGGCAAGATTATACGAGGGCAAGCTATATGAAGCCAGAATAGGCCTCAAAGGAATTCCGGGTTTGTGTATCTTAGGGAGACTATATAATCGTCCCAGATCACATCCCGTTGCAAAAAGTTTTTTATAAGTTATCACATCTATTGCTTTTTTAGTTTTCAAAGATGACAGTAACCTATTAATTTTATCCTCAAGCCGTAAGATTACAATTTTAGCACGATCCTTAATTAGTTTGAATTTCGAACCATCTTTTAACAATTTTAAGGTTTTATTAACATAATCCGCACGATTAAGAATTACTGTACAACACCCCTACCCTTATCTGGCCTAGTAACTAAAATGTTAGGGTTACGGGACAGATCGCGAAGAACACAAACATCAGATTTCCGAAATATGATAGAATTATGGCTGCAGTTAACTTTTTGAAACAAATTATTCACAACATTTGACATTTCTGAAGAAAACCTGTTAAAATTACCTTTAATGGGTTGTGACTTAAGATCTGACAATAATTTTTCAAACGGCAACAAAAAGCGGGGTTTAGAGAAATTAAAAACTGGAATTTTAAAATGCAGGCCCAAAGAGAGCAAAAACCTTTCCTCGCGGACAATGTATAAGCTGAAAGGTTAATAATAGTCTTTGAATAATCTACAAATCTAGGACCACTCAGACCCAAACTGCGCAACTTCCTTTCATGCGTAACAAGAAATGCGTTTAAGTTACGTAGACTACAATTTTTAATCATTATGAAATCCAAAAATGAAAGTTTAGTTTTCAAATCGGCTTCTAATTTTTCAACCGAAGCCGACAAGGAAGAGAGTTGCTTGATTTTTAAATTAATTTCACAATTCAAAAGGTAAGTCATGGAATCTTTATAAAATTGGGAATGATAGAGAGATTCGCGGTATAATTTAAAATATATAAACTTAGAAAAAACCACCAACACGACAAATCTCCCAAAACTCTCCATCCTTTTTTATCTTTACGAGTCGCACGGAGTCTTTTGTATATTTGCGAAAAGCACACAAAACTTCTTGTCCATAATGATTACGTACATATTGGTGAAGGCCGCTTCTGGCAAGCTTCAATTTCAATTTAAGCAGAAAGCCACAGACAAGAAGGAAAGAAACATCCATCATGTTGGAAAGGGACTATATTTTGTACATTGCAACGTTTCAAGCACAAACTATGCTCATCTTCAGGCAAAAATTCTAAAAAGTTAAAAACATTAAAAACCATAATGACATATAAACAAAATAAAGTAGGGAAAAAAATTCACAAGCTTTAAAAACAATGAAAGTCACACTAAAAAATTCTAAAAAGTTACAAATAATTAAAAACCATAATGACAATTATAAAATAATATATATATATATATATATATATATATATATATGGAGAATTTAGGAGAATTTTGAAAGCAATTTAGGAGACAGTATTCATGAAAATCTGGCAACCTTGCAAGTTATAAGTCATAACGCAATGAAGGCATGCACAGACTTCATAGCCTATGCATTAGTAGTATAGCCGCAAAAGGGGAGAGTGCAGGAATGTTGCAATTTATTACGTAATGTTGCAATGTTGCAAAGGGGGTGGGGTGTTGCAAAATGGGGGGTTGTGGGAAAAAAATCCCCCCAAAGGGGGGATGCTGCAGGTGCAACAAGGGGGGGGGTCTTGGAGGCGGCGTTATCCCCCAAGAGAAAGGAAAGGAGAGAAAGGAGGAGGAGAGGTGTTCACCTGGCAGGAGCCAAGTGCATATTAAGACTTCAGCCGAGCAGTGTTGCCATTTCTACAGATTTATCTGTGCATCTACAGATTTTATGCTTTGTTTCAGATTTTCAGATTTTCCCCCCAAAATGGCCGAAATCTACAGATTTCTAAAATTTATGATTTTTTTTATGCTTCTTTTCAGATTTTCCTTCAAAATGGGCAAAATTTGCCGATTTCTAAGACTGAGGTTTTTTTACTAACCACTACGGACTACACTGGATATTACAGTAATATTACTGAGTTTCTCCATGAGAAACAACAAATTATTTTCGTGCGTCACCTGTCAGTAGAGTGGCAACATAACATAAGCACGCCACACTCAGATGACTGTGCGTCGGTTCTTACTAAGTCATCAACAAAACACACTGCTAAAGAAAGCGAAGGGTGGAATCTACAGTACAGATAAATAGCCCTGTTGTTGTTAATGATAATGTTCATTCCATAATTCCAGTACAGCAAAAAATTATGTATTTTATAGAATTCCTTTTTCCATTTTGTATATATGCATCCTTATTTTGTTGCTGTATACTTGTTCTTTCTATTTGCTGCTTTTTGTCTAGATCATTCTTAAACTGGCCTATAGACGTAGCTTGAATAGTATTTTGGTTTAAAATATTCAGTTTATCTACCTTTCATTCACAAAATTTTGTTTAATTGACCATTTTTGTATTTATGTTTGGAATTATGAATATCATTGTATATGTTACTTACAAAAATAAACTTTAAAATCAAATGGTAGTTTACAGATTTTGTCTACAGATATTTTTATTGAAACTACAGATTTCTACAGATATTTTGACACCATTCTTCAGATTTTCATTATTTTTGGATGGCAAAGCTGCAGCCGAGTAGGCGTTGTCTTATAGGCTCCTAATCAGCCAGTTGGCTGAGCCAAGGGGGGGAGGGGTACACCTGAAGGAGAGAGAGAAAGAGAGAGAGTAGTGGCCTTTGATTGCAAGGCATGCAACTTGGAGGCGGAGTTCTCCCCCAAGCTATTTTCGTTTACCTAACCTAAAAGGCCTCTAAGGGGTTTTCCCAAAGGGCCAGAAAGAGATAGGACCAGAGGTCCTTGCTCGGCTGGGAGCCGAGCTTGTAATGACTCCGTCATCAGCTTCTCACTCTTTTATAGACCTCTATTCTGGCTGAGTTGCCAGATAGCGCCATGTATTCAGTTGCTGAGTTGCCAGATAGCGCCATGTATTCAGTTGCCAGATAGCAAAAACCATATAAACTACCACAATATATTTATATAGTTAATCAATTGGAAGATTCAACCATATAAAATACCACAATATATTTATATAGTTAACCCTTTACTGCCCAAAAGGACAAATTTCTAACCTTTCAAATACACGCATTCGTTACTTAACCCTACAAAATATTTAGGCAGTAAAGGGTTAATCAATTGGAAGATTCATTTAAACACACGCTCCAATAAATCACTTAATTCCTATTTAAATACCGAAAAACGAAAGGAGAAGAAACCTTGCGAAGAAAGTTGAAAAAAACGAAACCTTGCGAAGAAAATTGAAAAATACGAAATCTAAAGAAACGAAGAAAGTTGAAATTAACCAAAACACACGCTCGACCCCAATCCCCCATCTGTGTTATATATATATTTTATATATATATATATATATATATATAATATATATATAATAGAAATAATAATAACCGTGTCTATTTGTCAACCCTTATATATATATATATATATATATATATATATATGTTAACCCCCCCTTTATGGCCCTGAGTCGGTTCGGATTCGACGGGGGGGTTCTGGTTAAGGAGGCTGCAACGGATATTTCTTCTATAACATTCTATAATTCTTTTCGGTCGCCTTAAATGGTGGGTCGCCACTCTGTTAAACCCTTGGCTACAGACTCGCCAGACTGTTATGCCAATATCTTCTATGGTGCTTGGGTTGTCTCTTAATTTGGGCAAAGGGTCGCCAATTTTTAATTCTTCTCTTTTTATAATACTCTGATACTTTTTCTGATACTAAAAATTATCGACTTTTCTTTTATAACTTGTCGACTTACTGACTGAGTTCCTGAAGAGAACAAGGCTCGAAGGAAAAAGATAAAAAAAACTTCTTATACTGTGGTTTACTTCTCAAAAATTACAGTTAGTACTCTGAATTTACAGGGGTAGAGGTTCGACCTCTTTCGACCATGGCTCAGGCCGGAATCTAAAAATATTAAGAAGGCAAGGGGCCTCTGCCCCCTCCCCGCAGCGAGGCTGCTAACAAAGGAGTGCTTAAATGAAGTGGCAAATGAAGTGCTTCTAATTTTACAAGTACACGCAAATATAGCCTAAATGTTTGGGGGAGACAATCGAAGGTTAAGTTTCCCCCCTTTTTTTTTAAACACATCAGATGTTTTTGAATGATTGCAAATAAGAATTTAAAAGAATAAAAATAAAAACTAATTTGTATTTTTTCGCCGAGTCTATATTTATGGAGGCGATATCATTTCGTAATAGTACACAAGTACAAATTTAGTACATGACTGAGTACGTATTAATTTTGGTTCATTATAATTACGATTACAATTACCAATTAATTCATATTCACTTGTTGTTTAATTACACTTCCATGTTGAAGTACATTCTTACATGATAAATTAAATCATTACATTTAATTACAGTTTCACTGAAGTACATTACAAGTTATTGTTAATTATAGTTAAACAGTTACTATAACTTTTTGTTTTTACAGTGTTTCTTATTAATAGACAATTAAGATGTTAAATATAATACAAAGTACATGGGGCACATATGGTTTGGATTTATATACATAATATGTTATAAATTTGAAATCAGAGTGAACGGAGGTATTTTTATCTTTGAGGCGCTCGAATCTGCTAGTCAGCGGAATTCGATCTTACTAAGCATTTATTCGAGTTCACCTCGGGAGGTCATATCATTACAAATAAAAATGAAATAAATAATACGAGAACGTATTTTCGCGTTTTCGAACGAACCTAAAGTTTCGCGCCTCACAAATTGACACGAGTAAACATAGACTGATAAGTTGATAGGGCATAAGTAGACAATAGGTAGATGAATGAATAAGTAATAAAATTAATAAAGGATAGCGGTCAAGAAAGAACATGAATGTAAGAATGAGTATGGTTGATTAATAATGTTTATACTACATAACATATAAATAATGACTTCTATAGAGTGTTTCGTCCTTAGCATGATGTTAAAGAATTTTCATACATTGGATACTAGATATATGATGAAGGGAAAATGTGACGTCATAGTTATTGAATTTTTACGTATAGTACAAATCATTGTTAGGAAGATTTACAAGAACGAATTGGAGACAGAGTGGGAAACGTAAAGAGAATAAAGTTATTTTGTGACGTCATAGTGTATAAGTCGTTATTAGAAAGATGAATTAGAAAAATACAGGAATGAATAAAGACGTACAAATCGAAATTCTATCCAAAACTCGCTTATGCGATTTTGGCTTCTTATGTAAAAATGGACACTCGAACATAAAACTATACGAACATAAGTTCTGCATAAAGACAATGAATCCATATAATGATGGTGTAGGAATTGTTCATTGTTCACTTTTTACATATATATATAAATTGAATTTCGCCGAATTAAAACCAAAAAGCACGCTCGTACATTCCCTCCCCAATCCCCTGCGAAGAAAATTGAAAAAAACGAAATCTAAAGAAACGAAGAAAGTTGAAATTAACCAAAACACACGCTCGACCCCAATCCCCCATCTGTGTTTATATATATATATATATATATATATATATACAGGGTGGGCGGAAAGTAGCTCCCTATTTTGGATTGGTAAAAAAATACGTATATTATCCATTTATTTCAGAAGAAATAATATGAAAAGGTAGGCATACATGGTAGGTTTTCTCTAAAATTCAATGTGGGCTCCAACTCTTTCCACCAGCTTCTGGAGCCGCCCAGGAATGGCGTCCACTGACTTTAGCAGGAACTCCGGCGGGATGGAGGACATGACTTCCCGAATTCGGTCCTCCAGTTCTTCCAATGTCCTCGGTTTGGTGCGGTAGACTTCTTCCTTTACCCACCCCCAAAGAAAGAAGTCGCACGGTGTCAAGTCGGGGCTCCTGGCTGGCCACTGATGTGGACCACGACGACCCATCCAACGCCCAGGGAAGTGGGCATCCAGCCACTCACGGACAACAAGAGCGAAGTGCGGAGGGGCGCCATCTTGCATAAATATCAGATCGTCGATGTTCTCCCATGTGCTGACAACCGGCCAGACCTCGTTTCGCAACATAGCAAGGTACCGCTCAGCATTCATGGTGTTGCGCAGAAGGAACGGGCCCACAACCTGATCTGAGGTCATACCACACCACACCGTTACACTGAACCGATTCTGCCGTTTTTCAGCGGTAACCGTGCGACTTCTTTCTTTGGGGGTGGGTAAAGGAAGAAGTCTACCGCACCAAACCGAGGACATTGGAAGAACTGGAGGACCGAATTCGGGAAGTCATGTCCTCCATCCCGCCGGAGTTCCTGCTAAAGTCAGTGGACGCCATTCCTGGGCGGCTCCAGAAGCTGGTGGAAAGAGTTGGAGCCCACATTGAATTTTAGAGAAAACCTACCATGTATGCCTACCTTTTCATATTATTTCTTCTGAAATAAATGGATAATATACGTATTTTTTTACCAATCCAAAATAGGAGCTACTTTCCGCCCACCCTGTATATATATATATATATATAAAGAATCATAATAACCGTGTCTATTTGTCAACCCTTATATATATATATATATATATATAATATATATTATATATTGAATTTCCCCGAATTAAAACTAACTTTATTTCTATTTTAATTATAAATATCGAATAGCAGTGGGAAAC
>JAJOZX010001978.1:112500-280000 GCA_023014485.1 Bathynomus jamesi
GCTCCACCCAGCTACACCGGCAGCCAATCACTACGAACATCTGGCCTTAATCTTTTGGAGCGGAGCTTGGCGATTGTGCATATAAAAGGGGATATTTTTCAGTTTGGAGTAACAGTAGCTATTTTCGCGTCAGTGAATAATCATTCCCTCTGCCAGTGCATTCCTCCACCATGGACCACGAACTGTACGTCTCCCCGGATTTGTATGAAGAAAGTGACACTGCAGCATTAACTGCAATTAATCTTTTAACGCAATTGACCGTGATGAATTATTTTCAACGCAAACCGTTGAAGATATTTGCAGTGACGCTCCTTACAATCCGACGCAAGGGACTACCATAGAAATGTAAGTGTCTATAATTCAAGAAACATGATTTATATATATGGAGGGTTGTAGTATCTCGTCAAATACTTCATTTAGATACTCACCAAAAATCGAAATTTTTTATGGCAATCGTTTTAAATGTTATTTGGTTTTACCTCTTATCGCCATTATGCTAAAATCGAAATTTTTTATGGCAATCGTTTTAAATGTTATTTGGATTTACCTCTTAAATGAGTTTCGAACCAAAGATATCTTCACATAATGGGGATCTGTCTGTATACTCTGTATATGTTTTAAAAGAATGAACATTATTCCTTTAAGGTCCGATGAGGATTTGACACGTGCTATACAATCTTTTGAAGAATCTCGTGTCATGAATACGGAGGATATACTGATCAGTCAGCATAATGAATGTCACACCGAAATAATGTAAGTGTTTTTCGATCTTTTTGGGGTAAGAAGACACAATATATTTTCATAAATTTATTAAATGAAAGAAATCAGTACAATAACCAACTACAGAATATACCGTTACAAATATACACACACGAACAAAAACATTATACTATACAACGAGTACGTACAATTGGAAAACGGATTTTTATCTGTCTGCATACCATTTCATCGTTTCGGCGAGTGTGGCACGGGTCAAATAAATTTAAAAAATTTATAAATTCTTTATCACATGACATATGCATGAGAAATGAGGCGCAGTACATTCCGCAAACATTACTAAAATATCCTTGTATACAAAACGGGTTCCATACAACTTCGGGAATATGTAACTGAGCGAGAAATTTTACAATAATAGGGTCACTCCAGGGTTGAGTACCGAGTGAATCAAAATAGTACAGGCGCTGTCTATTTTTAAAATAGACAGCGATCCAGTGAATCCCTTCATTACCGATGACATCTGTGTTCGACTACCGCATTCTCGCGTACTTGGCAAGCTCAATGTTTCATTCTTCGCAAACACGCCGATAAATTTGGAACGTGTGACTCGTTCACTATTCATTACTTTCTGAAGTGTATTAGCATCCATTTTAAAAGTCAGTGATAACGCTCCTAAATCTATCTACTTCTATTAGGGCTTGCGATTCGAGATATACTAGTACACTAATAGGAGCGTCTATCGGCTTGGCGAATTCCAGCCGCACTGAGATGTTTCCGCTCTGCTGTGGGGTTAAATTGGTATTTACGCTAGCAGATAAGTCAGGTGTAATGTCAAACGGATAAAGGTTAAATTGATCAATGAATTCTTCCTGCGTTACCCCATTACCAAGCTCATCACAATCACCTGCAATATGGGTCAGATTACTATAGGCTCTGGCACAAAGAGGTAACACAGCGTCTGATGAATAGTCCGTACCCATTGTTCCACCCAAAGCAGTGCCATTAACGTATAGAGTTATATTTTTAAGTCCGAAATTCTCGAATTTAAAGGCACTCTTTTTATATTTTCCATTCACCGAAGCATGGTCCTGCATACCGATTAATATCCTTTTAGGAAGATTTCCCAGGGCAATGTTTTCTATCTGCTTCGATGCCAACCCTGCAGGAACCGTATATAGTTTGATTTGTACTCTGTTAATAGGATATTTCACTGTAGCGTTTAGTAAATTTTTCTCAATTTCTAGTTGTTTTGGTGAACTTAATTTCACTCGCCGTACGCGGAGGTATGTGTCCATAATGTGAACCACAACGGGCTTTGCACCCTCCTCTTGATCAGCAGCCAGATTTAAGCAGATCTCAGGACTCGTGCGGGTGAGCTTTATTTTCATATCCACCCCGTTGACAAGCAACTTCTCCTGGAAAGTGAAATCTGTGTGCAACCATCCAAAACACTCGTATATTTTCTTTTTAGAATTTTTAAATTTGTCCTTTATACTACTTTCATCTTTAGTTTGATAATATCCCTCGGCACTTAAAAAGGTAGCCTTCGCTTCTTTGGAAAAGTTGAGGACATTTTCCAGATAGGCGCGTAGATGATAGTACCCCGTGCCTGCCGATATGTTGGTCTGATTTAAATATACGTCACACTGGTTGAATATGGAGTGCAGAAAGTTTGTTTCAGGGTTTACAGCATATTTGTCATCGCAGACCGTTCCATCAGAATGGGCTATACGTACAGTGGCGGTTCCTCATATGGGCAATATGGGCAGCCGCACAGGGCGGCATTTGTGGAGGGGCGGCATGAGCGCCTGCAAAAAAAATAAGAATAAATAAATAAAGAAATAAATAAAAATAAAAATAAAATAAAATAAATAATAAAAGATCAATAAATATATTTTTATTAATAAAAAACCATCTATTGCATTTTCCATAAACCTTCCCATAAAAGACCTAAACAATGCAAAATGCTTCCAGATTAATATTATTGGGAATAAAGGCCCATACTTTAACATATGTAATGTTATTTTTCTGGGTTTGGTTAAATAGTGAAATGTATATTATTTATTACAGAACGAATCTTCACACTAAGCCACTAAGGTCTGTCAAATAACCGCAAATGGATAAGAAGAGGTCAAAGCTATCAGGTGCTCAGTTTAGAAAAAAGAGGAAAGAAGAAGAGGAGAAACGAGCAAAAGATAAAGGTATAGAGCTATGTCATCTACTCTTCACTGCTATATTGCACTGCTATTTTGTGATATAGCTTTCTGAGTCATTTGAAGTGTACTATTATGTATATAATTAGCCATTAACCAAGGAGGTTGTATTATTCATTTGTTTCCTATTCTAAAAGTTTAATAAATTGTGCTTAATAACATGTTAAATTAATTGTACTAGCCTATTCATGCATTGGTCTGTTATGTTCTATTTTACTATTTGCAGGGGCACTTTTGAAATATTTTGGAACACCCTCTGCCACTAGCCAGGATGAGAAGCCGTCTACTTCTGCCATTATTGAGGCTGAGGAGCCATCTACCTCCTCAGCCTCACATATGTCTCCACAAATGCAGTCTGATCCTGAGGATGAAGACCCATTTGCTTCTACTTCTCCCCGGCAGGACTCTTCAGGTGAGTTTGTGTGCACATATGTCTGTGAGTGTGTGCGTGTGTGTGTATGTGTATGTGTGTGCATCCCTGCAAAGCATTTTGCAAACAGTTATAAATTATAATGTTATTATCACTGGGTCTGGGTTACTGGGTATGTGTGGTGTTTCACCACCATAATTCCATAACACCACCACCATAACAAAGTGCTGTGAATAATGTGTTATCTAACTTAGGTGTGTATACTAATGAGTAATGCTCTTGTTCTTTCTATTAGAAAGGCCTGGAGCAGAATCGCCTCCTGAGGATGAGTCTCTGTCCACCGACCCTGCTAACTGGCCTTCAGTTCTGACTGAGAGAATTCGGACACAACTGGTTTCCAGGGGACCAAGTCAAGTACCATCTGACTTTGTATTCCCTAGAAACGACAGTGACGGAAGAAGTTTCCACCATCAATACTTCAGGAAGTCATTGGTTAGTGGGGAAAATATAACCAGAAGTTGGTTGGTCTATTCCTTAAAAAACAACAGCCTTTTCTGTTTCTGTTGTACATTATTTTCCAAGAGGAAAATAAATTTAACAAGTTTGGGACTCTCGGACTGGAAGCATGCAAGCTCATTGCTCACATCACATGACAACAGTTCAGAACACCTAAATTCTATGAAAATCTGGAAAGAACTGGCAGTGAGGATGAGAAAGGGGGAGACCATTGACAAGCAGGAGATGGCACTTCTGGAGGCTGAGAAGTTGAGATGGAGAGCGGTGCTGACACGTCTCACTGCTATTGTGCATTCTCTGGCAGTTAGGAATTTGGCACTAAGGGGACATACAGAAAAATTGTTCTCACCATCAAATGGCAATTTTCTGAAAGAAGTTGAACTGATGGCACAATTTGATCCTATAATGCAAGAGCACATTAACCGTGTCCAAAAAGGGACCTCCAGTCACACCAGCTACCTCGGCCACCACATACAAAACGAACTCATTGATTTGTCGAGCAGCAAGACCATTTCAGCAATGGTGAGCGACATCAAACAATCAAAGTTTTTTTCAATAATTCTAGATTGCACTCCAGATATCAGCCACACTGAACAGTTGTCAGTTGTGATTCGGGTTGTGTCACTGGAGGGGAAGCCCCATATAAAGGAACATTTCATGGGGTTTTTGGAGGCAGAGGAGTCCACTGGTCAACATTTGGCATCTCTGATTCTGAAGAGACTGGAGGAGCTAAAAGTTCCTTTCATGGACTGTAGAGGACAATCATACGACAACGGGGCCAACATGAGGGGAAAAAACAAGGGTGTTCAATCCAGGCTCCTAGAAATTAATCCGAGAGCTCTGTTTGTTCCATGTGGGGCTCATTCTCTGAATTTGCTTGTGGCCGATGCTGCTAAGGGATCTATTGATGCCACAAGTTACTTTGGCATCTTGCAGAAGCTTTACAACTTGTTTTCAGCCTCCACACAACGATGGGCCATTTTGAAAAAACATGTGAACATCACATTGAAGATGTGGTCTGATACAAGGTGGGAAAGCAAGATCAAGAGTGTGGAGCCCCTGAGATATCAGGCAGCTGCAGTGAGAGATGCACTGATCGAGGTGAGGGACCACACCAAAGACTCTGTAATAAAGGTCGAGGCTCAATCTCTGTCAGAGGAGGTTGGGTCATACCGCTTCGCCATTTGTTCAGTGGTGTGGCATGACCTGTTGTGCCAAATTCAGCATGTGAGCAAGCAGATGCAGTCTCCTAGCATGCACGTTGATGTTGCAGTAAATCTCCTAAAAAAAACAGAGAGAGGTCTCCGCAATTACAGGGCAACAGGTTTTGTGGCTGCACAAATGGCAGCCACAGATATCTGTGAACAAATGAATGTGGAGGCTGTGTTAAAACAAAAATGGCTGAGGTCCACAAAGCGGCACTTCTCCTATGAAGCATCTGATGAGCCCTTGATTGATGCTTTGAAGAAGCTGGAGGTGACATTTTTCAATGCAGTGGTTGATGCGGCAACATCAGCCATTCAGGAAAGATTTTCCACGTTGGAAATTGTGGGAGAGAAGTTTGGAGTGCTGACACATTTCCAAAATCTCACATTTGAGGAGCTGACAGAAGAATGTGTGAACCTTAGTACTACACTACACTTTAAGGGACACTCTGACTTGGATGGCAGAGAGCTTGCACAGGAGCTGAAGAACTTGCCTGACTTGCCATCAAAGACCATATCCTTGCTTGAACTGCTGACATTTATCCATGAAAGGGAGCTCTCTGAAATATATCCAAATTTGTGGACTGCTCTCAGAATTGGTCTTACTCTTCCAGTCACTGTTGCTGAAGCAGAGAGGAGCTTTTCAAAGCTGAAGCTCATCAAATCCTACCTGAGGTCAACTATGTCACAGGAACGCCTTACCGGTCTGGCCATCATCAGTATACAGTAAATCATACAATTGCTGAGCAGATTTCATATGATGATTTAATTCATGACTTTGCATCAAGGAAGGTAAGAAGAGTCAGGCTTTAGATGGCAGTTGTGCTGTGGTGCAATTTATTTTGTTTCTTGTTCAAAGTGTAGCATAATAATTACCCTCTCTTAAGTGTCTTATTCTATTTATGTGATAGAGCATTTGTACAATTTAGAAATTTGATTCTCTAGTTTATTTATGGCAGTTGTGCAATTTAATTTGTATTTTTCCTGTTCATAGTATCATAATTACATTCTCTTAAGTGAGTTATTCTATTTACGTGATGAAGGATTTGTAAAATTCAGAAATTTGAGTCTTTGTTTTGGTTCTGAAGTTCCAACAATTAGTCCAATAAAAAGTTATTTTGTGAAAGAGTTATGTCTGTCCTTTATTTTGGGGGGATTCGAATGTGTGTGTGTTGGCGAACAGGGGGGGGGGGCGCTGAATGTGAGGTTCGCCCAGGGCGTCATGTAAGCTAGGACCGCCACTGTATACGTAGCTTAGCGTACATGTGCACACAGCTTGGATCAAAAAAGTAAGGGCCTGAGCTGGGTATCACGAATTCTATAGGTGCACTCGGGGAACTAATTGTGTTTAAAGGGTTAATTGTAATAAAATCACTGTGCTCAATAGAAACTTGGGTTGGTGGCAGCTCAAAAAGGGACAGCTCCGATTTACAGCATTGTGAACTACATGGGTGGATAGCCATGTTTAATACCACGTGACCCCTTCTTCCGGGCAGCCCTCTTCTTCTTCCCGCCACCACGCATTTTTCTCTTTGCATCTTTGATGATTTCGTCCCGTGTACGCTTTAAATGTTTTTTTAGAGCTTCTTTAGGTTTAGCCCCGGCCAATATGTCTTCTGCAGTGTTAAGGCCTGATTGTAGCGCTTTCCTTCCGAGGTATCTGGCACCCCTCTTCAGCAAAGGAACAGCCGTACGTAGTATGGATGAAAAAATGGATCCAAGTCCACTACCGCGCTGGTATCTCACCCCTCGATAGACGGTGAAAGGCTTTCTATCCATTATAACTCAGTGCGTCGAAAGTGTAGCTTCACTGTTAGGCTCCCGTTACCGAATGGGAAGTTTTCACCCTCAATCATTCTTATATATATTGAGATATTGGTTATTAAATTAGTTGCGACATTCACATAATGGGGTCTGTCATATATAATACTCAAACTCCTTCCTCTATGGTTGGGGATGTGAGCAATGCGCAGCAGGCGTGCCTGGGTATCCCCAACAAACTGGTGCTCCACTATATTACTGTAAATATAGCACATGTCTGGGGACCTTTCAGCCAATTTCTCCATCTTCAATTGATACATTAATCTGGACAAGTCATACTGTGTCTCGTGAAATGTGTCTCTTTGGAATGCTGCGCTATATCGGCCATTGGTTAGAATTTTGAACTTTCTATGGTCTTTGATACGTCTGTTAGTCTTTGATTTTAGGATTAGTGTATGTGCAGGGTTGTTTACGATTTCGTATACTAAATCATTCGTAAGGTTTGAGTTTCTTAAACTTACGTTTAAGCCTCTCACAACATCCTCGACCGAACCATATTGACCCGGTCCTAGTCTTACTTCTGTACTGTAATACCGTGCAGCCTTAGTCCGAGCGATACGCATAGTTTCATCCATAGCTACCCCAGCTTTTTCACACTCGTCAATGTCTCTAAGAATCGTAAAAACAGTTTCTTTATGTTCAATATTTAAAAAGATGGTGTCCAGCTGAATTTCGCATATCCACACCTCATACGAATCACGACCCAATTCAATGTGCCCGTGGAGTTCTGTTACAAAGTTGGCTAGTGTGTTGTTAGGGTGTACAGACAGGGACGAGGAGGACGGGAGTGTGACGTAGAAATGGTTAGGAGCCATGTTGCATACTATTTAAGCTTCATTATTGCATCAGCTTTTATATAGGTGTTGAAGCTTTCTGGGTACCCTAGCCATTTCACCAGGTACATTTTTCTCTTTCCTAAACCTTTGCTTCCTAAAATTTTCTCAATTTTAAACACATTTTTTCCTAAATTAAACGCAACTTTCTGCAATTCCTCGCGGTAAAAGCCTCCTGAGATTTCTTCCCCATTCAAATCTTCAATGTAACACATCATTATCTCACCTTTAGGTCTCATAGCCCTAACTTTAAAACCCATTGCGAATTTATTCCCCGAACGCGACAGCATTACATAATCATTTTGAAGCGCGCCGAGTGTGGTGGTGGTGATCCATCTCTTCTCGGGAGCTTACCTCTTTCTAAAACTTCGTTAGGTGCTGTCCCAATCGTGCGATGGTGTGAGCGGTTGTAGGATGATGCCAATGATTCCAGAATGTCTAGAAATCTGTATGTGTTTTTATGTGTAAAATAACGGTGCATGCGGTCTTTTATGGTGCGCTGAACTCTTTCAGCTAAAGCCTTATGTATAGAATTGGTTGTGTAATAGCTGATATTAAACTCTGTCAACATGTTCTGAAAAGCACGGCCTATAAATTCCTTCCCCATATCCGTACAAAAATAGCCAGGAACCCTGTTTTCTTTTAACATTAGCGTTTTGGTGGCTTTTGCAACTGTTTCAGGTGATTTATTTTTCAGAGGAACTAGCCACAGATATCTAGAGAATACGTCTATTATGAATAGAATGTAGCGGTAACCATCGTTATACACAGAATATCTTTGCATGTTTGTTAAATCTGCTTGCCAAATAGAATCAATCGAGGAAGCCGTTGTCTTGGCTGTTTTAAACCTTTTTCTCACAGGCTTATGAAGCGTATAAGCGTCCTGCTCCCTCAAAAATCTTTCAACATCTTCTTTCCCTACTCCGTAAACACTTCTGTACAGTCTATCTACGCCGCCGTAAGAGGATGGGTTAGAAATGTCATAATAGCGTTTAGTTAATACGTTAGCCATTTGCGTATTTTAGAGGCACGTGGGTAGGGTTAGTTTAACCTCTTCTTGCTCCTCTTCAAAGGTGTTACCGCCGGGGGTGAGGGCGTCTTCAACTGTGTCACATGCGTTGCATGTTCCAAGTCTTTTAACCTGTTCAGATTTCCTATCAACGTTTTAGGGACATTTATTTGTTGTAGTCTTGCTTTAATATGCTTCCTTCCTGATGGTGATGGCCTATCCCACTTTCTCACCAGATCATGGACAATGTCTACGATATTCGATCCCTGTACCTTTGATCCTTCCACAATGATCTCGCCTGTATCGGTCCATTGTATGGCTGGATCCTCATTCAATAGATTATAAAGACTTAAGCCTTTACTCATCAATGTATGTGGGAGGGTGCTTTTTAATACATGTTCGATATGTTGTGTGGCTAATCCCTTAATTTTTGGTTGGTCAGCTGTATCGTCGGGCTCAGATCCTATGTCGCCATGTCCATCGTCCCCCGTGCTGTGCCTAATAACCACAGGAATCTCTGTAGGGCTCTTATAATTTTCGTACTCGTGAAGAAATTTCTCAGAGCTTCTTGGTATAAGATTCTTTTCTCATCAGGTGTTTTTTCACTGTTTAATAGGGCTAGCAATTCGCTTTCCATTCTTTTAAGTCTGCTTTTACGGGGATCTAGATCCGTGTCTGGATTCCTTTGCAGTGAAGCGTACACCTCGTGGGGAATCACTACCACTTTCTTCATTATATTAATCTAGTCAGTAAAGGACCCCAAACTGAAAATAAGATGGGGAGAAATGACCCTCCTGTTTGTAGAATAATTCGTTTTTTCTTCGCTACAGTTTGACTTTTACGAGCGAGTGCACGTATTATGTTCTTGTAGCGGCGTAGGCGAGCCTTCTGAGGGGTTTTCATTGATACATTGCAATTTATAACGTTAAGACAGATTTCACAGATGCATTTTAAAAAGTCGGCGTCGATATTTTTAATAAACATCTGCTGCATTGCCCGGGGCAGTCGATGATAGATTTTTATTAATTCACGGTATTTCTTTAGTCTCTGTCATTCTGGAATATACTGTACACCGTTTCAGGCTCGTTTGGAAATATATTCGTTCGTAGAAGCACTCTAAACGTGTTTCGCGGATGAAGGTCGCAAAGCAAATATCCGTAACGCGTGCTTGTAGCTTCTTTATAAACTTCCAAAAACTCCTTACGCTGATTCGGGAACATTTGATTGGCTAATACCCCAATTTGTGATACATCTCTACGTTGCGCGAATAAGACTAGATATTGCGTATTTAACGACACATCGAGCATGTATCTATTTTTGAAAAATAGATTCTGATTGATGAAGAACACGGTTATGTTAAGATGGTGGGAGAATACTGTAAATGTCTCGCAAACGTTTTATCCATCTCCAACATGAGATCGTCAATTACAATGATTGTATGTTCATTTCCCTTTAACGAATTAACGTCATATACGCCTTTGTGGAACAAAATATCATCTTGGTACTCGTTGAACACTGATTGATACGTCGAATAGCACCATATAACTTTATGCACAAATTTCGAGAACATCTCTCCCTTTTCTTTAATGATTTTAAGCATAAACACAGTTTTACCACATCCTGTAGGTCCAGATATAATACATGTGGATGGACTCGTGAATCTGAATTTTTCTACAGAGTCCATTTCTAACACGTCACACTCCTAAGTGGGTCATTTACAAAATATTACAAATTTTGAGTGCTGTTCCTTATATTTTGCTTCCTTCTCCCACAGAACCGTGAATGACGATGAGGTAGAGCATCCCATCATTGACATTACGGATGACCTCGACGACAGTGTAGTTGTGATCTCCTCCCCTGCCAACGAACCCTCACCAGCGATACCGGTAGCACGTCCAAAGCGGAGGTATGATGAAGAGAACCCCACGTCAGGTATAAAGCGACCGAAATACACGCCTGTTGCACCAGTAATAGATCCCCAACCCTCAACCTCTTACGCAACAATCCCCCCAGCAGCACCTCCCGCTAATATATCCCCTTATTCATCCGCCACTGTTGCCCCCCGTTCTGTTAAGTCTACAATAATAGATCCCCAACCCTCATCCTCCTACGCAACAGGCCCCCCATCAGCACCTTCCGCTAATATACCGCCTAATTCATCCGCCACAGTTGCCCCCCGTTCTGTTGAGGATGATATAACGCTTGAGTTGGTGCGCTCCGCAGCCCCCACCCCAGCCTTGACTAGAAATCGGTATAGAGTCAGGGTCGACCCTAGAGCCATGTATAGCAATGGAATTGAGCGCGGGCTACGCCGGGTTGTACAGAGTATTGTAGAGTTTGCTCTTCAGAACCGCGACGAGCGTGAAGTCAGGACGAGTCTGTCCTTTGGATTCGGGTCAGATGACGGTGATGTAGATGATTATTGGGTGATAGTGCCATTTAGACGTTTGGCGGCTGAAGATGTAGAATATATATTAGGACGTATAATGCAGGCCGCCCAAAGTAGTATAGCCTTTAATATGGATAACTTCACGGTAAATATTGATCGTGTGTTCCGTGTTGCGGGCCATAGTGCCATACCGTATACTCTTAACTTCAATTCTCCGACTATTTACCGAAAGCATATAAACGTCGATCGTGGTTGCGGCTTTATAGCAGTACTCTTAGCACGTATGTTTACTGTACAAAATACACGGACTCAAAAAATTTGGTTGCCTACGGTCGTGGAACGTGCCCGTAAACTAGCTGTAGACTGTGAACTTGAATTTGACTGTAATATGGGTCCTGAAGAGCTGAGAATGGTAGAACAGGAAATGAATGTCCGTATAGTTGTATTTGGGTTGGATGATCGTCGTAGGACTGTGTATGTTTTTAAAAGCTGTGTGAGAGATCGTACAAGACCCCTACTTATTTTAGGATTGTCAGGGACAACGTATCTCCCCATCCGTAATATAAGGTGGCTTTACGCGAGTTATGACAAAAGTCGAAAATATGGGAGACATCATGATTTGTGTAAGGGGTGCCTTGAGTTTGCGGATGATATAGTGAGACATTGTAAAGAATGTCACGTGGTATGTGAGCAGTGTAAAAGCACCAAATGTGAAAGCCGTGTAGTTGAAGCTGAGAAGAGAGACTGTGATGTGTATAGACGCACATTCTTCAATAATAACTGCTTTGATTTCCATAAATCAATTGGCACGTGCAGGAAAATGAGAATCTGTGAATGTGGTATGTTTCACACAATGGATAATTGGGGGAAATTTAAGCACAAGTGTGACGAAATTCACTGTCCTACATGCCAGGAGGAATATAAGGCGGATGGAGTAAAGCATGTATGTTATATGAAAGATGCTAAGCCTAAAAATAACCCTTGTATAACTGTATACTACGATATAGAAACATACGAACGCTGAAACCAAAGAGGTAATTCCACATTTACTTGTGAGCCAGACCATCTGTGATGAGTGTATGGGGATCGAATGTGACGAGTGCCCCAAATGCGGTAAACGGACAAACGTTTTTAAAACGAATGTCCGCGATAGTCCTGTGAAACTATTTGTGTCCTATATTGTCAAGTTAGCCGACAAGTTCAAAAAAATGACTGTGTATATTCTCGCCCATAACGGGGCAAAGTTTGACACGCAGTTCCTTTATAAGGAGTTGCTTGAACACGAATCCTCTGAGATATTTACAGGTGATCCATTGAAAAGAGGCAACAAATTAATACAGATGCAGATAAGAGGCAATGTACAATTTAAAGATACTTTATTATTCACACCTTGTAAATTAGCAAAGCTACCCAAGGTGATGGGAGTAGCAGCTGAAGTTTCCAAAGGATACTTCCCTTACACTTTCCTCACCAGCGAGACTTTAAACTACGTAGGCCCACCACCACCCAAACATTATTTTAGCTATGACTGTATGGATGAACGTGAAGACTTTGATCGATACTACGACAGTTTTAATGAAAGTAACCCTTATAATATAGCTGATGAATGTGAGCGTTATTGCGTGAATGATGTGCGCGTGCTTAGAGTATGTTTCCAGGCCTTTAGAAGGATGTACATTTGGGAAACTGAAGAAAGAACGGGAAGTTTGTTAAAATTTATTGTTTAATATAAAAGTATATATAGACTTCTCATTTAATTCTTTTATCAATTACTTTAATTTCTCTGAAATTTAATTGTAATGAATATTAAGATGAACGATTTCTTTTTGTTAAACCAATTGTCTAGTGTATTTCTTTTATTGTTAATATTGGGTATCGTTTAAGTAATTAGTTCTCTTGCTGAACAAAATTAAGGAGAAAGTCAATCTTACCTTTAATAAATAAGTAAATAAAAACATTATTTGGCAACTCGTGTAAATAAAAATTAAGATAAATGGTGGTATCTGCCAACTCTCCTCATACAAGTAAAAATTAAAATAAATGGTGGTAGCTGCCAACTCTCCTCATATAAATAAAAACATTATTTGGCAACTCATATAAATAAAATTAAAATAAATGGTGGTATCTAGCAACTCACCCTAATAAGGTATACCTGAACATAATTAAAAACACTATTTGGCAACTCGTCTAAATAAGTGCTCTCTGGTAACCCCTCCATATATAAATAAGTGATATCTGGCAACTCACGATCCTCTATATAACCGCTGCGGATCTCCTGGACGCTCATAATGTGTCTGGCTGGAGTCAGGCGAACGTCCCTATCCTTCTTAGATTAAGGCTTAGGTTAGGTTTCCCTTTGGGGGTGTGAGGACATCCCACCTTCTCCCCCAAAGACCTTCTCCTTTCTCTTCCTCTCTTAGGTTAAGGCTACCCTTTTGGGGGAAGGTCATCCTCCCTTCTCTCCCGGAAGCTCCCTCTCCTCTCCCCTTTGGCAACATTGAGTTGCTGCATAACCCTACCCCCTTTGTAGCATTGATGTTGCATAACCCCTCCCCCCTTCATTGCATAACCCTCCCCCTTCAATGCATAACCTCTACCCCTTTGCAACATTGATTAACATTGCATTGCAACATTCTTGCACTCGTCGATTTTGTGCCCATACTACTGACTTCGACCAGTCAAATTTATAATTAAAGCAAAAAATATGTTGTTTTTTGTCACAAATACTGAAACTAATTTGGTATTTCAGAAATCCTTTCTTTAAAACCCATCCGAAGGAGGATTTCGGTTCGCGTAACCTTCACAGTAACCTTCATCTGTAATGAAAACATGAATTATTAACGTTAGACATTATTGCGCTATCATATGCAGAGGTTGTCGCTAATAAGTCTTAAAATGTTTAACTTGAATCTGGTATTTTTTTTTTCAAGCTATTAAATTTAACTCGAAACAGACAAAGGTTGATAGTTAATGTTGATAGTTGATAGTTTTTAGTTGATGTGAAATTTGTGTATTTTCTTCGAGTATCTAATAACATTTTTGTAAATTAGTTTTAGTGTTAACTAGTGTAAAACCAGTTCGGAATTACTCCTATTGAATTCTTTTCGAAGTGAAAGGAAATGTGGAGAATTTTTGGGTGAAGTCAGAATTCAGGAAAGAAAATTTCCAAGTGGAAAAAAATACAACGAAATTAAAACCAAGATTTTACGCTCGGAAAATTAGTGAGTTGATTATAAACCGCGATTACTGACCTACGTTAAACTGCATTTGCCATTTATTAGATCTCTCTATATCACATTATTGAGATCATGCTTCAAATTATCACTCATTAAATAGTGTGAAATACAGTTATTAATTTTTCTAGTATAATTGCTCAGTTGGGAGTGGTGGGGGCGGAGCTGCTTTCCTGAGCTAGTCCGTCACCGCTGTTTGTAGTCAATAAGGTGCCTAACTGTGCCAGTATCATACGCAATTTTGTGTTTAGACTTATCACTAGGCTTGATGAGTCAGTCAGTAAGATAATAGAAGTCATGGTTATTGGACTGATATCTGATATATTTTATAGATCTCAAATCTTGAAGCATTGGCATATGTTCATTATTATAGTGTTCCATTGGCCTACTAGGCGAGCAGCCAACCCTGATAACAGGCCATATTTTTTGAGTTTAATACCCCCTTCGTACAGAAATGTACATGTCCTAAAATGATCTGCACCACCTGGACATATAAGTTTGGCATGTTGTACTCCATTCTAAGTGTGCTAAGATAGTAAAATCAGCCATTAACTTCAGATATGTACAGGTACTCTTGTATTCATGTTTTCAATTCACGCATTACAACTGAAATCTTTGAAGACACAATGAACAGCGAAGACAAGGTTTATTTTCCATGAAGTTATACATTTTCTGAAAGCTCTAGTGCTACACTCTATCAATTTATCTATAAAAACATTCTTTTACATGATATATTTTATTTTTTGCCTAAAAACGTTATTGTTAGACCCAAAAAATATCACCTAAAATACAGGTGTTTCAGTAAAGGGAGATTATTGCAAACAGCTGCAGCATTATTAACTGGGAATGATGTAAGAGTGTTGTTTGATAGTGGTAGCCAGTGTAGCTTTATTAAGACCAGAATTTCCAGAAAATTGAAGTTTAAAGAACTTAAGAGGGAAAATTTAAGAATTTCTGGGTTTGGGGTTTCCGTTCAAAACCGAATCAAAGTTAAGAAGGTAGAAGTTCTGGTTAAGGGGTTGCTACCACAAATTCCCACTATCAAGGTCCAAGCTGTAGAGATTGAGGAGCTTTGTGCTCCAGTCACTACTTGTTTAGATATGGCATGTGTCCAAGAATTGCAAGTGAAAGGAATTAATTTGGGCAATAATAAGTTTGAAGGAACAGAAGATATTATTCTTTTGATTGGAGCTGACTATTATTGGGACTTCATCACTAGTAACATTGTCCGCACATCTCGAGGTCCGGTAGCTATTGAAAGTGAGCTAGGCTAGATGCGACATGGTAACTGTTGCAATGAAATGGAGGTTAAAGCTCTTTTTGTTAAGATTGAGGAGAACAGCCATGGTTTGGAAAGACATTTGAAAGCTTTTTGGGAACTTGAATCCATTGGCATAAAGGACAAACAGGAGAAGTAGGCCAGTACAGTGAACAGTGATTTTAGAGCAATTTGTAAAAGGGATTGGGTTTAGAGATAGTTGCTCTGAAGTTGGCCTCCCTTGGAAGGATTCTTGCAAACCCAGTTCAAACCTTCAGCTAGCTAATAGGAGGTTGGAGACTTCATTGCAGAGGCTAAGGAAAAATCAGGAGTTGTTAAATGAATACAATGAGGCCATCCTAAGCTATGTAAAGGAGGGCTATGCTGAAAGGATGCAAGGTGATCTGGTGAGCCAGGAGGAACATTATCTGTCACATCATGCAGTGGTACGGTGAGACAAAACTACCACCAAACTGAGGGCAGTTTTTGATGGCTCAGCCAAGGACAAAGGTGGTGTGTCCTTGAATGACTGTTTGGATGCTGGGCCAAATTTAAATGCAGATTTATTTTCCTTGTTACTCAGATTCAGGTTTGGTAGAGTAGCATTGACTGCAGATGTGAAACAAGCCTTTTTGAGGATAAAGTTAAAACCAGAGGATAGAGATGCAGTGAGGTATCTGTGGGTGGATACGAAAGACTTGTCGGAAAATGAACTGAAGGTTCAAGCATATAGAATGAAGTCAGTGTTGTTTGGCCTCAGCTCTAGTCTATTTCTGTTGGCAGCTACCATGCAGTACCATTTTAAGAAATATTCTGAAGTCTATCCTAACGCTATTGAACACATAAGGAAAAATTTTTATGTTGATGATTTGCTGTGTTCAATGGATAATACAGAAATAGCTAAACAGATATTCATGGAGGCTAGAGCTATAATGAGGGAGGCTGGCATGGAGCTTAGAAAGTGGCAGACCAATCATTTTCAGTTAAAACAGCTTATGAGTCAGTCCTGCGTAGGACCTGATGCAGCAGAAAGTATTGAGGATTCTGGTACTAAGGAGTTGTGGGCAACAGACACAAAGGTGCTAGGCATTGTTTGGCAGGAAGGAGAGGATTTGTTTGCCTTCAATGGGAAATCTTTAGTAGAGTTGGCTGAGAATGAGACAAGGTGGACAAAACGTACAGCTCTCAGTTTGGCTTCGAAGGTCTTTGATCCTTTTGGATTCCTGGCTCCATTTGTGATAAAGTAAAAAATTTGGTTTCAGAGCCTCTGAGAAATTGGACTTGGGTGGGACCAAGAGTTACCTGATCATATGGTGGCAAGGTGGAAATATTGGTTCAAAGAATTGGCACATCTTGGAGACATTGAAATCCCAAGATGGTACTTTGGAGAGTTGAACAATAGTCCAGACAATTTGGAGCTGCACATCTTTTGTGATGCAAGTGAGGAAGCCTATGCAACTTGTAAACTTGTATTTATATAAGAGGCACATTGAAAGAGGAAGTAAGTTGCAGGTTGGTTGCTGTAAAGAGCAGAGTAGCACCTTTGAAAAGGCTTTCTATTCCAAGGTTGGAATTGATGGGTGCAGTTATTGCTAGTCGGCTTGCAGTTACAGTGCAAAAGTCTTTGGCCCTTTATGAAATTCCAAGCTATTATTGGACAGACTCCACTATAGTTTGACACTGGTTAAGAAGCCAGGCAAGGAAATGGAAACCATTTGTTGCCAATAGGGGGGGAAATTCAAGCACACACAGATCCCAAGCAATGGAAGCATTGTCCAGGCACCCAAAACCCAGCTGATTTACCAACACGAGGAATTTCAGTGAAAGATCTTGCGCACTCAAGTTTGTGGTGGAATGGACCAGAGTGGCTAAAACTTGGAAGTGAAAACTGGCCTTCTAATCAGTCTATTGTAGGAGAATGCCAGGCTGAAGAAGAATGGGTGAGTGAGATGATAAAATGCACTGTGAACAGTTGTCAAGTTATGCAGCAGGCAGTGGCGTAACTAGGGTGGGGCAGGTGGGGCGCGTGCACTGGGCGCCAAATTTGGTGTGGGCGCCATTTTTATGATTTAAAAAAAAATATTTAAGAGTAAAAACATGCTCTTTTGGAAATGTACCGGTACCATATCTCTAGCCATCGAATTTCCATGAATTTCAAATTTTTAACTTCATTTAACTTTATTAATTCATTCTATTTTTATTAGAATTTTATTATGAATTATTAATTTATTCTATTTTTTTGTTTCTTTCTCTAGAAAATTTTACCATGAAGCGAACATTGCCGATACCGAAAAGTCCGAAAAAGAAGCTGAGTGGAGCAGAAGGCAGGAAGAAAAGAAAAATGCAAGAAGCAGAAGCTAAAAAGTCAAGTGGCTTTATGATGTCATTTCTTGAACAGCAACAAGCTGGTCCTTCATCAGCATTAACTGCATCAGATATGAGTGTTGACCAACCCGCCAGTGTATCAGAAGGAGAATTAAGTGTCTTTCAAGAACCAGAAGTGTCTTTCAAGAAGCCAGAAGATACTAAAACTTTGATAGCGAAAAGCAGGAAAAAACAGCACAGCCTATACCAGATGCGATTCAGCATCACGATGTAGGCTTCTTGGAGTTTGATAAAATATCAAAAAAAGTAACTTTATCAGATGCCCTGAGGACAGAAATGGTCACATTGGGTTCGAAGTATTTTCAAAATAGTGAAGGGCCATTTTTTCCCACACAAAACCGATCAATGAATGAAAGATGGTTTAAAAGAAAGTTGGGAAATGGATGTGGAGAAGAAGTTTGGCGCTCATGGCTTGTTTATTCTCCAGAGAAGAAAGCAGCTTTTTGCTTTTGTTGTTTGCTATTTTCTCAAATTGACAATCAGTCTTCATTGGAGCAAGAAAATGGGTTCAATCATTGGAAAGCACCAGAAAGGCTTAGCACCCATGAAAATGCAAAAAAATCATCGATACTGCTTCACCCAATGGAAGGAAATGGAAATAAATCTTTTAGAAAACAGAGGAATCATTGACGTAGAGCTTCAAGCTCAAATTGTAACAGAAAAACAAAAATGGCGAGATGTTCTCCACAGAATTCTCCATTGCATAAAATTTTTAGCAACTCAGAACCTTGCATTGCGTGGTCACAAGGAATCCCTTAGACAGGAAGAGGAAAGCAATATTGGAAATTTTCTTGGGTTATTAAAATTGTTAGCAAGGTTTGATCCTTTCATGAAAGAACATCTCAGTATTGTGGAAAAGCACCCTGGAAGAACATCAATTTATTCAGCTGATGGCTTCTACTGTTCGCCAGAAATTGTTACAGAGCATTCATAAGGCCAAATATTTTGGCCTCATGTTTGATTCTACTCCAGATCAAGCACATCGAGAGCAAATGGCAGAAGAAACAGTTCGTTATGTTGATATTGATTTTCAGGAGAAAACAATTTTTATAAAAGAGTCTTTTCTTGGATTTATCCAATTAAAACGAAAGGATGCTGAAAACATTGTGGAAGTGATTTTGGGACAACTGGAAAAAGACAAAATGCCGTTAGAAGACTGTCGATCTCAATGCTATGACAATGCTGCAGTTATGGCTGGTTATAAAAGTGGTGTTCAACAGAGGATTATTGAAAAAAATAGCAAAGCTATTTTTGTAAACTGCGATAATCATTCTCTCAATTTGGTTGGAGTGCGTGCTGCTAACCATGATGCAGTGATGGTGACTTTTTTTGGTGCAATTCAGTCGCTTTATTCATTCTTTTCACGTTCAACTCTCCGTTGGCAAAACCTGAAAGATGCCATACCAATAGTTGTCAAATCTGAATCTGAAACTCGATGGAGTTCCAGAACAGAGGCTGTGAAGCCTGTTCATGAATACTTTGATATTATAGTGGAACTCTTGCAAAGCATGGTTGATGATCAAAATGAAACTGCTGATACAAGAGGTGATGCAAGGCTTTTCATTTCTTGGCTTTGCTTGGATTTTGGAACAAAATTCTTGTTCGGATTGAGCGAGTTCAAAAACGACTCCAAGATCATACCATGAACTTTCATGATGCTGCTTATGAAGTTATGATTTAAAAGCCCTTCAAGATTATTTTTTAAGCAGTCGAGAATCATTGGCCAGTGAATCACTTGAAGCAGGGCTGAAACTGTGTGATGAATGGGATATTCAAGTAGAAAGACGCCCCAGAAAGAAGAAACAAATGCCTGGTGAAAAAGCCAAGGATGTAGGGTTAACTGCGAAAGAAGAAATGATGAGAATAATGAAAGAAACTATTGATCGTCTTCATAATGAAATGGAAGAAAGATTTGTCCGTCTCCATGACTTGGATTCAAAATTTGGATTTCTTTTAGATGCTAGAGGATTATTGTTTGACTCAAATGAAAGCAACAGTAGTCATGACGTAAATATCTTGAAGAAAAGTTGTCTCAACCTTGGACAGTTTTATAGCAATGATATTGACGGCTTTGAGCTTTATGAAGAAATCCTGGATTGTAAGATGCTTCTGAAAAGTCGCCCAAATGTTCAGATTTCTAAAGCTGAGGAACTCCTCAAGTTTATTGTTCAGTATGGAGATGAAAATGTTTTTCCAAATTTGAGAGTAGCTATTCAGATAATGCTCACTATTACAATTTCAATTGCCAGCTGTGAGCGATCTTTCAGCAAGTTAACATTGATTTTATCATATTTGAGAGCTTTAATGGGCCAAGAAAGACTTTCTGCTTTAGCCTTGCTCAGCATTGAACGTGAGAAAACTGAAATAACAAATTTTGATGACATTATTGATAAGTTTGCATCAGCAAAATTAAGAAAAATACATGTTTAGTGTGAAGTTCCAAATTATTCATTAAAAGAGCCAAAAATAATAGGTGCAAACAAGGCATTTCTTTTAAAGTACCATATAATTGAATGATTTTTGTCAGTATCTAATGTTCTAATTGCTAATTCTGCTATCAGTAATTCAGTAAAATTCAAGAAAACATCAACGTGTATTCTCATGAAAAGTTATGCCTCTCCTTGTACATATATTAATTGTTTCTGTTGTAATTCGGCAAATAATTAACCATACTTTGGTTCTATAAAATTAAATTGTATTAATAGAAATTTAATATCAACCTTAGTAGTAAATATATACGGTTATGTATATGGATAGAAAAACATTAAAGTATAAACTGTAAAAATAATTTTTATGAATTGTATTTTCATTTCATTTCAATTTATTTTTACATATTTTTGTAGCTTTATATGTATATAACTGTTTTTCATTTTCATTTGTCATAAAATAAACTTCTTAAAAGTATATTTTGTTAGCGGTATTATTACGAGTAACCAGTTTGAGTACCATTATAAGAATTCAGCCAGAATTTTAAAGAACACTGGTTTTAAGGGCGCCATTTATTGATTTGCCCTGGGCGCGATCAACCCTAGTTACGCCTTTGGCAGCAGGACCCCATATTGAGGCTTGAGGACATTAGCAGTCTGAAAAGGTTGTTAAGAGTGACAGCATAGGTATATAGATTTACAGACAACATTAAGGGAGAAGCAAGAAGGGTGGTATATGTGCAGAAGGAAAAATTTGGTGAAGAGAGAAAATTGCTGACCAGCAGTCTATTACAGGTTCTACCAACACATTCTGCTCTCAAGGGTTTGGATGTGTTTTTGGATCAGGATTTATTGAGAGTAGGAGGTAGACGACAGTTTTCTGGGGCTTCCAGAGGAGAAAAGACATCCAATTTTGCTACCTTCTGGGGGGCACTTTGTGGAACTTTTGATCCTGGATACGCATCATAAGTTGTTACATGCCGGAGTTAGAGAAGTGATAATAGAGATCAGACAACAGCTTTGGATTCCCAAAATTAGACAAGTAGTAAAAAAGGGCTTGCATAAATGTGTGGTTTGCAAGCGTTGGAGTGGAAAGCCTTATCATGAGAAGGTGGAATTCAGGGCCGGCCTTAGCAATTGCGGGGCCCAATTTTGACCATTTTGGCGGGGCCTCCTGGACTTAAGATTATTTCAAATTAGGTATCCAGAATATATGCTATTACATTGTATTAAAAATAAAACAATATCTATATTTATTAGCTTATATTTTGACATAAAACGTATTAAAACAAAACTATACTTATAAAGAAATTTTTCTTGCTTTCTGTTCTGCAAACTCTTTCAAAATTTTGTTGAAGTTTAAGTTTTTTGCTTCATCACATTCATCACATGAGCTTGACATCTGTTAGCGCAATTTCCAAATCTGCAGCATGTTTTTGTAATTCCTCCTTTGGAATTTGTTGAAATTTACTAAAAAAGCCAAATAAATGAACGTTTTTTCAACTGCTTAAACCGTGGCTCCAAAGACTGCATTCCTTATTTTTCAAAGCTGGAGGTGGCAACCCCAGTGCGGGGCCCATGTGAGCGCGGGGCCCAATTTGGTCAAATAGGTTCAATTGGCCTAAGGCCGGCCCTGAGGTGGATCCACTTCCAAGAGAACGGTGTGTCTATACTGCCCCATTTGATGTAGTGGGAGTAAACTTTGCAGGTCCAGTCTATGTGTATGAGCAAGGGGAGTCTAACAAAGGTTATATATGCCTTTTCACATGTGCTACCACCAGAGCAATCCATTTGGAGTTGGTAAGCAACTTAAGTGTGATGTATTTCTTTTGGCCTTTAAAAGGTTTGTGAACAGAAGGGGTTTCCCAAATAAAATCATATCGGATAATGCAAAAACCTTCAAAAGGGCTGCAAAGGAATTGCAAGAAGTTTGGTCCTTGCTAAAAGAGGAGGGATTCCAATCCTACTTTTCACACCATGGGGTACAGTGGGAGTTTATTGTTGAGAGAGCACCATGGTGGGGAGGATTTTGGGAAAGGTTAGTGAGAAGTGTAAAGTGTCCATTAAAGAAACTTTTAGCTAATGCTCATTTGAGCAAAGAAGAATTCTGCACTGTTTTGTGTGAAGTAGAAGCAATGGTGAACAGTATGCCTATCACCTTTGTTTATAACAGTATGCAGGATGCAGAGCCATTGACACCAAATCATTTTCTTTGTGGTAAACGATTAACATCAAGCCCCAGTTTGCCAGAAGACTTACAGCCTATCCAGAGCACTCAAGAAGAGTTAACCAGAAGCAGTGGCGGCTCGTGACTTTCAGTTATGGGGGTACTGCCTCAGAAATTGCGAACAATTGTGTCGATACATACATAACGGGTCTCAAAAAAAACTAAGCCAAATTCAAACCTTTATTAAAACAAAACCATTTATCTAATTAAGTTGAATTTTTACACAATAAAGTATAGGTAATCACCTATTATCCTTTAAATTTTTATGACGATATCTTCAGAATTGTTAATTTTATTAATAATTAACTAAAAAGTGAGATTCTCCTACTTACTTAACATGAAAAATTTTTTTTTTACGATAACTGTAGATAATTTTTAGTTTAATAAAATTAAAAGAACTGTTCAATATGATTCCTTTGCATTTCTATCACTTTTTTTAATCTTGGTCTGAATTCGTCTACTGCTCGATTTATTTGCTCTTGGGGAGCTCTGCCCATTTTGCGATAATCAACTCACGCAAATGATTGACAGCCCTTATTCTGTTCCTATACACTCTCTCTGCCAAGTTTTCCCATATTCCGTAGTCTACAGGGTTTAGGTCAGGGCTGTTAGGTGGCCAATTATTCGGTTCCAGAAATTCAGGCACATTCTTTTTCAAATATTCGATGGTTGTTTTGGCAGTATGTGATGTTGCACCATCTTTTTGAAAAATAAAGTAACTTTGACTAGCCAAGTTTCTCATTTCTGGAAGCATTTTCTCAAGCAGGGCATTTGAATAATATTGAGCATTAATTTTCACTCCTGGCTCAATAAAAAATATTTAAGTTTTTCCCAACTTGGACACTCCAACAGAAACCATGACGCTAGAAGAAAAGTGACTCCTTGTTGCGTACAGTCTTTCATCTTGGATTTCATTTTTCTTCGCAACATCAGAATAAACCCGGTCATTCTGTGAGTTTCTTGGTGGCTCTACCGTAAAACGTTTTTCATCCGTAAAAAATGTCTTGGAAAGTTTATCTTCAGTTATTATACGTAAAATACGTTTGGATTTCTCAACTCTTTTCTGACAGTTTACTTCTGACAATCTTTGTCCATGCACTCTTTTAAATGGTTTAAATTGCAGATCAGATTTAATAATCCTTCTTACGCTTGATTCTGATATTTCTAGTTCTTTTGATATTTGAGCAGGTGTCATGTGGCTACCAGATCGATCTCTTGACTAAGGATACGTTCCTCCACTTTCTGAATATTTTCATCTACTCTAACTGATTTTGGTCGCCCACTACCAACCTTCCTTTCAATGTTTCCCGTTTCATCGATAGTTCTCAATAAGTAATCTAAACCTGATCTAGTCCATCCTTTATAATCGAATTCAGAAAGTAATTTCCTTGCACTATAACCTTTTTCAACTCTATAATGCTTTATAATTATTTTATCTTCATGTGAGAATGGCATATTTAGAGGTATTCACGAAAATTTGTAAATCTAAACAAATTCTGAAAAAGAGAAAAAAGAAGATATTACATGATGAGAAAAACTGAAATTTTCGCAATCTGTAGAAATAACCGCATAACTCCTAAAATATTTAAAATAAAGTTATAAAATTATCAAAGATTATTTATGAGCCTTTTATTTATTTAGTGTAAAAGAATATTTGAAATCTCTATCAAATTGTGCATTTTATAGAGATTTCAAATTGGCTTAGTTTTTTTTGACAGACCCGGTATATGAGAGAGAGAGAGAAAGTCGAATAGATAAATAGATAACTACTCGCTACTCAGTCATAAAAATAAGTAAAATAGTATCATAAAATCAATTATAGGGTACTTACGCTTAACGGGTAATTTCGAATTTGCCAAAAATTTTATTTATAAACAAATTCCATTCTTCTGTTTTTATTCTGAGCGAAAAGGTCTATTACTTTTTCATTGAAATTCTGTGTACTGTTGATCAAATTTTTCTCTATTGAAATCATTGCAAGAGCATTTAGTCTTTCCTGATTCATAGTGCTCCTTAAGAACGTCTTTATTCTTTTTAATGTTGAATGGCAGCGTTCGGCCTCGGATGTAGTCATGGGGATGATCAAAAGAATTTTTTATGAGCTCATGCTTTTCAGTTTTTCTTTAATTTTGTTTATATTTGTAAAACCACTTTTTGTTCACGTCAAGTCACCACCGAGTAGTAGACACGGGAAAGAAAATAATGCATTTTTAACTTTACAACCACAAAGCCAACTTTTTCTTTGGTACCATTCTGAATTAAAACTACGAATATATTTCTTATTGTTACTTATTCCGGGCTGAGATATTTTAATTTCTGGTGTAGGGCGTCCTTCAGTTTTAATAGCTATTTTTTCTTGAAGAGATAACTGTGAAAAATTACGAGACTGAATTTTACTCACTGTCAGCCGACTCATTTCTGGGGCTAGCGCAGCCATGATAATAGAATAGGCGCCTAGTTAAAATTTCAAAAAACAAAAAGTCACTTGCGAAAAAAATATTCTAAGAAATGAAAGCTATATATTGTAAATAATCCAATTATTATATAATTACTTCAATCTCACGACAAAAAATAAATGATAACGAATCATTGATAAATGCAATTCGGAAATTAAATTTCGAATTAGCAAACGATACAGCAACACAACTACCACGTCAAACAAACAAATCGGCACTGCTCTGTCCACAGTGCTTTGGATCCTCTTAAACCCGCGATTCTGACTCGCTCTTCGTACGTCCGCCACCGAGGTTTCAAGCGTTTCGAACAAAATCTGGAACTGTTAAGTACGCAGTTCCACGGGAAGGCTGAAGCTACTTTCATGATTCATTCGTTCGGCATTGAAATAGTTTAAGGAAAAAAGGATATAATCTGATTTAAAAACTCAAAGTTCATTGAAAAAAACAATCAGAGATGCTATTTTAAATATTTAAATACAAAGATCATAAGATCATGGGGGTGCTGCAGTTCCACAGTGCCTACCTGCGAGCCTCTCCTGACCAGAAGGTTCAAGTACCTTGAAGAGCTACAAGATCAGTTATGGAAGAGGTGGAAGATGGAATACTTGCCAGAACTCAATTATTACCCATCAGGCAATGTAAAGGGCTCCAATGCAAATTGTATCAAGGTGGGAGAAGTGGTAATGATTGGGGATGAAAGACCAAGGCAATGCTGGAAGCTTGGCATAATTGAAGAGTTGTTTGTTGGCAAAATCAATTTAGTTAGGTCTGCACTGGTAAAGACTTCAGGAGGAAAATTAAAGAGACCTATACAAAAACTCTATGCTTTAGAAATCAGCAAAATCACGGATAGTCAAGATGAAACATTTGAGTTACAGCCTCATGGAGAAGGCTTGGCTAAACTTGCAGAAGGTAATGACAACAATGCCTCTTCGGTGGGGAGTGTTAGAAAATCTAGAAGAGAATGAGCCATTGTTGTCCCAAGGTGATATGATAACTAAGCTGATTGATGCAGCATTGCTTGTATATATTAAGTTAAGGTGTGTATATATATCCATCTCATAATTGTAAGTTAGTGAAAAATTCACCTAATTTAGAGGTAGCATTTTTGGGCTCTTGTGGCATCATTGTTTGGGCACGCTTGTGGCATCATATTTTTGGGGCACTGCGCGTCCTTCCTACTCGTTTGTTGAATTGCAATTCAGTTTGGTTGTTTAGATACAAGATTGTTGCATCATGCAATGGTGCAGGTTGTGTTGTTGTTGCAAGGTTTAGAAAGAAGACATAAATAGTGCCCCTTTCGTTTTTTATCTTAATTTTATGCAACTGAGGCCTACGGTAAGCCCACAGCGAGTCAGCAACGCTGAGGTAGGACCTAATAGGACCTCAAGTCCGTAAGTTTTAGTCTAGCTTAACTTGGGCTGTGTGGCCCTTCAGAGCTTGGCCGTTCAGGGCTCAGCTGGGATTCTGAACCCAATAAAATAAAATAAAATATAACAGTACACAAGTTTTGGTATAATCAGTGTTCTCAGCAGGGGAATCATGACTGTCCTGTCCCTTCTTTTGAACATTCTTAGTACCTGTCCCGCGACTCTTTTTGCTTTATTTATCGCTATCTGATTTTGTGTTTCGAATTTCGTATCATCGGTCATTATTACCCCCAGATCGATCGCTTTCGTGCTTCTCTGAATTTCCTGTCTATCTGGAGTCTTAATGTTTAGGTTCCTCATTTCTATCATATCTCAAGAACTGAAATTTCTCGGTGTTAAATGTCATGTTGTTGTCTTCTGACCATTTGTATATTTTGTACGTGTCCCTCTGCAAGGCTTCCACTTCATTTACATCGCTGATTTTTCTGCTGATCTTTGTATCGTCTGCAAAGGATGTTACAATACTGTTGCTGTTTACTCTGCTGTCTATGCCTGCTAGCATGATAATGAACAGGATTGGGGCCAGTCCTGTGCCTTGTGGTACTGAGCTGCGTACTTCCGATTCTGATGATGATATACCCTGCATTTTGACGACCTGTAGACGTTCTCTGAGGAAGGTGTAGATCCATTTTCCAACTTTGCCTGTTATTCCATATACGAGGGGCGGTCAGAAAATAAGTTTACACGGCATATAATTTCGTAACTAAAGGACCTACATCGATTATGTTTGTATCAGGTGAATTCGTTAATCATTGTTGGCAACACTGCACGTCGATTCGGCTGCCATCTACCGTACATTGGTTATATGAGTCAGTTGAACATGGTGACTCGACCGGAACAGTGCCCTGCCCTGCGGAGCAGTCCAGGGCGTTTACATTTAATGGCCACTCGTAAACTTTCCAGTGTTGAACAATATGCAGCTGCATTGATTCGTGTGCCTTTTTGCGTGAAGTCTGCGAGCAAAACGCCTTTGTGGTCCCAAAACACGGTAACCATAACTTTGCCAGCGGACCTCACAATCTTGAACTTCTTTGGTCGCGGGGACCCAGGGTGTTTCCATTCCATGCTGGCACGTTTTTTTTCCGGTGTACGGTGATGAACCCATGTCTCGCTTCTTGTGAAAATGCGCTCGATAAATTCCTGACCACTGACAGACTCGGAATATTGTTGCAGAAATGACAGGGCACTGTTCCAGTCGAGCCGCCATGTTCAACTACTCATACAAACGATGTACGGTAGATGGCAGCCGAATCAATGTGCAGTTTTGCCAACAATGATTAACGAATTCACCCAGTACAAACATCATCAATGTAGGTCCTTTAGTTACGAAATTATACGCCGTGTAAACTTATTTTATGACCGCCCCTCGTATTTCATTTTATGTGCTATTATACCATGATCACATTTGTCGAAAGCTTTAGCAAAATCGATGTATATTACATTGTAGATGTCATTGCTTTCCAGTGCATCTAGGATATTGTTATAGTGCTCTATTAGTTGTTATAGGCATGATCTTCCTGATTGGAATCCGTGCTGATTTTCGTTGAATCTTTCCAGTGTCTCCAAGAAATCGTAGATTTTTTCTCTAACTATTCTTTCAAATACTTTGGTGCGGTGGGACGTCAGTGACACTGGTCTCTAGTTCTTTGCTTGAAATATATCCCCGCCTTTATATATAGGGACAATGTTTGCTCTTTTCAAGATGCTTGGTATTTCCCCAGTGTCTAGAGATCTTCTCTATATCCAGTATAAAGGTGTAGCTATTTCATTTTTACAGTTTTTAATCAATAATGCGTTCCAGTTGTCCGGACCTGCAGCTGAATGTGGTTTCATTTGTCCTATAGCTCTCGCTACATCTTCTTGGGCAGAGCTGGGCAGTATTTAAATACATTTGTATTTAAATACGTATTTAAATACATTTGTGTATTTAGAACTGTATTTATAAATACATTGTTTTTCATGTATTTAAATATAGTATTTAAATACTTTAATGAGTATTTAAATACAATGTATTTAAATACTCAAAATCTAAAAATGTAAATACTTTTACTGGTTTAATACACGTTCTGTACTAGCACAGTACGACGCGTCGACAGTGTAGTACAGCATGGTTCATGTTTCAACGTGTCAGTTCAATCAGTTGTGTGCCACTCTTAGTCGAAAGCGGTTGATTTCTTTATCGTGTGCGTGTCATGGCTTCAACAAGCAAATCCGGTGAATCAAACAGTGATATATCTGCAGATAACAATTTAGTGCACCCTCTGTTTGATGGAAAATACTTTAAAATTAAATCTAAAGACGGTAATAAGGTAAAGTGCACCTGCTTGCTGTGTAAACACGAAGCCTCTGCTGCAAGCAATGCTACAACGAATCTGTACACTCATCTGAAGGTAAGTGTTTTTTTAGACATCAAAAAATATCTTGAAATTGACCGAATAATCGTACAAAACGGCTCTGCCTTAAGTGGGCCTGTGTAACTAACTCGTTGCAATCAATCCAATTTGCGATGGAAAATTCATTGATGAAAAAGCTTTTAAAATCGTCTGATCTATCGAGTGGTGTATTTATTTCGAAATTCACCGTGTCCCCTAAAGTAGAAATTTATCAAAACATGAATTAGTGAATGCATATGTTAAAATTTGTATGTATTTAAAATGTATTTACAAATGTATTTAAATACAATTGATGTATTTTGTATTTAGTATCTAAATACATTCGTAAAATGTATTTAGTATTTAGTATTTAAATACATTTCTCCCATGTATTTAGTATTTAGTATTTAAATACATTCAATGTATTTATTGCCCAGCTCTGTTCTTGGGTAAAATCAAAGTCTGTTATACACTCTCCTTGCAATCTCTCTTCAAAGAATGCATCTATGTCAGGTATCGCTTTGTCACTTTGTTGGATATTGAAAACTGATTCACACTGTGCTCTCAATGTCTCAGATATTTCTTTTAGATCGTCGGTAGTTCATTATAGAAGTATTTCGGATTTACCTTTATTGCTTCTAGCGCCTTTTCTTCTTTTCTCTCTGTATGGGTCGTTAATCAGGGTTTGTATTTCCCTGTTGATACTGTAATAGCGTGGGGTTAGTGACTCCGCTTAGTTACTGGGTTTCTAAACAACAACAACAAAGGCACTTACCGGTGCGTTGAATTAAATATTCTTTAGGGCCTACCATAGATTCCCTGCGTCCTACAAAGCAGTCTACCTAAACTCTTTAACTTTACTAATTTAGAAGCTATAGACATTACCCCTAACTGATATAATATATTGACAACTTTCTACTCCATTTGTCACCTTAGAAACCTCACCAAATTAAACTTAGCACCAACGATTTAGTCAGATACAAAAATACATGCTGTTTAGTTCAGGCCAATAAATGAACAGACCGCGTTCCACTGTTTATCCCTTTGTGTTGCCATTCAGCTTTCTTTTAGTGACTTTTCCTTTAGTGACTTTAGAATATATATATATATAATATATATATATATATATATATATATATAATATATATATATATATATATATATAATATATATATATATATTAGGGTGTCACCAGGTAATAGGGGGAAAATTAAACGATGGATATTTTCCTATGACACCCCCTAAAATTGTTCCATTTGGTGTAAAACATACGGAAGAGAAATTTGGTCCTGATTGGCCATCATTTAAAGGTCGCCCTCGTCACTGAAAACAAGACCCATTTGTTGACGTCAACAAGCTGTTCAGTGTTCACAGCTTGGGCCGAACCAGATAATAAAAAACAAGGCAATTTGGTGAAATAACGAAAGTAAGACACTTAAAAACGCAAAGAATACAAACAGTTTATTATATAATCAAAATAGAAGACATAATTTGGCGAATAATGGTACAAAATGGAGAAGCAACAAAAGCAAAACTTTGAGAAATAAAATACATATACAGTAGCAGAATAATTGGTGCTCATACGCTGATCAGTGATTAGTTCTTTCGCGTCCTCACTAATGCTGATTTGTTCGGATCTGGGTGTTGCTTTCTGTGGTCAGTGACAACTTGAACGAGGAACTGGAGCTGTTCTTCTTTCACTGTCAACTTTCCGTTCAGCTCCTTCACCAGAGCCACGGCCCGTTCTGCTCTGTCGTTCACCACTGCAAGTTTGGAGACCACATCCCGAGCTTGCACGTATTCAGAGTTTGACGTCCATGAACTGGGATGGTGGAGCAGAAAGCAATCTGGCAACTGAAGTTTTGAGAAGAATCCTCGGGTGTTCTTTGTGATCAGTTGTTCCAGTCCTTTGCTGTCACTGAGGAACATAGTATCAAGAACCAAAGGTCGTTTTGGCGGCATGTGAGGGGCTTCTTGATCTAACGCTGCAACCATGCTGCACTTCACTTCCATCGATATCCTCTCATCAAAGAACGCCAGACCCACTGCCTCCTCCGAATGGTACCACAGGTGCGCAGACAGCTTCTTGGTGGTACCATCAGAGATCTTCTTGTGCGGGTATCGAAGGAGCGTCCTCATCAATTCCCAATCATTCAGCGGAGCTTCGATGGACAGATGAGCTGTTGCCCACGCTTTCATGTAAACTAGAACAGAAAAGAGGCAGATATCTCGAATTCCGCGTTCCTCAGTGTTCGTCAGTTTAAACTGTCTTCGGAAGAGCCAGATCTTGATGGCATAGAGCCCCTTAGCCATCCATCTCGCCCGGTGCATAGCACCAGGGGCGCGGAAGTTTAGTCCCTTGTATGGAACTCCTCCAAGAAAGATGACGGAAAGATCGAGGAATTCCTGATAGTCATCACGAACTTGAAGTGCTTGTGATTTTGCAAACTCAATGAGCTCCGTTCTATGCTTAAAAATAGCTGCTTTGGTGAACGCATCTGTGTCCGCAGTTTGGAACTGTTGCTGGTCAATGCGGGTCCAATAATCATGGAAGCGCTTGAAAAGCAGAATTTCTGGACCGGTAGATACTGAATCTAGCGATGCTGCGAATGCCGCCTGTAGCACCAACTCCAGTACATGGTGTCTGCACGCGCAGTGTAACAGGTCATGTCCAACTTTTTCTTCCAGAAGAACACAAGTTCCTCCACGGTGGCCTGTGTTTGTCGCGGTTGTGTCGAAACACATAGATTTGACATGATCGGTCACTCCCCATTCATTCAGGCAATCTATGATGGCATTTGTTTGTGCCAGCGCGGTTCCTGACAGAAGTTTTGGCACCCCGAGGAGCTGCTCTGTCCCTGAGCCAGATACAAGAATAGGTAAGCGGTCAACATATTCTCGTGACGTCAGATCTTGCATGAGTTTTCCGTCCCAGTGAACAGTCAACGGACTATTGCCTTGGAACTCGCTCTTCAGTTGCCGAGCCTTAAGGGTACGGAATTTTTCACGCTGACGATGAATGGATCCACGATTGATGTTGTAGTCGCTAGCATCATGCCCTAAGCTGGAAGCTGCCTCAAACAGCAGATATGTGGCCTTTCTTGACGAGAGTTGCGTGCGATCAAGCGCTGCCGCCAATTCCGATGTCATGATGTTCTTCGTTGCTCTTTGTTTAGACGCTAACGAACCACCACATGCTCCTTTTTCTTCGCTATCATCTGAGCTGGAGGATGAGGACTCCAAAACCGCTTCGTTGGATACTGCCTCCATTTCAGCTGCTGATCGCTTTCTTCGTTTCTCCTCTTCCTCCCGACGTCGAGTACAATCTTTGACTTGGCGCTGATGGGTCATGTCCAAACCTGCCATTGAACCTGGACGTCCTTTCTGGCGCTGCTGCTGAAGGAACTCCCAATCCTCTGGGTACTTGACCAATTTCTCAGAATCAGCGTGGGCGATGTCAAAGAGACGATCGAGGCGTTCAATGAATTCTTTTTCTTTCGTCTTGTGTGAATCGCTCGTCCTTGAGGCGTGTTTTTTGAGTCCTTTCCACTCCTCGAAGACTTTATCCAGTTTGCTGACGCAGTGTGTCTCGAGTCTGGTTGGAATGTGAGCTTTCTCCCAGAAGGACATCACTGCTCGAAGTGACTTCCTCAACGCGTCACGTATTGTCATTTTCTTTTCATGGTGAAGGTAAAGGAAGTAACCGAATGCTTGCCTGTAGGAAGGAAGCTTGCATCCTTTCACCTCATCAACCGCTGCCCCTAATAGGTATATACACTTCCGGGTTTCCATCACCAGAAATCACGTAGCTGAAATGAGAAACGGTGAATCGTTAAGTATTGTTCACTTTATTTCTCAGATATTCAGACACACACAGATACACACACACAATATATAGAGATATATAGATATCTAATGAACGATTATGGAGACGCCGCGCAAGCATTAAACTTTGGAAGGCGGGGGCGACCTTTTATAGTTATTCAAATAAAAAGATTTTTCAGTCACCATGTTTTTTTTACCAATGGAATAGATTCGCGGGGTGTCAGCATGAAAATTTCAAACTTTGCATTTAAGTGACACCCTAATATATATATATATAATATATATATATATATATATAACGGGTGCGGCAAAAATAACGCCCTTTTTAGTTTATTCTCTTTTATTGAAGGAAATAAATCAATTACAGCATTTTAAGAGAAATAATAAGGTTTTTAAGAAAAATACAGCATTTTAAGAAAGATAATAAGTACTTTCTCAGTAAAAACTAAAAAATAACAAAATGATACAATATAAAACTAAAAAATTATACTGTGTAAAACTATAAAGATACAATTATTAAAAGGGCGTTACTTTTGCCGTACCCGTTATATATATACACACACGTCACCTCACTCCTCCCCTACAAGTTTAGTCTGTCAGGGGGGTGAGAGACCCTAGACGACCTGCGGAGCGGGTTTGATGTAGTAGGAATAGGTGCAACCTGCATAGCCGGGCGAACTGAACCATTTTCCAGAGGATCGGTTCTCTCTTCCGGAAGACTCTGGTCATCCTGCAATTCACGTTCCAATATCTGGTCCTGATGGCGTATAATAGAACGGCCATCTTCTAGTTGGCACTTGAAGGAAACAGGGCCCGTTTTCTCCTGCACAGTTGCAGGAACCCATTTTGGTCCAGCCCCGTAGTTGCGAATCATAAATGGATCATGAGGTTGCGCTTCTATAACTCTCCTTTTCTTAGTGTCGTGGTACAACTTCTGTTTTTCCTGATGGCGTAAAACTCGTTGTTGTAACGTTTCGTTTGGACGTAACAGATCGAAAACTGAACGAATTCCCTGGCCAATCATAAGTTTAGAAGGAGACACCCCCGTCGTTGTGTGAGGTGTTAGTCGATATTTAAACAAAAATTTATCCAACACCACTTGCATTTCCTCCCCATGAGAATGACGCAAAGCCGACTTGAAAGTACGAACCATGTTTTCCGCGAGACCGTTAGTAGACGGGTGAAAAACACTAGACCGGACATGTCTAATGCCATTTAGGTGGACAAAAGAACGAACTTCCTCACTGGTAAAACAAGTACCATTGTCGGAAACCAGAATATGGGTAAACCCCATCGAGTGAAACACGAACGGAGTGAACGAATAGTAACACCCGAAGTCGTGGAAGTAGTTGGAAAAATTTCCACCCACTTAGAGTAGGCGTCCACAATGACTAGGAAATAGATATTATTTATAGGACCTGCATAGTCAACATGGATCCTATGCCAAGGTATAGTAGGCCATTCCCACGGATGAAGTGGTCTTTTCCTTGGGAGATCTCTGTTCTCTAGACAGCTTTGACAGGAACGAACCAATGATTCGAGTTCTCCATCTAAACCGGGCCAGAAATAAGCTCTCTCCAGCTTTCATTTTTGTTGCCCCCATGTGTTCAGCGTGAAGTTCCTTCACTAAATTCGACCTGCCTTCATTCGGAATTATCACTCTGTGGCCCCATAAGAGACAGCCATTTTGGATCGAGAGTCCAGACTGACGTTGATAAAAAGGCTGTAATTCACTCTCAACCTTAGTAGGCTAACCAAGTGAGCAGTAATGGATGACCCTAGACAGAATAGGGTCTGATTTTGTCCACTGTTCTATTTGTACTGCAGATACTGGAGTGGATTCCAAAAACTCCACCAAGTGAACCCATTCTGTAGGTATAGGTACGCATTCATTCGGATTTTCTAAAGGCAACCTACTTAGAGCATCAGCCGTACCTAGAAGTTTGCCTGACCTTTGTACTAAGTCAAATTTATAGGCTTGTAGAATCAGGGCCCATCGTTGAATCCTACCTGAGGCCATAACTGGAATATTTTTATAGGTGAAAATAAATCTAAAAGAGGTTTATGGTCAGTAATTAGCAGTGTTGGGCACTAAAGTGTTAATCCGATAACAGTTAACGAAGTTAACTTTTTTTAACGGACTATTAACGGAAGTTATTTCCATTTATCGTTATCGGACCAGTTAATTTCCGATAACTCGATATTTAGTCTGTTAAAGTCCGTTAACACGTTAACTGCCAGGAGTCATTCACGGAAGATCACCGCTCCGCGAATGAATTCAAACCGCCATAACTTCAGTCTGCTTCCAGATCTCGCAAGGGGAGGTTGTGCGCTTTTTATTGAAGGTAAGAAGGTTCTTTTAACGTTCGTAAAAGTCCTATAATATTATATATATAATACGTATGGAGATACGTATGGTAAAATGTACGGTTGAGAAAAATTAACTTATAGTAATGACTAATGAATAAGTATTTTTACACTGCGTTAGTAAATCTCTAAAAAAGTATATACAGTATGTAAAATTTGAATAATAGTTTTTATTCACTGATTGTAATATTGTCGTCGAATTAAATAACAATTGCGTATATTACATAGACAAAATATTTTATAGACAAAATAATTCATGGACAAAGTATTTTTATTTTATAGACTAAATAATTCATAGATAAAATATTTTAGATAAAATAATTACATAGAGAAAAATTACTTCTATTGAAAATTCACAGAAAAAGGTTAAGTAAAATAAAATATTTTATATAACGTAATATTATATATTATATATATATATAATATTATTATAATTAATATATTTTGAATTAATTTTGCTATTTTGTTTGAATTAATATTTTATTAGTTTAGTTACATATTTTATACGATGATATTTTACTTTTTTTAGGTTCTTCTGTATCATCGTCAACTAGACAGCGTTCAGTTCTCTCTTACCAAGCATTCTCTACAACTTTTAAACTTCAAAAAAGTTATTAAGCAAAAAAGTTGCAAAACTTGATAAAAATACAGTTAAATACCTATTTATTGTTGGATTTTGCATAAATAAACATTTTCTATGGGTTTTAAAGCTTTTTTCCTTGATTTTTTTAAATGTTAGTAAAGAAATAGTTATCGTTAACGGATTATCGTTAACTTCCGTTAACTTTGTAGTAAAATTATCGGATTATCGTTATCGGAGTTAAAAATTGGGGTTAACGGATTATCGTTATCGAAGTTAACTTTTTGGTTAACGGTGCCCACCACTGGTAATTAGTTTGAATTCATGACCTATAGATAGAAATGAAAATTTTTCACTGCAAATATTAAGGTTAAGGCTTCCCGTTCTAGTTGTGCATATCGTCTTTAGTCTCAGTTAATGTTCTAGAAGCAAAACAGATAAGCTTATCTACCCCATCAATGTGGTGAGATAACACTGCCCCAATTCCATAAGAACTGCTAACTGCTGAAACTATGAGAGGAAGCTTAGTATCATGATGCACTAGGAGAGTGGACTTTAATAGTACGTCCTTTGAAGCCTCAAATGTTTCCTTTTGGGTTTTCTCCACTGTTCCCCAGATCGTAATAACTTATTTAGGGGTTCAAGGAAAGTCGATGCATTAGGCAAAAATTTCCTATAAAAGTTTAGGAGACCTAAATAAGCTTGTAACTGTGTAATGTTTTGTGGAGGTGGTGCATTTTTTATTGCTTTTAATTTATCCACCGTTGGATGAATGCCTGAGACATCTATGCGGAACCCTAAATATGAAACCTCATTAGTGACCCAAGAACACTTTTCTTTCTTTAGCTTAAGTCCGGCATCCCGGAGTCTTTTTAGAACTGTGGTTGTTGTTGTTGTTTAGTCGATCAGCCCACCCTGATCGAGCAAGCCGGCGGCACGCAGGAAACCGATCGCCCTCTCCGGAGTGGACCAGAGGTTCAGCGCACTAGTGATGTGTTTTATGTTGTGCTAGAGTGGTACAGTCTGTCATAATGTGTTCAATTGTTTGTGGTGTGTCCTGGCACAGGTGGCAGGTGTCGTCTGTGGAGTTGTCTAGTCTGTAGAACTGTGGTTAATCTAGTTAGGTGTTCCTTTTTAGATGAACCTGAAATGAGGACATCATCTAGAAAACAAAGTACCCCCAGAATGTGACCTAGAACTTGGTCCAGTGTCCTCTGAAAAATACCCGGAGCCGATGCTATTCCATAGCATAGCCTATTGTACTTATATAGGCCTTGGTGCATATTTATGATAGTTAGCTCTTTAGAATTTTCATCTAAACTTAGTTGAGCATAGGTTTGTGACATATCTAGTTTTGTGAAATATTTACCCCCAGCAAGAGAGCTAAATAATTCATCAGGCTTGGGTATAGGGTAGCAATCTAGAAGGACTGCTCTATTTGCTGTTAAACGGTAATCCCCACATAACCGCACTGACTTGTCAGGTTTTAGTACAGGAACTACTGGGGCAGCCCACTTAGCGTGTGTGAATGGTTCGATAATTTTATCTTTGAGCAGCCTGCCAATTTTTAAATCTACCTTCTTCCGCAGTGCATGTGCAATTGAACGAGCCTTACAAAATTTCGGAGTTACATTAGGGTCTACCTCTATACAGACCTGATGGCCTTTTAGTTTGCCTACTTCAGGCCCAAAAACAGAAGAAAACTCCCTTAACAATGAGTCTACGTCAGACAGATACGCGAGTGTATGCACATCTGCCTGACCCTTTGGCAAAATTTTATCAATAGGCATTTTCAAAGCATCACTCCAATCACAGCCTAGTAGAGTAGGCCCTTGCTCATCCACCACTAAAAGAGTTAAAGGAGGAGACAAAATTTTCTTGTTGAGTGTAACTGTGATGGATACTTCTCCACAGATAGGTATTTGTATATCCCCATATTTTTTTAGTATTGTTTTAGATGCATGTAGTTTAGGTGCATTTTTGAAAGTTTTGTCAAAAACTGTTTTGGACATGACAGTTCGGGCAGCACCTGTATCTAGTTCTAAAGGAACAGTAATTCCATTTAGGCCTACCTCTACAATATATGGACCTGTATTATCACCACTTTGCTGCTCATAAAATAGGTACTCCACTCCAATGTTCGAAGCACTTCCCTTTTGAGGATTTACACTGGAAATGTTATAATTAAAATTTTCACCCCTTGTTTTCTTTGAAAAACAAACTTTAGCTATGTGTCCTATTTTACTACAGTTTCGGCAAACTGCTTCTTTAAAAGGACAGTCCTTCTTCCAGTGGTGTTTTCCACACCCACTACATGGCTTGGAAGGTTTTTCCTCCTGTTTAGCGTTTGAATTAGTAGGTTTAGTCGCATTTGCCGCATACCTTTTATTTGTTTGCCTAGTAGGCTCATTAGGTCTGCCAGGCCTAGAAGATTTAGAACTATTTACGTGTTGGGCTTTACTACTGTGACTGCCAAAAGCTCTAACATCTTTAGCAGCTGCTTCCCTAGCCGCAGCTATTTCTACAGCCTGACTAAAAGTTAGTTCCTGTATAGCTAATAGGGCTCTCTGGGTAGACTCCTCTTTGAGACCCATTACAAACCTATCTCTTACCATTTCGTCTAATTTGTCCCCAAATTTACAAGTACGGCTATGGGCTTTTGTACCTGCAACAAACTCTGCAATGCTTTCATTCACAGTCTGATGCCTCGAATAAAATTTGAAACGTTCATAAATGAGAACTATTCGGGATTTGTAGTGATTGGTTAGGCCTGTACCAGTTCACTATAGGTGCAAGTTTCCGGTGCTTTAGGAGCAACTAGGTCCATAACTAAGCCAAACGTTTAAGGGCCTATTATAGTTAAAAAGGTAGGTACTTTCTTAGCATCAGGAATGGAATTTGCCTCGAAAAACAACCTCATCCTAGTGGCATAAGCTTCGAAGTACTCCCCAGAGTCTTCGTAGGGGCTTATATGGCCAATCACTGACATGCTAGAACAAAACCGATTTAGGCCAAATAACGTGAAGTAGGTTAGATTGGTTTTAAATTTGATCTAGTTACTCCCCAGTTAGTGCTGAATAGTAAATTGTATTAGAGTTAGGGCTGAGTAGGAATTAGTATTAGAGTTAGGCCGGCGAGACCTAAGCTATAGTACGGTAGCTTACCTACACAAACCAACCAAATCGAACGACCCACCTAGGCTTGGCTACATCCAATTTTCCAAAAAAACAAATTGAACCCAATGAGCCAAATTAAATCCAATGAGCCAAATTAAATCCCATCCTCGTCGCCAAATGTAATAGCGTGGGGTTAATGACCCCGCTAAGTTACTAGGTTTCTAAATAACAACAAAGGAACTTACCGGTGCGTTGAATTAGATATTCTTTATGGCCTATCATTGATTTCCTGCGTCCCACAAAGCAGTCTACCTAAACTCTCTAACTTTACTAATTTAGAAGCTATAGACATTACCCCTAACTGTTATAATATATTGACAACTTTCTACTTCATTTGCCATCTTAGAAACATCGCCAAATTAAACTTAGCACCAACGATTTAGTCAGATACAAAAATACATGCTGTTTAGTTCAGGCCAATAAACGAACAGACCGCGTTTCATTGTTTATCCCTTTGTGTTGCCATTCAGCTTTCTTTTAGTGACTTTTCCCTTTAGTGACTTTAGACTATATACATATATATACACATAGATGGGCACCGTTACATTAAATTGGGCGGCGTTACTTTTGAAAATCCTTAAAGCGTTACCGTTACATCGTTACTTTTGAAAATCCTTAAAGCGTTACCGTTACTCGATACATGTAACGACGTTACAAGTAACTAGTTACATTTGATATTTGTTTATGTATCTTCACCCGCATTTTGAAACTACAGATAAACTTACAAATGGCAGCCATACCACATCAATTCTAATAGCTACTATTATTGACTATATAAATGTTGTTCTCTTAAGAGCGATATATTGCACAATAATTTGCACCCCCGATAATTTTTGGGAAAGATGAAGAGACCTAGAAAATATAAATTTAGTTGTTGCCACTAACACGGAATAGTGAATTGCATTCAATAGTCCTCATGAATGGAATGGCAATGTTATCAAATTCAAATGTCAAGTGTCGAGTAACGAGTAACGAAAAAAATCCGTTACATTGATAAAAAATTTGCAAAGCGTTACCGTTACATCGTTACTTTTGAAAATCTTTCAGGCGTTACCGTTACTCGTTACTTTTGTAACGATCGGTACGTAATGGTTGTTTTGATTCCATGCTCTTTGAGAATGGCGGGGAAAGGAATTCCTTTGTCTGTTTCTCTGTCTGTTTCTTTGTCTGTTCTCTACATGTGTACTGTCTTTTAATTGTCGCCATATTTGTTGATATCTCGGTTAATATTTGGCTGGACAGAGGGGCTAACGAGAAATGAGAGGTTGTTTCACTAGCACTATTTTTCATGCTCTTTACGATGGTACTAATCATTTTTTGTGGAAATGCAAGATTATAGAAAAAATTACAAGTTACATTTTTATAGTGAATATTTCCTGTTTTGGCTATAATGTACTTTTTTTCATAAAATATTTTCCTGATTGGGCTATTTTTTCGCTACTCTGCGACTTAATTAGTTGGTTGGTTTCTGTTCTGCCTATTTTTTTTTTCTAATTGGATTCAGTTTGGTCGTGTTTGTGATAGAATTATGACGTGCTGTTCGTGTGGTTTCTGACTTTGAGAACTTGATTCGTCATGTGCCCTAGATGAAGAGAAAGCATTGGATGTTTTTATCAATTACGGCGTTATTCTCTCATCCTTAACTTGCCCAAAATGTGACAGTGAGTGCCTAATACGAAAAGATCAGAAAATATTTAGGTGAAATAACCAATTTTAACCTGTTAGGCCAACTGAATGCCCGGTTAGGCCAACTGAATGCCCAGTTAGGTCAACTGAATGCCTGGTTAGGTCAACTGAATGCCCGGTTAGGTCAACTGAATGCCCGGTTAGGTCAACTGAATGCCCTTGATGATTGGTTAGGTTAAGTAATGATATTTTCGTTAGTTTAAACGAAAATGAAAACAAAAATGACATGGCCTGAAGTTGAAATAAAAAATACATTTTTCTAGTGTATTTTGGTGCTCTATGGTTAGGTTAGGTTAGTTAATTTAGTTAGGTTAGCTAGTTTTTTATCAGAATTACATTTTCCTGGTGTAGTTTTCTCTGCTTTGTTGGAATTTGACACACATTTCTTGTGCAAATGAGGAGACACTCCGTATTTTGGAATGGAAAAAAAAATAGTTTCTATTCATTTGCACAAGAAATGGGTATCAGATTCGAACAAAGCAGAGAAAACTACACTAGAAAAATGTAGCCCCTGTGTCCAGCCAAATATTTACCGATAACTCGATTAAGTTGTGGTCTGAGATAATGGTTGGGATTATTTTTATATCAGCAATCAAGTTCGTGTTATTCGTGAATACTAAATCTAGGCAGTTATTTTTTGTTATCTCCTGTGTCAGCATAAACTCATTTGTGAGAGCCATCAACATTTTTGCTTGCTCATGGTCTTCTCTTGTGCCCCCTTGTCCTGATATATATATATATAATATATATATATATATATATATATATATATATATACTGGAATACTGCTCGGTCCTAACATCCCCATATAAAAAAGAAGACATTAGACAGCTGGAGGGGATTCAAAGAAGTTTCACAGCCAAAATCAATGGGTGCAAAGAACTAAATTACTGGGAAAGGTTACGAGAACTAAACCTATATTCACTGGAAAGAAGAAGAGAGAGAGATACACCATTATTTACACTTGGAAAATAATGGAGAAACTAGTCCCTAATCTTACTCTGAATCCCATAACTCCCCAAACAACGGTGGAAGGTAGAAACGGTAGACTGTGTCGTATTCCCAAATTGAAGGCGAGACAGGGAACATCCTTAACCCTGAAAGAAAATAGTTTTGTAGTGAGAGGACCAAAACTATTTAATCAGCTGCCCAAAGACCTAAGAAACACGAAGGGAGTTGCAGTGGAAATCTTCAAAAGAAGACTTGACGCCTGGCTCAGAACAATCCCCGATGAGCCGGGCGTACCTGGCTATGTGAGGTGGAGAGCGCAAGAATCCAACTCACTACTTCACCAGGCCAACTCGAGAGGAGGGGCGACACGCTTGACCTTCGCGAAATGAGAAATCATCACGTGGAACCTTTGTAAGGTAAGGTAAGGTAAGGTAAGGTAAGGTGTGTATATTATATATATATATAATATATATTTTTTTTTTTCTTATCCACCTTTTTGTATTTTATAAATGCGAAGTTAAAGTCTCCGCAGATCATTATATTGGGGGATGGGGGGTTTATGGCCTTTATTAGGTTTCTGATATCCAGAGCTGGGCAATAAATACATTGAATGTATTTAAATACTAAATACTAAATACATGGGAGAAATGTATTTAAATACTAAATACTAAATACATTTTACGAATGTATTTAGATACTAAATACAAAATACATCAATTGTATTTAAATACATTTGTAAATACATTTTAAATACATACAAATTTGCTTGTTGAAGCCATGACACGCACACGATAAAGAAATCAACCGCTTTCGACTAAGAGTGGCACACAAGACACAACTGATTGAACTGACACGTTGAAACATGAACCATGCTGTACTACACTGTCGACGCGTCGTACTGTGCTAGTACAGAACGTGTATTAAATCAGTAAAAGTATTTACATTTTTATATTTTGAGTATTTAAATACATTGTATTTAAATACTCATTAAAGTATTTAAATACTATATTTAAATACATGAAAAACAATGTATTTATAAATACAGTTCTAAATACACAAATGTATTTAAATACGTATTTAAATACAAATGTATTTAAATACTGCCCAGCTCTGCTGATATCATCAATGGCCTCCGAGAATTTTTCGGTTGGAGTGTTTGGAGGTCTATAGATGACTGTCAGTATCACGTTTAGTTTTTCTGTTTTCATTGCTAGGAGTTCCACAAAGCTGTTTGATTTACTCATTACCGTCTCTGTCATATGACCTTCATGTACATATATAGCACAGCCACCTTTACGTCTCGTTGTTCTAACCGCTCTTAGTAAGTTGAAACTCTCTATATTTATCTTTTTCTTATCAATACAGTGCTCGCAGTTTTCACAATTTCCTTGACAATCCTTAAGATGAGTTTCTGTGAGGCATGCGATGTCCGCCCTTGTTCGTCCATAAATCCTTTCAGGTACGAAACTGTTATTATTATTCCTATTGTCCTTTAAACTTTGTCCTTTGGGTTCGTCGGGAGATGTTGATAGTAGCATTTTTTCCCATATTTTGCGTAAATCCTGCAGATCTCCGGGTGGTAGAACTTGCATCTGTCTCCAAATTTACAATGACCATTATTATAGAAGAAATTACATATTGGGGGATGTTCATATATACATTGTCCTCTTTTATATCTGCAATTATCTTTTATATAATATCTGCATATAGTTCCTTCCCCATATTTATTGGGGCCTTTGTTGTTTGCTCCTTATTGGGGGACAGTTTCACTCCGTTTTCTTGATTGCACTCGTCTTTTCCTATTTGTGCTAATGTCCTTCGTTGCCTTCATACTATCTGTTGTCTTTATACTCTCTTTTGCCTGTATGGTTTCGGCCGGGGATTTAGTGTCCCCGGATATTCTCTCTCGCCGATTATTGTGTCTCAAAACTAGGAAACAGTTACTTTTACATGGTAATTGCTATGGATAGAGTGTCTCTGAATACGCTTATCGTCTCTCTTTTCAGTTAGTTTAGTCTACTTGGCAGCTCTAGTTTACACTTGTATTTGTGATGCCGTGCTGTTTACAGGCTTACTAGATGGCCATGGAAGGAAAATGCCTTGTTTTAATGTAAAATGAACATAGTTTTGATGTTTCAGTTGAATTGTAAAAACAATTTTAATGAGAAATTGCATAATAAAGGTGTTTATATTGTAAATATATTGATATACAGTACATATTCACTATTTTTAACCTTGCAACCCTCGAGAGACCAAACTGTGGATATAGTGTCCTTTTGGCTTGGCACCGAGTGGGACACTATAAACGGCGTCTAATATATATTATATATATATATGCTGCAAACCCACAAGGAAAAAGAAAAACGATTCCAAGGCCTTTCGTGTATTCAAAGCTACACGAAAGGCCTTGGAATCGTTTTTCTTTTTCCTTGTGGGTTTGCAGCATATATATATATATATATATGATGAATTTCACAATAAAACAAGTGAAATGAATAAATGCTGCAAACCCACAAGGAAAAAGAAAAACGATTCCAAGGCCTTTCGTGTAGCTTTGAATACACGAAAGGCCTTGGAATCGTTTTTCTTTTTCCTTGTGGGTTTGCAGTATATATATATATATATATATATATATATATATATTTTTTGTGTGTGTGTGTGTATCTTTCAAATGTTCCGTGCGATGTTGCCGCCTCTCCACGGCGGCGTATTTGTGGAAACCAACAGGCTTATGCATATTATTCATTTCCGGCAGTGGCGGCTCGTGACTAAAAATTCTAGGGGTGCTGTCTCTAAGAATGGGTTGAAATAATTACTGAAATAAAAGGATGAGCATTGAGCAATGAATAAAAGTTTCAAAAGTTATTGAAAAAGTTACTCAGTGAGCTCATCCTTATATTGTTCTTGATTATTTCAATTATAAATAAAAAATTTAGGGGTGCTGCAGTTCCGCAGTGCCTACCGACGAGCCGCCACTGTTCATTTGAAGAGGCAAGCAATTCTATAGAAATACTGCAAACTCTAGTTTGATTTTATGCCTCATAGATGTGAAGCCATCTTCCGTGCTAGAGGTCATCCAAAATAATGAATACTGGCTTGTTCATATTATTAGTCATTTTTCATAAGCTATTTGTGCCACCTTGGGTTCCATAATGTTATGTATTCAGTTAAAAATGAAGCGAACTTCGTTTTTTGTTTGCATTTATGTCTAATTGTATGTGGACTCAGACACATCAGTACCAACACAATTTTTTTTAATTCTTTTTCCTGTCAATTATTTCAGGATCAGACCGAATTCCTAATTTACTACGAGTATTACTCAAAGTATTCCCCATTTCGTTTGTGATGGTTGTGGTGGTGGGGTAGTCAGTGGCGGTGGAACATTCCCAATTAAGGGTTGGGGCTCCAACCATACGAGCAGGCTAACTTGAAAGTGAACAACCTACCCCCATTTGTTCTCATTTCATTGGATTAGGGCCACCATCTTGCATATCCACCCCGAACTCACAAGAATAACTGGAAGGTTACGGCCTTGCTGCTCGGCAGGCAGTGTTGCCAAAATGGAAATATTAGTATGGTATATGTCCGATGATTAACAAAACAATATATTCATAATGCCCCCAGAAATTCGTCCGTCACCCGAGGATGGGACGCATGCTTGTTTTCTGTTACGTGTGTTTATGGAAATAAACAAAAATTTAAAGAATGAAATATTCTAAATATTTTCATAATTCTTTATTTATTGAGCTTAAGTCATATCGTTTTATGTTTGAACAACTGAAGCATGCTTAAAAGCTGCGATAGACTTCCTGAATTCATAATTTGGCAAATATTTCCACTTTCATCAAGTGTTTCTTGATTAATTTTTCATTATCTTAATGAAGTACATAGTTTCATCTATACAGTATATCATTGTTTTTATTGCGAGGAAATTTTTCAAGGATCAAGGAGACAGTAGCGCTCGCAGGAAGGACACTTGGACACGTGCCTCCCCCACGGTCCATAATATAAATATAAATATTATTATATGTACTCGTATGAAACTTTTTCCTATAAGCAGATATATACATGAAATGCGCAGAAAAAAAAATCAGTTATCATTATCGACAAAAATTAGTGTTACCACCTCTACCAAAATTTTTTGGATTTTTACCAAAATTACGAGTCGATACGAATCTACCAAAATTATAAAACAAATCGGAAAATCTACCGAAAATATACGATAATGACACCATCTAATGATATTTTTACACCGTTGAATGTATAGACAGCCTTGTTTGAATCTAAAATTTACACATTTTTGCAATTATAGGTGCAAATAAAGTAAGCGACAAAATTATTTATCTACAAATTTTTTCTTTTTTCTCGAAATTTTTTATACTGGTCAAACAACTTTATGTTTACATGCAATAGTTGACATTTTTTTATGTCAAATTATTATCTGTGTGTTAGTGGGCTTTTATTGCTTTTGCTTAACTTATAACAGTATAAATACTCGAGATTACTTATACAGTAAGGTGTTATCTTAAATACCCTCTATAAATTACCAATATTATCAGGGTTCTCAAGTGTCTATTTCTGATAACAAATTTGTTCTTATTTCTTAATTTTTAAATTTTTCATTTCATTTGGCTACTCGAGAACCCTGATTATATATATATATTATATATATATATATATAGGGTGGCGCAAAAGTTGGCATCATAGAAATTTTCAGTGTTGACTATATTTTTTTTCTTTTAGGTAGGGGATGGCGGCGAAATTAACAATAGACGAAAGGGTGAGCTTGGTTTTAATGTATGGAATACCAGGTGCAACAAATTTGTAGTACCTGGTATTCTATGCATTAAAACCAAGCTCACCCTCTAGTCTATTGTTAATTTCGCAGCCATCCCCTACCTAAAAGAAAAAAATAATATAATCAACACTGAAAATTCCTATGATGCGCGACTTCTGCGCCACCCTGTATATACAGATAACGTAGTGAAAGTGGCCCCAAGATGATTCTGTGGGCGCTACTGCCAGGAGAATGCGATGGTCAAAAAGAAAAAAAAAACTTACCAGTTGAAATATGCGAGTAAGTTGCACCTGTTGTTGCTTTATTGCTCGGAAATGCTCGCATCTGGTTACTTGTCTCTGTATATCGTTCTATATTTTATGTTATTTACATATTATCATGTTTTCTTAAATCAATTTACATTATCTGGGTTTATAATATCGGTAGTTGATTCCAACTGTCTACTAGTCTCAGAGAAAAAATATTTCCTAACATTCTTATCGCTTTGCTTCTTATATAGTTTGCATGCATTTCCTCTAAGATTATTTCTGTTTTCTCAATCGAATCCACTGGGGTTCCCATATTGGTCTTTATGCCTCGCGTGAGAAAAGACAAAGATTTATTTATGTTTTTATACTGCAAAATAGGACTAATAAAACATTATATAATATAATATACTTTATTTAATAAAGTACTTTGAAGGAACAAATATTCAATCCATTTACAACTGCATAATTCAGTTCCTCATTATCTACTCTAATACTTTTTGAGTTTTATATTGCATTTTTCGTTACATCCGTAAAACAATATATAAATCATAACACGTGTTCTAAAAAAAATACTGACCTCACGTATAAAAAACCATTTTATTATTGGAATCACGAGTAATGATATGTTATTGTACTGACAAGGAGTTAAGGGAAAACTAAGTACATTTAAAAACACCAAAAATTGTTGGAAAGACAGTCTTTGTGGAATTACGTATAACCATCGATGGCAGTTCCCTAATTCCTCACAACAATACAAAATTAATATTAAGTATTGTTGAAAATTTGAAGGAAATATAGCAATTTCATTTTTATTAATGACCTAAACGGGTAATTAAGTCCATCCAAAGCATATCGGCAAACTTGATAAATCATGAAGAAATCCTTAGTAAATAAAACTACAATACAATACAGTTTAATAATTAATTAATTTCTGCTTTTAACTTTAACAGAAAACGCGCAAATAATATTGCATTACGTACTAATGAAAGAATGGATAAACCCCTCCGTGTATTTAGCATTTTCGTGAGAGAAAATATAAATATTTTTTTGAAATAATAATTTTACATAGTTTTAAAATAAATGGAGGTGTCTAAGTAGCTTTGACAAAGTTTTTAATTCAGGACAGAAGAAAAGCACGCAATATCATCTGTATTCTTTTAAACTAGTCCTGCTTTTACCTTAACCACTCGGATAAAGTTAATTTAAAGACGAGTAAAACTGTTTATGCAAAAATTACACTTCAAGAATTCTACTTCCCAAATTGGTATATAACTCGTGGAAAAACCCTCATTACCACCCTAAAGCCTACGAGTATTTCAAATTTGCCATACCTGTCTACAGTGTATTTAACAGTACATATCTGAATTCCCACTCCACGATTAAAATAATCACTTGCCATTACTTTTACCTCTGGGGTAGCGGAACAAAATCGACCCGCACAATGTCGATATTAAAATGTTAGTTTAGATTAGGTTAGGTTAAACTGGGTTAAGTTAGTGATTTTCATTGAAAATCTGAAATATAGGGGCCTATATTTGAAATCTGACATCTATAGTATACTTGTACGAGGTCGAACGTCGCCATTATGAAATTCGATTTTGTTCACGTAACGCTTTCCTCTCATCCTCTATTTATTATTATTTTAGTATGAATGAAGAAATACTTTGACTAGTTTCAACCTGTCCTGACTTTATTAGTTGATGATTTTACTAAGCGCAATATCGAAGTCTTAACATTCCAAAGGAAAACGTTAAATGAAATTTGTTGATAGTCTCTTAGTCATTAAAGTAAATAATGATGATAATCTGTGAATAATATTTTACCAATTAAATACGGAACACGTTTCAGCGACTCTTAATGCGTTCTTCCCCAAAGGAAACTAAAACCTGGTTATTCACTAATTAACTAATGAGTACATTACAATATACTGTATGAACATTAGCAAGGAGTATTTATATTATCACAAAGCCAATAATAATAATAATAATAATGCTGCATTAATGGGACTCACCGAGTTTGGACTAATTTTATTATGATATTTAAAGGAAGGTAAATCCACGTGGTTTACTCGAACTCGACGTCATTCCCACTTCATTCCGCGCCCAAGAATGGGAAAGTGAGAATGTCAAACGAGGCATTTTCAAATCGGTCTCTTCCCAATTCATGTCATTCTCATTCCCATTCACGGCTTTCCCACTCTGGTCCGGCTTAGGTTAAGAGACGTTATGTTATGATTAAAATGTAATGATGGGGGTTGTTTAACCTCCTTCGCAACATCGAAGGAGGAGATAGTAGACACCAATCGAGGAGGGAAGTACTCCGGGTGGGTGCTGGAACTCCCATTTCTCCCGTCACTGTCCTCCTTAGATGATGATCTTCCGTGTCTCATCTACCCTGTGGGCAGTCCAGCATATTCTAAAACACACACACACACACTTCCCCTATTCTTCACTACATACACGCATCTTACACGCTACATAATCTTCTCAAAATTAAAAATAAAAACAATGACAACTTCAAGAGCCTCGGAGTCCCGTGGGGAGGGGACCATAAATATCCTCACTTCTGGCTTTCCTGCTGTCGATATCGGGAACGCAGACCCGGGCAGCGGGGCTAAATCTGCTACCGCCCATTCAAGATGCTCTGGGCCTCTGCCTGATTCACTTTTTATAAACTTCTGTAACATTCGTGGCCTTTCCTCAAATTTTCAGTCTATTGACCACCACCTCTCTTCCTCAATGAGACTCAATTGTCTGGGACGACTGACAGCAACCACTTTTCCGTATCCTCTTACTTTCTCTATATTCAATTTCACTCTAAAGGTGAATGTTGCATAATTTTATATGTACACAGTAACTTAACTTGTTCTCGTATTCCTGAACTCAAATCCTTCGAATTCTATATCCTGCGGCTACGGCTTACATGCCAATCTCAAAGTAAATACACCTACGCTGTCTACCTTTCTCCTAATGCTACTGACTATCCAAAATTGTTTGACTACTTCACTTCCAAAGTGGAATACACTCAATCCCGCTCTCCCTTTGCTGAAATCCCCATTTTAGGAGATTTCAATGTTCACCATCACCTTTGGCTTTCTCCCATTTCACTAACATCCCTAGTGAACTAGTTTATAACTCTTCTATCCTGAATGACCTAGATCATATTGTACAGCACCTATTGGTGCTTTATTGCTCGGAAATGCTCGCATCTGGTTACTTGTCTCTGTATATCATTCTATATTTTGTTATTTACATATTATCATGTTTTCTTAAATCAATTTACATTATCTGGGTTTATATCGGTAGTTGATTCCAACTGTCTACTAGTCTCAGAAAAAAGTATTTCCTAACATTCTTATCGCTTTGCTTCTTATATAGTTTGCATGCATTTCCTCTAAGATTATTTCTGTTTTCTCAATCCAATCCACTGGGGTTCCCATATTGTCAAACTTTCTTATCCGTAGGGGTCCTCCAACCACAATCTTATATCTGTTTCCTGTCCTATCGCTCCAATTCGGCCTTTGAATCCTCCCAAGAGGAGACGCCTTTGGTAATTTGGCGGCGTTCATTGGGAGGTCCTTGGGCAATACTCCCCTCATTTCCCATGAAATGATTACGGTTTCTGTGGACAGGGGGCTTCCGAGTGTGCTGAGCGCATAACAGAGGTAATTCTCTTGGGTATGGAGAGAGAATGCAAAATAATAAAACCTTGCTTTAACTTTACTTGTTCTAATGCTATCCGCAACAGAGGAAGAGGTTTTCAGAAGGTACTATCGCCATCCAACTCCTGACTCTCACTCGGCTTACATTTCTGCCCGGAATCGTGCAAAATCTGTTCTTCGACTCGGCAAAAATTCCTTCATCCGACAAGAATGTGAAAATCTATCCAATTCTAATTCTTTTCACTCTTTCTGGCATCTAGCTAAGAACCTTTCCAACAACTTTTTTTCCTCCCCTTTTCCATTCCGACGGCTCAGTTGCCGGCTCTTCTCCTGACAAAGTTGAACTCTTCGCTCAAACTTTCGCCTCCAACTCAACCCTGGACGATTCCGGTTCTGTTCCTCCATCTCTTCCTCCCACCGACTTATTATGTCTGAAATTAGACTCTCTTCCAAAGATGATCTTTCTGCCCTATCTGGGCTCAACCCAAGGAAGGCGTACGATCCTGATGTTTTTCCTCCTGTTGTTCTCAAGCACTGTGCTCTAATATCATGCATGTGCTGATACCATGCACAAGCAAAGTCTTTCATCTTTGCCTCTCATCTGTACTTTCCTCACTGTGGGTAGTTCGCTTTCATTCAGCCTGTCCCAAAGGGCGACTGCTCTCAACCCTGCAACTATCATCCAATTGCCTTGATTTCTTGCCTTTCTAAAGTTTCTGAATCTATCCTTAATAGTAAATTTCTTGAACACCTCCCTTCTCACAATCGTCTTTCAGATCGTCACTATAAGTTCGGCAAGGGACGCTGTACTGGCGATCTTCTTGCATATCTCTCTGACTCTTGGTCTTTTCGGGATTTCCGTGAAACCTTTTCTATTGCGCTAGACATATCGAAAGCTTCCGATAGAGTCTGGCACAAATCTTTAATCTCCAAACTGCCCTGCTTCAGCTTCTATCTGTGCCTTCATCTCTGATTTCCTTTCTGGCCGATCAATAGCTGCGGTTGTGGAGGGCCACTGTTCTTCTCCTAAAGCTATTAACAGTGGTGTTCTTCAGGGTTCTGTCAAGTCATCCACTCTTTTCCTTTTATTTATCAATGATCTATTAAGTTGCACTTCCTGTCCTATCCACTCCTTTGCCATCCGATGATTCCACTCTTCACCTCTCCACCCGCTTTCCAAAGCGTCCCTCTCAACAGTCACTCCATGATTCGCGTAGGACGGCTATGGTACACCTGACCTCTGATCTTTCTGCTAACTTTGATTGGGGTAGAGAAAACCGAAAACCTTGCGGGTTTTCAATGCGTCAAAAACTCAGTTCTTACCTGTCTACTCGTCACAATTTTCCACACGACTATCCCCTTACCTTCAACAATACACTACTCAATCTTTCCTCTTCTCTTAACATTCTTGGCGTTTCCTTTTCTCGTGATCTTTCCTGTAACGATCACATATACTCTCTAAAACAGCTAAGAGGTTGGGTATGTTGTACCGGCTCCGCTGTTTCTTCACCCCACTCAGTTACTGTCTCTGTACAGAGGTCTCGTCCGCCCCTCAACCCACGCAGCCCTGCTTGACAGGGTGGAATCAAAGGCTTTTAGTCTCATTATTATTATTATATATATATATATATATATATATATATATATATATATATATATATTCTCTCTCTCTCTCTGCCGCAATATTGCCTCACTCTTTCTTTACTATCGTTATTATAACGGACACTGCTCTTCTGAACTCTTTATCTGCATGCCTCCTGCAGTCCTGCATGCACGCAGTACTAGACTTTTCACACATTGCCGTTCCTTTTCTGTCCACCTTTCTAACGTAAGGGTTAATCGGTATTTTATTTTTTTAATTTTCATTCTTTAATCTATTCAACTGGTTAACTCCGGAACAATCTTCCTCAATCCATCTTTAATCCCCCCTGTCTAGGACTTCCAATCTTTCAAACGCAGAGTGTCCAGGTGTCTTGAAAACCCTGGACCTTGATTTTGGCTTTCTTCTTCTTCTATGGGGGCGGGGGCATTTTTGCTCTTGGCTCCTCCTCCTCCTCCTCCTCCTCCTCCTCCTCCGCATAAAAAAAATCTAAAGTCATACGACGGAGGGGAGGAGACCTACAGCTTTACGTGGGATCCGAACCACGGGTCGCTACATAGTCTGAACGTAGAGGACGGGTCCCATTCAACTATTATCCGACCCAATGTCGCTTAACTTCGCTAATCAACGGAAGCAGTGTTCCAACAATGGCTACGACGTAGTCATATGTCATGTTCGATTAGGCAAATGACAGGTTAGGTTATGACTGGTTAAGCAAATGACAGGTTAAGTTATGAGTGACTGGTTAAAGTTAGGTTTGGAAATATTAAAAATTCCCAATCGACGTCGTTTGCTGCAAGTGGGAATGTAGTGACATTGTTTCCCAAATCGAGAAATGCTTTTCTCAAATGATGATTTTTCACTTGTGGACCACGAATGGGAATGGTTATGACTACGTGGGAGGTAATTTTTCTGGCAACAAGCTAGCTAAATATTCTAGATGAACCACAGCAGTTACCTTCCTTACTTATCCTTTTAACTTATCATACAAAACATACCTTATAGTGTTATAAATCTACAGGCTATATACTCCGCGCTGGATGATGCTATTTCAATTATTGCTTATAGCTTAATCTAGCACCGAGAAAATTCTATGTACAAAATAAAGAAAGCACACACACACACACTGACATATACTGTATATTTCGATGGCTGTGAGCGAGATTCACATTAAACGCGTGAACTTCTTTATTCCGAAATAATATGCAGAAAAATGAAATGTTTCATTTTTGCTGCGGGTTACTTCAGAATATACTGTACGTGTTCATGTACAGTTTTATATATATATATATACACACACACACATATATATATATATATATATATATATATATATATACACACAATGAATATAACATTAAAATAGAACTACCAATAAAGACTATAAAACAGTATTTAAAAAAAAATTCATTCAGTTAGTATAGTTTTTATTAAAATATTAATAGGTCGACGAAGTTCACGTGAGCAAATGTAGGGCAGAAGCTCAATAATTATGCTTTCTGTCGAAAAGCCACTGCTCAATAACTGGACCGCAATGTCTTTTTATCGTTAAAGAAACGTTCTATTAAATATGAGACTACAAACGGATGAAATACCAACCATTCCTAACTCCTTAAGAGGTGAAATAAACTTTTAGAAATTAAAATGTATCAGTAATTTTCTTTCAATTTCCTGGTGCACAAATTTGAAAATACTACTTTTAATGTCTACATACACAGGTTTACATTCTACAACTTTAAAATCAGTTCTATACTGTTACAAGGTACTATTAAAAGCCTACACACCCCAAGTTAATCCTACATACTTCTGCTCGTACTGGCCTACAAATATTGTCATTCAAGACGCTATTCCACTGCCCAACTCTTCAGAAAGCAAAAGCCTTAATTCGCAGTACTCAACTTAAAATCTTATATTGTATATCATTAATAGTGATATCAGCAACTAAACACACCACTCGCTTTACGAGAGCTGTTCCTCCAACTACTTCATTTGGTTCAGTCCATTGAAGTCACACTGTCGTTACAGTACGGTAAAAAGTTCTTTGTGACAGTGGTACTAATGTGACTTTTAAATCTGATACTTTAAATATTACTGAATGAAAAGTCCTTATGAGCCGAGACTGTATATTTAGAAAGGTTAGAAAGGGTCTGCTTGGTTTTTTTTTTACGACGGACGGGAAAAACGATGAAACAATTATGTAACGAACTTAATTACAGCTCATTTTCACCAACATAAATTAGGGGCCTATACCCGTTTGTGAGTAACTCACACGCTCAACTAACGAGTAAAATTAAAACTAATGGACTTCATAACTTCAACTTGTGATAAGTATTTTTTAGATCAGACAGTCGGCAATGTGACAGGAAAAACGATACAGGAATAAGAAAAGGTTTGCTCAGACGAGGAATTCGGTTTTGCCTGAATTATAACATTCAATTTTGTAGTTCATTTTTCACTTACATTTAAGCCGTTATTAATTAAAGTCGAGAAGCGGTTGATAATATTTTTATGGAGTTGTTTAAATTTTTTTATAACGACAAAAGTCACGTAACGGTGGGGACCTACACCTCACCAAGAAACACCCAGGGTGACCCTAATCGCCGAAATCCAAAGTTCGCGCCGAGACTCAAACGTTAGAAAGTATTCGGAGGAACTGCTATTTACTTAACAATTCCGGTTAAAATGAATATTTAATAAGGTCACGTTCTCATTATGAACCGCCTTTTAAAAACAAATCGAAGACCTTTATTCCAATTTCATTTCCAACCGAAAAAATTCTTCACTTCCGACAAAAGATGAAATAATTTCGATTCAAATTCCTAACAAAAAGTCTATACCCAAATCCAAACTTGAACCACTAAAAAAAATTCAACACTAAATTATATAAAACATGAATGACGGCAATTCTTAATTTATGGATGTCATCCTGCCGCATATCTTATTATTAATTTATTAGTGACATTTTATCTATCTTTGCTATTATAAATTAATACTCCATTTTTACTTACAAAAAACCAGACCAAATTATTTAACGATACAAATCTTCAATTATAGCTTTAAAGCTCTCTCTTTTATATATACTGGCAATAATAATAATATAATAATAATAATAATAATAAAATAATAATAAGTCGATATCAGCATATGTCGATATCAGCCTATGTCTTTATAAAGGATTTACATTTAATTTCCAATATTCTCAATAGTTTTTAATTTTCAGTACTGAGTTTCTTAATAATAATTCTAGATAAGAATTTGCAGTATGCTAAGAATATGTCTTCATTTTTTCTTCCGCTAACGCGTTTCGTTCATATACTTTGAACATCTTCAGAGCTTTATACATAATTTTAAAGTAAAATGGGTTTTATATATTTTTTTTTATTGTAAATTTGATACAATTTCAAATTAATTTAAGAATATTCGAAAGTTCATTAAATTTTATATTAATTTTCGGTTTTTTCATTTTAATGTAAAAGGCTTGGGCAATTTTTAGTTTTTGTACGTTACGTGATGAGTAACAAGATTGGAAAGTTTTGAGAGAGATTTTTTAAATTTAATATTTTATGATCTACTCTTTAATGTTCGTTAATTTTACTTGGACGATATTATGTTGGTATGATCTCTCTCTAATTCTTATCTAGAATTATTATTATTAAGAAACTCAATACTAAAAATAAAAAACTATTCACAATATTGGAAATTAAATGTAAATCCTTTATAAATAATAATAATAATAATAATAATAATAATAATAATAATAATAATGTCGGTTCGTTTATACATGCCTAAACGGCTTCGGTAATCTGCATCAAATTTAGTAACATACTCGCTTCATCCAGTCCCCCAACCAGGTTGTGTTTTGGGGTGACTTTTGATGAGAAGGCGCAGCAAACATGCATAAATTATATATACAGTATATGAGGCGCTCCGGACCACAACCTGCCAAGCGGCAGTAGGGCCAGAATCGAGTTATTTATACCACTATATTCTCCCACCCTTCCTCTATTCCGTGGGTAAGTCAGGGAGCGGATTGTGGACCGACCTGTATGTACAGTCGAACTTAATCAAATATCGTTATTGGTTCAAAAGTTATGGCATCTGATAAACTTTAACTGCATTTTTCGCGTTTTTTAATTTTGATTATATATATATATATATATATATATATATATATATATATATATATATTATATATATATATATATATATATATGCATGCAGTTTACAGTCGGGTTTAATTTAAGTTAGGTTACGTTACGTTACAATGTGTTCTTTATTTTTATTTATTTTAAATTGAGATGCCACGTCCACGAGGATTAGAACGATTATTCAACGAAGACGAGATATTAAATGAAGCAGCCATATGAGAGCGCCTTTACACCATCGCCAATTTACTGGAGAATGTGGATGATCAATTACGAGTATTTCAGTGGGTAGCGAAACATAATTTGGTTCGTAATTCGGTACTTTGTTCCACGTGTAATCATCCCGCCCGGTTAAACAAATACGCGAGCAACATTAACGGTTACAGATGGCGTTGCAATGACTGCGGCTTCGTTAAGTGTGTTGTAGAGGGCTCGTTTTTCGCACAAAGCCATCTATCGTCCAAAAGTCTCATTTTATTTATCTATATGTAGTCGCGTAATTATCAATTACGGGACATTGGTCATGAACTACAGATACATTCGCAGCACACCCTCACCGATTGGGTCAATTTTATGCGTGATGTACGTGAGCAATATATAGAAGCCCATCCTCAAAAGCATGGAGGTTTGGGTGAAAACGGTGAACCCGTGGTGGTAGAAATTGAGGAGCCGAAAGTTTTTCACAGAAAATACCACAGGCCCGTAGCCAAGGGGGGGGAGGGGGGGCAAAGCCCCGCCTGGAAAATAATCCCCCCCCCCCTGGGAAAAACAACCGCAACGGCGTTCCATGCTACAAAAACGCCAAAGCCAACTTGTTTTACTTTCCTTTGAAAATAAGAGAACGAAGCAAATAGACATGTTTGAATTACTAAAGAATTTCGCTAAAAAAACTCGCCGCATAGTTACTCTAAAATTAAAAAACTTACAAAGACTTTTATTTACACTAAATTTAGACTAAATATTGTATTCTATAAACCAATATGCCTATCTATATGTATCGGTTTGATCATTTTTTTTATTTAGCCTACGGTGTTTTACTTGTTATAGTTTTGAATGTAATTTTCTGCAGTATATTTCGATATTCACAAAAAATTACATTAAATTTTTTCATTGTCCCCCCTGTCAATTTCTCCGCCCCTCCTACTGATTTGGTCTGGCTACGGCCCTGAAATACCAGCAAGGGCAATGGAGAAAGGGACACTGGGTTTTCGGTGCCATCGAACGAGGAACAGGACGATGTTGTAGGGTGGAGGTACCTGACCACTGCAAGAAAACGTTGATGCCAATAAGTGAATTGTGGATACTACGAGAGAGGTAGCCAAACACAGTTCATATTTCATCAAATGGACAAGTTACGAATGGATTATACAGGTAGTCCCCGAGGTAAGTCATCTCGAGATACGTCGTTTAGCTTATACGTAATTAACAAATTTGGGACGAGTTTCATATGTACGTCACTGAAGTTTTGCTTATACATCTTTTTCCCCAAACACCAAAATTCATTTGAAAACATTTTGGCCATGGGAGACTCGATGAGCGAGGCTTCCCTGCATTCCAACCAAGCCAGTTGCTTTTGAAAAACTATTGAAGTGAAATTAGCATTAATTTTACGGTCTTATTTACAGTTTTATTATTGTGAATAAATGTAATAAATTTATAAATAAATAGGGAATAAATTAACAAAGTAATTTAAGTATGGCTTCTAAAAAGGATGTGAAATCAAACCGTGCCATTACGTTGGAGACGAAACGAGGTGATGAGACGCTTTGAGTCAGGACAGCGTGGAACTGAAATCGCTGCTGCGTTGAAACTTCTTCCAACAACAGCGCGGGCAGTGTTTAAGAATAAGGATAAAATAAAAGATTGTTCTAAGTCGGTTACACCTTTGACTGCTTCTCGGTTGATGTTTGTGAATAAGAATCCGACGATGGTTAAGATGGAGAAGCTGCTGCTGCTGCTTAACCCCTGGATTGATGACCAAGCGCAGAAACATGTGCCAGTAAGCACGCTTGTGATAATGGAAAAGGCTAAATCTCTATACCAACATCTTAGTGAAGGCGAGGATTCAACAAACGAACCATTTGCAGCAAGTACAAGTTGGTTTCACTGTTTTCTCAAAACGTAGCAACCTTAATAATTTGAAATTTACTGGGAAGGCTGAAAGTGGAGACAAAGAAATGTGTACAGAAATGAGAAATGCCTATTGCTGCTTTGTAGAAATCTGCGAAGAGAAAATAAAGAGGGGAAGAGTTATCAGTTAGCCACAACTTCCTTCTCAGTAAGAACTGATCCAAAGCAGCAGAAGCAAGACGAACCAACCCAAAACACGAGTAAGAGTTCACCAGACAATTCCGATTCTTTGAAATTTTAAAATTTTTATTACAAAACAAAACCTATATTTATAGAAAGTTGAACATACAAAAAAGCACTATGATAATTTTCACTCATTTCAAAGTGTAATTATATAAAATATATTTTCCATTCATGAGAAAGGAAGGCAACGGTTAATAGGTGAAGTTAGCCATAAATTTACATTTTCTCTAACTACCTAAAACTTAAATATACACTAATGTAATTTCCTACTTTATATTAATAATAATAATAATAATTCTACTCATATATTAAGTTGTACTTTAATATAATTTTTATATTAAACCATCTTATCATACTGACTTTATTTTAAGTATTTTAATAATTTTACTTTAAATATTGGTATTCAATTTAGGAAATTAAAATAAAATTATTTTATCATTTTACTGAGTAATAAAACTACATATTTATCATCATTTTAGCTACGGTATACGAGTATCAAATTCTGGTACTGTATGATATATTGTGGAGCGAGGTAAGGAAAAGCATTTAAACAAATTTGAAATTAAAAAATATGAAAATTAAAGTTTTCACATTAAATTAATGACATTTATGAAGGATGCAAAAAACTTCACTTTTTTCTACGTGAAGGTCAAAATATGATGATAAAAACCCACTCTAATAGACAGAGTTTATTTACACAACAGTTTCGATGCCCACTGGCATCCTCTTCGGGTGGATACAGAAAAACGAATGAACCAAAAACAAGAGGGAAAACAGTCCAGGGACCATTAAGAAATTCGCACCTAGGTTATACCCGCGTTACGAAACTACGAAAAATGTAAGAGAAACTGGCTACTCCGTTCCGTTTCATGCAGTAATGTTTTTCGCTTTTGTTGTAAATTATTTGGTAAATAAAATGAAATGACAAAGGGGAGATTTTCAGATTGGCAACATACTTCTCAACACTTATCGAGACATGAAAAAAGTTTATACCACACAAACAATTACAAAAACGGTCAGCTCTCTCTTTTGTTTTAAAAAAATGAATCAACTATAGATAAACGCCACAACAACAACAACAACAACAACTCAGACACAGAAAAAAGGACACTGGTATGCTGTAATAGAACGTACAGTATAAGTTACTGCACATTATAATATTTCTTTCGAGACAAACTCTAGCTTTTCGTGGTTTGTCCAGAAGTTGTTTGAACCTGATAATGAAAATTTCTTAAAAGCCACAGAAATGATAACTAAATTTGATTCAGTAATGTGAGAGCATATGAGGCGCATACAGAATAAAAAGGATAAGGAATTTATGTCTTCATATTTAGGACATCGCATTCAAAATGAAATAACATTAATTTTGAAGAAACTTAGTAGACAATTTTAGATATGGGTACGAAAGCAAAATATTTTTCTATAATCCTCGATTTTTCCCCGGATGTAAGCCATGCAGAGAAAATTACGATAATTATCCGTTTTGTTGAAATAAATATCGAAAACAAGAGAGCCGAAATTCATGAACATTTTCTTGAATTTTACTCACCACAGATTCCACTGGGAAAGGTTTAATTTCATTTGTGTTGAATAAGTTGGAAGAATTAAAATTAAAATATTCATGACATCAGGGGTCACGGTTACGACAATAACGTCAACAGGCGCGGTAAGCATAATGGCTTACAAATTTTTTTAGACATTAACGAGCTTTTTTTTTACTGTACCATACGCTTCCCACTCATACCTCTTGTTTAAAACGCATCTCAAATACTTAAAAGACTACCACCCATAACGTCTCATCATTCATCATCACATGACAATCCAAATTTCCCTCACTCTCCATCTAGCCTAAAATCAAAACTAACCATAAGATAACATAAACCCTGTTTTAAATATAAAAAATATTTGGTATTCATGCAGTTTATGGTCGAATTCAATTTAGGTTAGGTTACAGTCGGATTCAAAGTAAAAATAAAAATAAAAATTTTCAACAATAAAACACGTCTATCGTATTGAATTTACAGGATACAAGTGTGAAATATTGTTAATAGTGTATACAAATATATTTGTATGTTTGTAGGAGTTTCGCCAAACTCACTCTGCCAAGTACGATGGAAAACAGATCTCGCGACGTCCTAAACTGTCGCTTCAACTTTCGCTTGACACACATCCAAGTATTTTCTATGTTTTGAGTGTGGCACTCGTCAACGGCAGGGTCTACGAAATGTTTTCAGTAGACAATGACGAAATGCACGTGTATACCATGGCAGATTGTTGGTATATCGGCGTAGGCAGCCCACCCATCCGAGACAAGGAGTTCCCGGCAGTATCCACTGTTGTATTATTGGAATCAACGTTTCCTTGCGGCGGTCAGGTACTTCCACAATACAACGTCCTGTTGCTCATTCGATGGCACCAAAAATCCAGTGTCCCTTTCTCCATTGCCCTTGTTGGTATTTTCGGTGAAAAAATTTCGACTCCTCAGTTTCTTCTACCGAGGGATAGCCGTTTTCATCTAAACCTCTAAGGCCAAAGCTTTTGAGGATGGACTTCTATATATTTGCTCACATACATTACGCATAAAAATGACCCAATCGGTGAGGGTGTGCTGCGAATGTACCTACAGTTCATGGCCAATGTCCCGCAACTGATAATCATGCGACTACATATAAATAAATAAAATGAGATTTTTGGACGATAGATGGCTTTTTGCGAAAAACGAGCCATCTACAGTGCTACACACACATCTACACAACACACTTAACGAAGCCGCAGTCATTGCAAAGCCATCTGTAACCGTTAATGTTGCTTGCGTATTTGTTTAACCAGGCGGGATGACTACACGTGAGACAAAGAACCGAATTACGTACCAAATTATGTTTCGCTAGTCACTGTAATGCTTGTAATTGATCACCCAGGTTCTCCAGTAAATTGACGATGGTGTAAAGACGGTCTTATATGTGTGCTTTATTTAATATCTCGTCTTCGTTGAATAACCGTTCTAATCCTCGTGGACGTGGCATCTCAATTTAAAATCTAAAATAAAAATAAAAATTAAAAACACGTACTCTCGATTATCTCCTCTTTTTCCGTACCTCATCTACCCAATGAGCAGTCTAGCATGCTCTGAAACACACACTTCTCCCTCTATTCCTCACTGCACATATATGCATCATACACACCTACACAGTCTTTTCACTGAACGTTTTTGCGGTGTTTACCCGTGGCCCCTCCTTCCTGCAGTGTGTGTGTGTGTGTGTATGTGTGTGTGTGTTCGTTGTTTTTTGTCCTTTTTACTACTGAAATAGTCTCCTATTGCAGGCACCTTAACCTTTGATGCAAACTGCCGACTGAAAATACAACTCGTGGTGAAGAGTTATTTTTGTAATAAGCTCTATTGTTATACTATTTTGGCCAGTGAAAATATGAAAAAGCCCGAAAAACCCCGAAAAAAAAAGATCCAAGTGGGTTTTTACGAACCCTGATTAGCTGCCACAGGTATCTTATCAGTTTACCGAACTAATCATTGCCAATAGTTTTAATCAACAAAAGTGGGGTAAAACGTCATTAATTTACGATAACTGGGGGATCCATTGGCGAAATATCGGAGACAGCGAATTCATCCTTTTTTTAAACAAATGAAGTGTTATCATACGAAATATTATAAGCCTAAAAAAGTTAATAAAGTTAATCATTTAAAGCGGTTGGGCATTCAAAGCTGCTAACGCTGCTCCATAAGCGGCGTCCCCTCTGCTGTATAATGTGAGGGGAAGTTGATAAAGCGCTTCCATTTCCTTCTGCAGAATAGGGTTCCTCACGAAGGCGGATCCGCCACCCACGATTTGGGTTACGCCATTCTCCACCAGTAAGGAACGAGGCATCATGCTGGGTGAATAAACGATGGAATAATGTGACTGGTGAATATGTGAATACTGTAAGTGAGATTTAGAGAACTGTGGTGATACGAGAGTCAGGCAGTCAATGAAACACAAGTGGTCATTCTTGGTCATATTCATTTCATAAACATCATTACTGAATTTCATGGACTGGGGCATCTGGCACTATTTGTGGAGATGATCAGTTATGAGCTTGACCAGTTGTCAGTGGATCGTGTTTCTGGGATCTGGAGTCGAGAGGAGTCATACCTATATTATGGTAGGATGGGAACGACGTAATTTCTGAACTACCATACTACTTGAACTTAAGCTCATTTTAACTTAAAAGCAACCAACTAAAGCACATTATACTTTTCTAATCTACCAGTTCCATCTATTATGACTTCATACATATCTGAAAGAGAAAATATTAGTTTCCCAAACTAAAGCATCATCCTAAGCGAACTACTTCCTCCAAAATGAGGTTAATACCACAACACTATAAACACTGAAACACCAAGACTGGTTTTAGAAAAATAAATAAAATGTGCTCCTGGAAAACAAAATAAATAAGTAAGCTTTTCACGTGCACTTTTAAAAAAGGCAAAATATTAATTATTTAATGAGTTCTTGACGATTTATTTACTTCAGTTTTATTTTATTATTATTGTTAGACCACATTAGGCTAATACAGACACAAAGCTAAACACGTGATAATTTCGCCGTTGTACATACAATACATTAACATTTTGTTCATTTACCAATCACAGTCATTGCTCCTATAATGCCCATAAATTCTAACAAATGTTTCACCTCTCTCTGCCTAATACAAGTTTAATAAACCCAAACCACTCCAGCCAGCCTTTTCCTTTACATCTTTGTGAAAGACAAACCATATCTGATAAACCACTATTCTTTTATCTATACTGACAGCGTACTACGGGAACAATGGGGCGCGTGTGGATCATCAGTAATATTATAGTTTTAGAAAATACATTCATTAGGGTGGCTGTATAAACATAATGTTCAAAAAGTTAAGTTCGGAACCCATAATATTGTTCTTATTCCCTAAAAAACTCAGAATACCAATTTGTATACAAATCGGAAATGTTTTAGAGGTGCAGCCAGAGTCCAGAAGATTTTAGCTTACAGTCTTTTTTGAGTTCAGCTGCAGGTCCCCCTCACCCATAAGGGTGAGTATTATCCTCTCAATGGAGGGGGTTTCGTTGGTGCTAACAACTCATTGTCGCCTGGTTGAACTTTGGAGACCTTCAACTAATGTTTTCTTTCTTGCATCTGGGAATGTTTTACGATGTTCCTCAACGACCTGAAGCAAAAACTGTGTCTGTTCCTCATTTCTCGTTACAGAAGCGTTAAAGTCCTTTATTAAATGCTACTCCCCTTTCTGCTATATCACTGACAACCTTCATGCTTTTATGAATCTTGGAAGCGTTTTGATAATCTGGAATCTGTTCCCATTGAGCTGGATCTACAGAAGTTAGAAAGTCATCTTCCAACCCTAAAATTGAGAACAGTTGTCGAGAGTTTGCTGTGACAAATGATGACAGATCTTTTCCTTCAGCAATCGTTGGACAAATTCTATTTGGAGGGCATTTATCTCCTTCATTTTTTAGAGCTGCGACCATCAATCTCTTCATTTCTAAAGGTGCACGATCATCAAAGAAAGAGAGACCAATTAGACGTTCACTTAAATACCACAAACGATTACCGAATGCCTTGCCTGCAGATTTGGAGACGACACTGTCTGGGCAAATTTTTAATTGCTGAAAGAGCACAAGGGCATTTGCAGGAGCTAAAGTTGCTTGGTGGCATTGGAACCATGCTTTTACATAAATCTTTGTAGTGAATAAATTGAATCTTCTTAAAGATGATATTTCTCTTGATGTTAGACGAACCTGTGAACAGAGGAGATAAATCTTTACAGAATAAATTACGTTTGCTAGCCAACGTGCACGATGTAGAGCACCTGGTTTCATCAGTCTTCTTCCTCGTGGGGGTACTTCTCTCAGAAACAACAATGTTAATTCTAAGGTTTCTTGGTAATCATCTCTTGGTTGACGTTCTTCAAGGTTAATTTTACAGAATTCAATTATTTCCTTCTATTTAGACATGTCTAAGGTCACTTCTTTATCACCAATCACTGGTTCAAGCTTACTCTTATCAATGTTACTCCATTCTAGCTGTAATCGCTTAAATAAAGCAATATCAGGTCCTGATGAGGGACCAAAAAGGACGCCAAATACATTTCCAACTATAATCTCATGGATATGATGACGACAGGCTAGGTGCAAAAGATTTTTGTCCAACATTTGCTCAGTCAGGATGCAGGCACCTCCTCTCTTTCCTGTATTACTTGCCGTGGTATCAAACGACATAGCTTTGATCTGGTTGGTTAAATTTTATTATTTTACAATTTCAACAACAGCCTTTGCAATTGCTTTTGCACTTTCGGAGGTAAGTTTAGGGACTACAAGAAGCTTACCGATATCTTTACCAGTCACTACTACAGGCAAACGACCGACAGACTTTTTTCCTGTGATATCAGGTAGCATTTTCCCATCCCAGTGAACTACGAGGAGTTTTCTTGAGCAAAGTGTTCAATGATATTAGCTTGAGTTTCTTCTCTAATTTTAATCATTTCAGTGCGAATAGAATCTTTATTGATCGATAGTGACTCTACATCATATCCTAAACTCTTTGCCGTCGCAGCAACGATATGAGCTGCTGCTCGGTTGCTGGTCTTTATATGATCTAGAGCAGTGATGCACAAACCCTGGCCCGCGGGCCAAATGTGTCCCCAACGGGTCTTTTCAATTCAATGAAAAAGTTAGAATATAAAAGTGACCCAATTTATGACTTAGATGGAAAGTAAGTAGGCTAATACATTTAGTTATTTTCTTTGCTTGGCCCTCACATCAAAAAAGTTTGTGCACCACTGGTCTAGAGCTTGCGCTAATTCGAGAGTCATTATGTCTTGAGGTCTTGCTTTCTTCAATTGTGGTTGGGTGTCACCCCGAGAAAAACTTTTAAATTTTTGAGATGTACTATTTTCCGAATGGATCGACTCGTTATCATTACTGGTACTGAATCTATTGTTGCAACTTTGCTTAGTTGTTGTATTTCTTTTTCATGTTTTCTCTTGCGACTAATAAAATTTTGCTCTCTAATTATCTTATTTCTTTCCTCAATTGTTGTCACTTTATTAATGCCAGCTATGTGACCTTTCCTTCCACTGCGCTGAGCAATAAGAAATTCCTTATCTTCTTCTATTTTCATCATAGACAGAGCAATCTCGTGTGCATTGTCAAATAGTTCATTGAGTCATGATGTGAAGTGTGTTTCATTGGAAATTTGCTTTTGAGATCGATGGGACTTACTTTTTTGTAATGCTTTCCATTCAGAATGAAGTTTGAGCAACCGCTTAATAAGATCATGTTCATGCGCATTTGGAATACTGGCTTTCTTCCAGAAACCCATAACACTGATCAAAGTGTTCTTAGCACTGTCTTTCAAAGGGAGCTGCTTCTTCGAATGATTGTAAAAAAAATGTGCCAAAGCTTGCTGCTGAGAAGGGAGTTTATCGCCCAATATTTTTGGTAAAGTTGGACCAACAAGCCATATATCTGTTTTAGAACGAGTACTATACCTAGTACTGGCCATGATTGCAAAAACAATTTGAAATTTTAGGGCGTGAAACTCCTAACTGTGAAATAAATAGAGCACGAATTACTACCGTATACGCACCTCCTCAGCATGTAGTTAACTGAGGATTTGAGTTGCAGCTTGCTCCTTGCCAGTTTTTCAGATATCAAAAGTCACAAGTAGTAGTTACATATATTGATATTATATCATAAATACAACTATATATCTGAAAACATATGAATACTTCATATGAACATTTCAGTAATAATAATTTCTGCAAATTTTGCAAAGAAATAAATGGGGTATTTAACTATTGATTAAAAGTACATTACTCTACATTTTTATATTGCCGTGGGCCACCCCTAAATATGATTTGATTGCTTTAAAAAATGGCATGCTAAGTTTTCTCATGATAAATAACAAAATTCGACCTCCCGAACTCTAAAGTTAAAAAAATAATTTTTGTCCCTATATGCTGAGCCACCCTAACATTCATACATTATCAAATATCTCGTGTGCCAACAACTTTGTGGTGAGAAGACAGAAACAGCCTGGAGGTAATCCGAGGCTAGTGTTGCCCTACGTGGAAAAAAAGGGGGAAGGATGGGGTCCCCAGCCCAATCCTTCATGGGTAAAAATAAAATAATTTGGGGCTATAATGGAATATACTTACTGAATTATAAACAAGGAACTACTGTATAATTACAACCAATGTACGTGATAATACCTATATTTACTATTTGAAAAACCCCCTTTTTATATATATAAACCAACTATTTACACGATTTTAACATTCTGTCAGTGTTTTGACTGGATAACACATCCATCACACACTCACACACAAAACACTTTGGAACAGCAGCGAATGAAATTGTTGATAGATGACAAGTGACAGTATTAAAATAAAATCGTATCACAGTACTAACAATGGAAGACTCGCAGGATCCAGCACTCACCTATGAAGGTTTTTGATCACTCCACTACACAATGCTCTCATAACCTTGCCAAGTGATGTGTTCCCAATATCAATATTGGAGACCGAAGCGTTCTTCTGTGGTATGTGTCTTTCTCCAAATAAAGTGGGTTCTACCTCCAAAGAAGATTCACTTTGCTCTGATGCACCTAAACTCAGGGTTCTTTCCCATATTTTGGCTGTAACATCACAAACTTAGGTTTAATTATATATATATATATATATATATATATATATATATATGTTATTTTATTATTATTATATAAAAGTTTTCACCGTAATGTGCAAAAATGAGGCTGTAATACAGTATTGCGTAAAATACTATTCAAGAATTCCATATAATACTGGCTGCCATCTCTATATATTCTGCTTATCTTATTTGGCAATTTGTGAAAGTAAAAGAACGTAAAGTATTTCATTAAACAAACTCAATTTTAACTTAATTAATGTGTATATGCAATACTTTCAACTCGTGTAAAATTAAAAAGTTTTAATTTTTTATTATTAATTAGATAACTGTATCCACATCGTGTCCTATTATTATATACGAGTATAACCTTTGGTTAACCTCGGTTTTGTTTCCGCCCGAATTGTTCATTCTGACGGAGGTCAAACTTGTTACTCCACCTCAGACCTACAGCTTAACGTGGAATCCAACCCACGTGTGAAAAGAGACCAACGCACGAAACTACTACCAGGTGTACCATATATATATATAATATATATATATATATATATATATATATATATATATAAAACTGCAAACAACAGTATAATTAATGTAAAGAACGACGCTTGTGTAGAAGAGCGTTCCGCACAAGATGAGGAGGGAGAACGAGCAAATGAAAAATGAGGTACCTTCCAGGAATCGAACCCGGGATCATCCAATAGCCGGTGGGATATGTTAACCACTACACCAAGGACACCCGATTAGTCAGTACTCGTAATTCTCCTACATACGAGCGGAATCAAATGCACTGAGGGGGCACCTTCGCATGCCGTACATATATACATTTTAACTGCAAACAACACACAGTATAATTAATGTAAAGAACTTGTGCGGAACGCTCTTCTACACAAGCATCGTTTTTTACATTAATTATACTGTGTGTTGTTTGCAGTTAAAATGTATATATGTACGGCATGCGAAGGTGCCCCCTCAGGGCATTTGATTTCGCTCGTATGTAGGAGAATTACGAGTACTGACTAATCGGGGTCCTTGGTGTAATGGTTAACATATCCCACCGGCTATTGGATGATCCCGGGTTCGATACCTGGGAGGTACCTCATTTTTCACTTGCTCGTTCTCCCTCCTCATCTTGTGCGGAACGCTCTTCTACACAAGCGTCGTTCTTTACATTAAAAAAAAAAATATATATATATATATATTTTTTTTTTCCAAAATATGACCGCTCATGGCCACCAAAAGAAAGATGGATAGCAGAGCGAACACAGGACGAAGACTATGGAACAGCTAACGAAAATGAACAATAGACGGGGAGGAGGAGGAGGAGGGAAAAAAAAAATCATAGCGGAGTAACAGCCGGTAAAGAAGTCGGGAGCGAAAGAGGAAGGAGAACAACCCGGTTATCGAAAAGTAGGGACCTGCAGAGAGAATAGCGCCAAGCCTATCACAAGGCCCGACGCTCTCCAAAAAGGGAAAATACTCTGCGCGCAGCGCAGAGTAAAGCGGACACTCCACCAGGAGGTGGGCAACTGTAAGTAAAACGTTACAATTGGAACATCGGGGCACCCGATCCCCGGCAATCAAATAGCCATGAGCCAGGTGGGTGTGGCCAACACGGAGGCGGGCCAGAGCCACCTCCTTATGGCGCGACCGATGGAAGGAAGAGGCCCAGCATCCCAATTTGGGTTTAATCTTGCAAAGTTTGTTATCTGTAGCGCCATCCCAGCGACTCTGCCACCGGGAGCGCAAAAACCTACGGAAGCCAGGGATATAATCGGAAAAGGGGAGGGACACGGGTGAAACCTGTAGTCGGCACGCGGATCGGGCAGCTCGATCGGCAGCCTCATTTCCAGCCACGTTAACATGTGCAGGGACCCAGCAAAATACCACCTCCTTGACACCAAAAGCGACAAAGATATGGCACAGTAGCTGGATTCGTCCGACCAGTGGGTGGACAGGGTCAAAACACTCCAGGCCATCCAGGGCACTGCGGGAATCCGAATAGACGACAAACGACCCATCCGGATGGTCCCGCACCACCTCCAGAGCGCTCAGAATGGCATAGAGCTCCGCCGTGAAAACGGAAGCCTCACCAGGGAGACGGATACATCGGGGAGCAAGGGCAGACGACTGGGGAACAGCCGCGGCCCCAACGCCCCCGGAAGACCTCGAGCCATCTGTAAAGACCGCAACACATGCAGAGTGACACGCTGCATGCTGAAGGAACAGAGACCGAAGCAAGGCAGAGTCAGAATCGGCCCTGCGAACGGGGCGCAACGCCGTACAGCACGCAACAGGGGTGCTCTCCCAAAGTGCAACACCCCTGAAAGAGACCGGTATAACGGATGGAGGAGGAGTGCCCATACCATCGAGGAGGGAGGTCACCGTGTCGGTGAAATACCAACCCCCATCCCGGCAGAACGCCCTCTCAACCACCTGGAACAGAGGAGAGTTGGGAAGACGGAGATAGTGCTTGGCAATGAGGAACGACCTCCGATCCTCCAAGGGAGGGATGTCGCACTCAACCTGCAGGCTATCAACCGGAGAGGAGCGGAAGGCGCCAGATGACATGCGCAGTCCTCTAGAGAGGACCGGATCCAGTATCCGAAGGGCCGTACGGGAGGCAGAGCCATACACCACACTCCCATAATCTAATTTTGACTGTACCAGGGACACGTATAAACGGAGGAGTGTCCGCCTATCCGCGTCCCATGTAGTATGCGACAGATGTCCCAGCAAATCCAGGGTACGTCTTGTAGACTTGCGCAGCCGGTGAAGGTGGGGAACCCAGCTCAAACGGCTGTCGAAAACCATACCCAGGAAACGCACTGACTGAACGAGGGCCAGAGGCTGACCCCCGAGTGTAAGATTAAAGGTCGGGACGGCGCCGGATCCCCGTCTCCTCGACGGAAGGAAGGCCACACACGAAGTCTTCGGGGAAGACAGCGTAAGGCCCACCGACGACGCCCAGCATTCAACCCGATTGACCGCGAGTTGGACTTGCCTCTCCACGAGGAGGGGACTCGTCCCCGCGGCATAGACAGCCAGATCGTCGGCGTAGATGGAACATCGCACCGAGGGCGGAAGGGCTCCCGGTAGCGCAGACATGACCAGATTGAAGCAGGAGACGCTCAAGACACCCCCTCCTCCTGAACATACAGGTCAGATAGGGCCGCCCCATTACGGACGCGGAAAGTGCGACGGCAAAGGAAGTTACGAAGAAATATGGGCAAAAAGCCCACAAAACCAAGAGACTTCAAACGGTCCATGACAACTCCCCGACGGGTCGTGTCATAGGCCTTTTGGACATCGAAAAAGACGGCCAGAACAAGATTCCGGCGGGAAAAGGCCTCCCGTACATCATGACCAAGGAGGAGAAGGGGGTCCAGAGTACTCCGAAATCGACGAAAGCCATACTGGGTCGGGGGGTATAACCCAAGCGACTCCAGTGTAAAGGAAAGTCGGACGGCCACCATCTTTTCAAGTAGCTTGCATAAGCAACTCGTCAAGGCAATAGCCGATAGCCCGCCACCTCCGCCGGATCCTTCCCCGGCTTAGGTATCGGGACCACAATCGCCTCCCTCCAACGGGAAGGGAACGACCCTCAACCCACACCCGGTTGAAAAGATCCAGCAAGAAGTGTAGGGCCATCGGGTGCAGATTCCAAATAAAGTCATACGGAATGTCATCAGGGCCAGGGGCGGAAGAACGACGGGTTGCCAAGGCAGCCCGAAGTTCCCGCATCGTAAAGAGACGGTTATAGGGCTCGTTCCCAGGCGGCGGGAACGTAACATCCGACAAAGGACGATCCGCAGCTGAAGGCGAACGGGAAACCGCAGCAAAAGCACCAGCCAGCCGATCGGCTACAGCAGCAGGATCCGAAAGGAAGCCGTCCCCGTCCCGAAGGACAGGGCGACTAGCAGGGACCGGCTTCCCCTCGATACTACGTACCTTCCGCCACACAGCAGCAGAAGGGGTAGACGAGGAAATGCCGGATACAAAAGCACGCCAAGAGGCCCGACGGGCCAACTTGAGAGTCGGGCGGGCGAAAGCCTTCGCCCGCCGCATCTCAATCAAGTGGTCCGCGCGCCGGGTGCGGTGGAAGCGGCGCGTCGCCCTCTTCCTCTCGCACGCCGCATGGTGACATGCTGGAGTCCACCACGGGACGCTACGCGTCCGCGGGTTACCGGAAGATCGAGGAATACAATCCTCCGCGACGCCCATCACCACCCGCTCGAAGAACTCCAAGCTCTCATCCACAAAGCCAAAGCTCAACACCGAACGGGCAATGACGGAACGAGCTCTGAAGGATGGCCAGTCAGCCCGCGCAAGGCACCACCTCGGTCGAGACGAGACACCCGGCTGCGGTCCGACCGGCTCAAGACAGACTGGGTAATGATCACTGCCATAAGAGTCCCCCAACACCTTCCACGAAAAATCGAGTAAGGCATCGAGGGACACCAAGGAGAGATCAATACAGGTAGAGGAACCCGTGGGTTCGTGGAAGTAGGTAGGTTCACTGGAATTGAGGCACGCAAAGGAAAGTTCCTCCATTAATGAGAGCAACATACCAGCAACATTAGTCGACCGGACATCTCCCCAAGCCGGGTCGCGACTGTTAAAGTCCCCGAGGAGGAGAAACGGTCGAGGCAGTTGCAACACCAAGTTGCGAACCGCGTCGCGAGGAGGGTCATGAGGAGGAATATAAATCGAGCAGGCAGTGTACTGGCGATCTAAAAAGAGCCGCACAGCTACAGCCTGCAAGGAAGTGCGAAGAGGCACACCTCGCGAGGGCAACGAATGATGCACCTAAATCGGCGCACCCCGCCGGCGTGTGTGCTCATCCGGGGTGCAAGGGAAACCAACATAGCCGGAGAGACGAGGGAGTCCCCACGCAGCCAGGATAGTCTCCTGGAGACAAACACAGGAAGGCCGCTCGCTCTCCAGCAGGGAGGCAAGGTTCTCCCAGTTAGCTAAAAGCCCCCTACAGTTCCAATGCAAAATGGAACTGTAAGGGGAAGTGGCATTATAAGAGGCAGAGAAAACAGAGAAATAGCCACGGAACTAAGCTGAGCAGCAAACTCAACGGTCCGTAACCAGGGACGGAATCGGTTTCCCCGACTCACTCCGAACGGGGGAGGTAGGGGCCACCGACCCCGCAGCTGCTTCACCCGTAGTAGAACGAGAGGTGGAGAGTGGAACAGGGAGTTCAGAGGGGGGCTCCCTGAGGGGGGGGGACGAAACGGGCCCAGCCGAAACCCCCGACTCCTCACCAGAGGGGGGCTGGGGAGAACCAGATGTTCGAGGGCTCGTCACATCAGACAAGTACTGACGGGGGGGAGGAGGAAAGGTCCACCACAGGTGGGAGAGGTAGATCCAGGAGAGAGACCCGACCACTCTCAGCAGGAGCCGAAGGGAGAGAGACACCATGAAGGGCCAGGATCCTCTCGACCGGGTCCACCATGGGAACAGAGTCAGTAATCGAGGGTGTCATGGGGCGGTGTACCTCAACCGACACCCGGACACTGGTTGGGGCACCGGGAGGTGACGCCTCACCAGCCCTCCGTATAGGGGGGGGAGAGTCCCGAGCGGATCAGGAGCGGCGCGCCGCTTCCCCTCCGGTGAAGAAGGGGAAGCAGGGCGAGCAGCGGTCATGATCGGGTCTGGAGGACTCCGACCACGGCGACGCTTCCTCCCTTCCTTCGGGGCATCACCTTCCCCACCCGAGAGACGAGTAGGCAAGGATCCAGACCCCAAGGCCGGAGAGGGAGAAGGGGCACTTGTAGACAGGGAATCAGATGGGATGTCTGAAAGTGAGGCAGAGGGAGAAGGAGGTCCCACGGCGCCAGGAGGACCACCAACCCCCGGAACTTCCAGGGGGGGGGCACCACTCCGGTAGACGCCGGGGTAGCACGGGAGGGGCCCCGAGGACCCGACAGGGCCAAGAGCCGCAGCATAGGACAACCCCCGCCGCGGCTCCCGGTCACGGACCCTATCGCGCACTAAGGAATTCGGTAGTCTTTAAGGACCGCACCTCGAATTCAAACTTGAAAACGGGGCAGTCCCGAGAGGAGGAAGGGTGGGCCCTCGAGCAGTTCGAGCACCGCGGGGGCTTCGTGCACGGGGTAGGGTGCGCAGGCCCACCGCAGCGGACAAATAGCTTACCCTCACGGCGGCACGCAGAGCTAACATGGCCGAACCGGTTGCAGCCAAAGCAGCGAACCGGGTGAGGCACATACGGTCGCACCGAAAACTCACACGACCGGCGATCACCCACGCCCCAGAACACCTGGGCCGGAGGCACAAGGGAGTCAAAGGTCAGGAGCAGACGAGCGGACGGGGTAAGAGCACCATCCCGGCGCGACGAAAAGCGCAAGACCTTCGTTACCCCCTGGTGGGTAAGATCCTCCTGCAACTCGCCACCCGGGAGTGACAGCAGACGGGAAGCGAAAATGGTGCCCTGACAACTATTCAATTGCGGATGGGGAGTCACAGAAACTCTGCAACCCAAAACATCCTGCAACTGTAGAAGGGACTCAGTCACCCCCGAAGAACGGGACTTCAAAAGAAGAGACCCATCCTTCAGAGGGCGGATATCATAACGACAGGGAACCCCCACCGTCTTAAGACGCTGAAACACCCGTTCCGAGTTGCCCGGAAGGGAGCCAGCGGAAGGGCGGAGAACAAGGAACCTGTCCACCGGACAGAAATTGACAGCAGGGACAGGTCCATGCGTAACGGTAACCGAGAGTGGGCGAGAGAACGAGGGCCGCGAAGACCCCGCCCTACGGCCACCACGAGTCCGGCCACGAGAGCCAGACGCCGCAGAGGACGAGAGGGGGCCATACGGCTTTAAGGTCAATCCAGCGGAGGCAGAGGCCGCTGAACAACCAAAAGTAGAAGTCTTGTCCAAATCCAAGGGCGGGCCAGAGTCGTCAACAGGAGGGGATTGAAGTTTTGAAATTGAACCCATAAACAATAGCTTTACAAAAAAGACAGCCTCGGACCCAAGGCAATGCACCATCCGCCGCTGCATCCTTCAAGGCGTAGGCCCAACGTCCAGGGTAGCCCGCCCCCCCCAACCTGACTGTCGTTTTAAAAACAGCAGATTAGCACTACGGAGATTTGTCCGTTAAAGGCCCAGCAAAGACCCAATCCAGACGCAGCAGCGGTCCGGGCGCCCGTACCGTCCCCAGAGCACGGCACAGCCACGGAGCGATGCCCCGCGGCGGGTGCACCCGAAGACCCCAAAACTGCAAAATACAGAGGGGGGGGGGGTGATACTACAATTGACAGAGGCACAAGACCGAGTCAAGACAAAAGAAATTCCGGGAGAGACGGGGAAAAAAAAAAAAAAACGCAACTAGGTAACTCTTCGCCCACACCCCGCGAGGAGTTGAGGAAACCCAAACAACACACGAGGTGTACGAGCCCCCTCAGCCCAGCAAGCCGGAGTACCTAATCGAGCGGGGGTATATATATATATATATATATATATATATTAACTGCAAACACGCAGTATAATTAACGTAAAGAACGACGCTTGGAAAGGAGAATATTCCGCGCAAGATGAGGAGAGAGAACGAAACAAATGAAAAAATGAGGTGTATATATATATATATATAGTCTTCGTCCTGTGTTCGCTCTGCTATCCACCTTTCTTTTGCTGGCAATGAGCGGTCATACTTTGAAACTAAAATATATATATATATATATTTAGTTTCAAAGTATGACCGCTCATTGCCAGCAAAAGAAAGGTGGAAAGCAGAGCGAACACAGGACGAAGACTATGGAACAGTTTGCGGAAATGAATAATAGACGGGGAAATATATATAGAAAAATCATAGCGGAGTCACAGCCGGTAAAGAAGTCGGGAACGAAAGAGGAAGGAGAACAACTCGGTTACCGAAAAGTAGGGACCTTGAGAGAGAATAGCGCCAAGCCTATCACAAGGCCCGACGCTCATCAAAAAGGGAAAATACTCTGCGCGCAGCGCAGAGTAAAGCGGACACTCCACCAGGAGGTGGGCAACTGTAAGTGGAACGTTACAATTGGGACATCGGAGCACCCGATCCCCGGCCATCAAATAGCCATGGGTCAGGTGAGTGTGGCCAATACGGAGGCGGGCCAGAGCCACCTCCTTATGGCACGACCGATGGAAGGAAGTGGCCCAACATCCCAATTTGGGTTTAATCTTGCAGAGTTTGTTAGTTGTAGCGCCATCCCAGCGACTCTGCCACCGGGAGCGCAAAAACCTACGAAAACCAGGGATATAATAGGGAAAGGGGAGGGACACGGGTGAAACCTGTAGTCGGCACGCGGAACGGGCAGCTTGATCAGCAGCCTCATTTCCAGCCACGTTGACATGTGCAGGGACCCAGCAAAATACCACCTCCTTGCCACCAGAAGTGACAAGGAAATGGCACAGTAAGTGGATACGTCGGACCAGTGGGTGGACGGGGTCGAAACACTCCAAGCCATCCAGGGCACTGCGGGAATGCGAAGAGATAACAAACGACCCATCCGGATGCTCCCGCACCACCTCCAGAGAGCTCCGCCGTGGAAACGGAAGCCTTATCAGGGAGGCGGGTACATCGGGGAGCAAGGGCAGACGACTGGGGAACAGCCGCAGCACCAACGCCCCCCTACGACTTCGAGCCATCTGTGAAGACCGCAACACATGCAGAGTGACACGCTATATGCTGAAGGAACAGAGACCGAAGCAAGGCAGAGTCAGAATCGGCCCTGCGAACGGGGCGCAACGCCCTACAGCATGTAACAGGGGTGCTCTCCCAAGGTGCAACACCCTCGAAAGAGACCGGTGTGACGGATGGAGGAGGACTGCCCATACCATCGAGGGAGGTAGGTCACCATATCGGTGAAATACCAACCCCCATTCCGGCAGAACGCCCTCTCCCCACCTGGAACAGAGGAGAGTTGGGAAGACGGAAGATCCAGAGATATTGCTTGGCAACGAGGAACGACCTCCGATCCTCCAAGGGAGGGATGTCGCACTCAACCGGAGAGGAGCGGAAGACGCCAGAGGACATGCGCAGTCCTCTAGAGAGGACCGGATCCAGTATCCGAAGGGCCGTACAGGAGGGAGAGCCATACATCACACTCCCATAGTCTAATTTCGATTGTACCAGGGACACGTACAAACGGAGGAGTGTCCGCCTATCCGCGCCCCATGTAGTGAGAGACAAATGTCCCAGCAAATCCAGAGTACGTCTTGCGGTCTCGCGCAGCCTACGAAGGTGGGGGACCCAGCTCATACGGTTATTGAAGACCATACCCAGAAAACGCACTGATGGAACGAGGGCCAGAGGCTGACCCCCGAGTGTAAGATTAAAGGCCGGGACGGAGCCGGAGCCCCGTCTCCTCGACGGAAGGAAGGCCACACACGAAGTCTTCGGGGAAGACATCGTAAGGCCCACCGACGACGCCCAACGTTCAACCCGATTGACCGCGAGTTGGACTTGCCTCTCACGAGGGGGGGGCTCGTCCCCGCGGCATAGACAGCCAGATCGTTGGCGTAGACGGAACGCACCGAGGGCGGGAGGGCCCCCGGTAGCGCAGACATGACCAGATTGAAGCAGGAGACGCTCAATACATACCCCTGAGGCACCCCTTCCTCCTGAACATACAGGTCAGATAAGGCCGCCCCATTACGGACGCGGAAAGTGCGACGGCAGAGGAAGTTACGAATAAACGTGGGCAAAAGGCCCACGAAACCAAGAGACTTCAAACGGTCCATGACAACTCCCCGACGGGTCGTGTCATAGGCCTTTTGGACATCGAAAAAGACGGCCAGAACAAGATTCTGGCGGGAAAAGGCCTCCTGTACGTCATGACCAAGAAGGGGGTCCAGAGTTCCGCGAAACCGACGAAAGCCATACTGGGTCGGTGGGTATAACCCAAGCGATTCCAGCGTAAATGAAAGTCGGACGGCCACCATTTTTACCAGGAGCTTGCATAAGCAGCTTGTCAAGGCAATATATATATATATATATATATATTTTTTTTTTTTTTTTGAGACACGCAGAATTTGGGACATTTAACTTAAACTCCAAGGATATAAATTACGAATCAATCAGATCACACATGGCCCAAATAAGAGTAGAAAACAGTTTTAGAGAATAAAACAACCGAAGAAATGCTAACATCCTTGGAAGAAAAAACGCTGGGAATTTTAGAAAAGAAAAACTGGAGAGTATCGATCGGGCAATACAAACCCTGATTAAGAGCCATTCAGAGAGGCAAGAGGAAAAGGTGGAAGTAACAAAGGAAAATCCAAAATACTTCCCTTAAGAAAAGAAAATGATGAACTAACTGATGATCTAAAAGAAATATGTAAAATATTGAGACCAGTATGAATCAGTCTTCAGTACCCGAAAAGTGACAAAGCGATACCTGACATAGATGCATTCCTTAAAGAGAAATTGCAAGGAGACTGTATGACAGATTCTGATTTTATCCCAAAGACATAGCGCGAGCTATACGACAAATAACATTCAGCTGCAGGTCCGAACAAATGGAAGATAGATAGATAGATAGATAGATAGATATATAGATATATAGATAATAGCATAATTTATTAAATAAATAATATTTTTTCAATTTACAATGACATGAATAATTGTGAAGCTCGACTATTTATTTATTTAATTTGGCCCTTAAGCTTTAGGCTTTACTGGGCTCTTATTAAAAATAAGCAGCTAGTTGTTATAAATTAATAATAATAAAATAAATAAATAATAAGTATAAGTATTATTAATAGTTAAAACCTGTATTACAATATTAAACAATATTAATGGACAATATTAAACATATTAGTGGACATTAATCCAAGATTTTTGTTAGTATCCATTATTAATCGGGATTTCAACTTGGTTTTAAACAAATTTACATTCGCAATATTTTTTATATCGGCATGCAAGTCATTCCATAGTTTCAATCCAATGAAAATGGGTAGTTTTTGAGATGAAGACAATCTAAATTGAGGTATAACAAGCTTTGATCTATTTCTGGTCTGATACGAGTGGATTTCTTGATGAGTTACAAAATATCTATTTACCCATTGCAAATTAATGATTTTGTCTTACACTTGTAAATAAAAATAAAATGTGCCAGTTTGGTTATATCGTTGAGCTTTAGTAGGTTTAGCTCTTTAAATAATGCACTAGAGTGATCAAGGAAATCAGCATCAGATAATAACCTTATTGCTCGTTTTTGGATGACAAAGATACCATTTAATGCGTTGTTAGCGGAGTTTCCCCAAACAAGGGTGCAGTATGTTATATAAGGAAGAACAAGAGTATGATAAAGAGTCAATAAAACTTGTTTAGGGACTACATTTCTAAGTTTAAACATTATAGCAACGCTCCTTGAAATCTTTTTCGCGATATAATTTACATGATCACTCCATTGCAAATTCTTATCTAGCATTACACCAAGAAATTTTGTTACAGTACACTCCTTTATGGTGATTTCATTAACATTAAGTTCATCAAGATATACATTTCTTTTATTAGTAAAAATCATGAAATTTGTTTTACTGGTATTTAGGAAGAGTTTATTGGTGGTCAACCATTTCATTACACTGATGAATTCTGAATGAAATATATTCTTAGCTGTATTAACATCTTTGCAAGAAAAGGAGAGTTGTATCATCTGCAAACATTATGAAGTTCAGTATATCAGATGAACGTGGAAGGTCATTTATATATATAAAAATAACAGTGGACCCAGACTGAGCCCTGTGGCACACCATGTTTGACAAGCGCTTTAGTGAGCAAACCTTATTTACTGATACAAAATTATATCTATTGGACAAATAACTTTTAAACCAATCACTGATTGCTCCTCTAAAGCCGTAACAATAATTTATTAAGTAGAATATTATGGTCTATTACATCAAACGCCTTACTCAAATCCATAAATATTGATATCATCATTTCTTTGTTCTCCTTAGCTATATTTACATTTTCCATAAGATTTAAAATAGCCATTTCCGTTGTTTTATTATTACAGAAGCAATATTGATTTGGAGATAATAAATTGTAGGATTCTAAATATCGCTGCATTCTACTTTTTACAATTTTTTCAAAAACTTTGCTGAACACATAATGAACACACCGGCCTGTAATTTGTTGCTAGTGTAGGATCACCCCCTTTAAAAAGGGGTGTTATACAACCAGTTTTTGGCATTCCTTTGGAAATACTTTGATAATTTTAGCCAAAGTTACAGATATCTTATCTTTAACAAGTTTCAATATAAGTACATGAATGTTATGAATGTTATTTTTTGTATTTTTTAATTTACCAATAATATTATATTCTGGACCTCAGTAGAGGTAACAGGAACAAAAGAAAATGAATTTAGTGTGCTGGGTGGCATATATTCTAGAGGTGAGTGATCATTATTTATTAATTGTGAGCGAAGCTTATCCGCTATTGAAGTAAAATGTGCATTTAAAGTCTGCAAAAGCAGTATCATCAGTAATTTCATCATCATCAACATTTAATTTCTCTATTGAATTTTTCTTAATTTGTTTTCCGAGAAGATTGTTTATGGTTGTCCAAGTGTTTTTCATGTCTCCTTTATGTTTGGAAAATTGATTGTTATAATAGTTATATTTTGCAATTTTGATTAGTTTAGTTAATTTGTTTCTGTATTGAGTATATTGTATTTTAGGAATTTTGCTCTGTAATTGCAATTTTAATAATTAATCTCTGTTCTTTATTGAAGTGATAATTCCTGGAGTGATCCATGGATTTGCGACACTTTTGGGCGAAACTGTTTTTCTCCTTAAAGGAAAGCAAATATTAAAAATATGGAATAAGGTGTCATAGAAGAACTGAAACATATGATCTGGGTCATTTAAAGGTTCGTCACAGTCAAGTCGAGTATTTTCTACAGCCCCAATAAATTTTTTTGTTAACCTCTGAGAATATTCTGTAATCAATAGTTGTTTTGTCCGCAACCTGAACAATGTTATTGAATATAGCGTAAGTAGGAAAATGATCACTGATGTTAGTGGTTATAATTCCAGAGTTTACGAGGGCATTGCTATTTACAAATATATTATCAATCGTAGATTCTGTTATTCGATTGCCATAGCTGCAGACTCGAGTGGGTTTGGTAATAGAATGACTAAGATAGAAAGAATTCATTAAGTTTAAAAATTTATGAGAGATTGCTTCAGATTGCAAATTGATGTTGAAGTCTCCCGCAACTATGGCATTCGATTTATGAAAGTTGCATAACATGTTATCTAAGTGAATTAAAAAGCTATTGATATTAGTATTAGGTGGTCTATATATTGCATGGACAGAATATACATTACTTTTGTCTTTTATATTCACAATCAGGTTTTCATTGTCACTATTACATAGAGAAAATACTTCGTTAGAGTCGTAAGTTTGATGCACATACACAGAGATACCCCCACCAATCTGACCATCTCTTACAGTATGATAAGCAACGTAATTATCTATATTATATAGGTTTTTAATACTACTATTTAACCAGTTTCCGTGAGAATTATAACACTAAATTTGACCGTAGAAGTTTTCAAAAGGGCCAATAAGTAGTTATAGTTCCTAGGTAAGCTTCGAATGTTTAGATTTAGCACTGAAAGATTTTTATAAATATCTTTTTGTAATACAAAGGCATTAAACTCGTCTATCGATGAGACCATGCAATTGCCTATACCAGATTCCTGATCTAGATTCTCTAAACTGGATACAGAATTTTTGGTAATGAATTGAAATGATTAATATCGGCACATATACTATGAAAGTCTTTATCGATGAAAGCCATTTAACAGTAGTTCTCAAACAATTTCACTAAATACAGAATACGGGAATAAGGGGTTACCGCCCAGTTGAGCCGAGAATGGGAAAGTCGACTGTTGAGATTGTATGCGGAGTTATTCGCAGGCCTCCTGTGTGCCGACTGTCGGCTGGCGTTTTCTAGTTCTCATAGCTTCGAATGCTTTTCACTAACAAGGTGAACTCCTTTGACCGAAGTATTCCGCGTGGAGGAGTCTCTCTCTCTTTAATAATTAACTTCGCTCCAAGGAAGTAGGCAACTTTCCCGAGTCTCCTCGCTTCTATGAGTTTAGGGAGCTTTTCTTTACGAATTTTACGTGTTTCCTCACATACGTCGTCATTGACGAAGATTTTTGATCCTTTCAGCTTTCTTCTGTTTTTTAGTATTAAATCTCTGTGAGTTTCATCCTCGCATATTACTTTTATAGCTGAAGTGGGCGTCTTAGATTCAGTCGTGTCATTAACTCTAGAATTTGCTTTTTGTGGTGGAATTTGTTTTTTAATCTAAAAGCACTTTTGATCTTAATACTCCCCAAATTCAGTCTATCTTTTATTATGTCCTCCACCTTTTTCTTCGTTTCACCGTTTGTTTCTCTATTCATTTCAGATACCCCCATTATGATTAAGTTATTGGCACGTGAATTATCGTCTAGGCTGTTTAATTTACTCCTAATTGAATCGTGCTCGTTTTTTATCATCTCCATACTACGATTATTTTTAGTAAGCGAGTTTAGACTGGAGTTAAGATCCTTTATCTCGTCGTGTGCATACTGACTGCTCTTTTCGAGCTCCATATTTCTATATTCCAGTTTTGTATTGTCCCTCTTTAACAATTCGTTATGTTGTACAACTTTTATGACTGCCTCAAGGTCTTTGATTACACTATTACTTTTGTGCACTAAGTCAGAGGGAATTATACTTATTTGCTAGATCTTTCATTTCTAATTTCAGGGCGTTTACCTGACCTTTGGAAGCCATTTTGAGCAATTTATGGGGTTAAGATTCACTTGTTCGTTCGTTCGTACGTTTAAAGGTCTCGTTCGTTCGGTTGTTTGTATACCCGTTACTTCAAGGTCACTGCTTGCCGTAGGACTATAAAGGCAGTGCCGGATGTCGCTAGAAAATTTTGAAGATATATTTTATGTAATATTACTAGTTAAGTATTGCAGTTTATCTGATGAGATTGTAACTGCGTAATCTTGGCACATTCACAAATTTTAATGGAGAAGTAACACAATGGTTCACTGACTTTGAACACTTAATTTTGATAGGAAGAAGGAACACGAAACTGACAAGCGTCACCGGCACAGAAACAGGGTGTATATCATTGATAAAAAAAAACTAAAAATTAAATAGCTACACCCTTACACTGAATATGGAGAAGATCCCTAGACACTGGGTAAATACCGAACATCTTGAAAAGAGTAAACATTGTCCCTATATATAAAGGAGGGGATAGATAGTTTGAGAGAAAATCTATTACTTCTTGGAGACACTGGAAAGATTCAACGAAAATCAGCGCGGATTCCGATCAGGAAGATCATGCCTATCACAACTTATAGAGCACTATAACAATATCCTAGATGCACTTGAAGGTAATGAAAACTATGTCATATACACAGATTTTGCTAAAGCTTTCGACAAATGTGATCATGGTATACTGTAATAGCACATAAAATGAAACACATGGAAATAACGGGCAAAATGGGAAAATGGATCTACAACTTCCTCAGAGAACGTCTACACGCCGTCAAAATTCAGGGTATATCATCATCATCATCAGAAGTACGCAGCTCGGTACCACAAGGTACAGTGCTGGACCCACTCCTGTTCATTATCATGCTAACAGACAAAGACAGTGTGGGTAAACAACAATACAGTAGTGCAGTAACATCCTTTGCAGACGATACAAAGATCAGCAGAAAAACCAGCGATGCAAAAGAGGTGGAGACCTTGCAGAGGGACACAAACAAAATATACAAATGGTTACAAGACAACAACATGACATTTAACACCGAGAAATTTCAGCTCTTGAGATATGGTAGAAATGAGGAACTTTAACAGACTGGATATTATGCTCCAGGTAGACAGGAAATTCAGAGAAACACAAGAGCGATAGATTTGGAGGTTACAATGACTGATGATGCGAAATTCGAGGCAAAAACAAAGCAATAAACAAAGCAAAATGAGTCGTGGGACAAGTACTAAGAATCTTTAAAATAAAGGACATGACAGTAATGATTCTCCTGCTGAAAACACTGATCATACAAAAACTTAAATACTGCTCAGTCTTAACGTCTCCATATAAAAAGGAGGAAATTAATAAACTAGAAGAAATTCAGAGACATTTTACAGCAAAGATTGATGGCTGCAAAGAACTCAATTACTACGTAAAGTAAATTTGTACTCTAGGGTGGCCCAAAAATATAAAAGTCAGAAATGTTTATTTCCACAAGTTTCTCCTTGTTACATATAAACAAAATAATGAAGCATGCAAAAAATTAGGCATATCGGAGAATATCTAAAGGTCGCTCACTTTTGCTACATTTTTGGTGCTTGAAACAAAACTATAAAAACTTAACTTTTGCTTTTTCATAATCCCTTAAGTTATTTGTATAATAACAATAAAATGAAAACCAACAACACTTGTATCATATCGGATAATACAGAGGAAATTCAATCTCATTCATGATATAAAACATCTCAAACAACCTGTTTCTTGACGTTCAGTACTGCCTTCATTGAAACTGGTAAGGTTTTGCGGTGACTGCTGATGAGCCGCAACAACTATTGCTTCCGAGTCTCCTCTTTTGTCAGCGCGGCATTGTATGATGTGATAAGAGAAACAGCACGTTCAGCACTATCACTGACGACCTTGAGAAGTTTGACTTTGGCCTTCAATGCCTGATACATTGGGTCCATTGGCCAGAGGGCTGGTGGCTTCGACAAGAACGCCTTAGCTTCTTCTTGGCCATTCCGGGAGAGAAGGTTGAACAATCAATTTCAAAGAACGGCTTGTGATGTACGCTTCTAAAGGAGTGTGATGGTTGAACTCCTTTCCATCCACCCGCTTGGGAGCTTTAGGGGTCGGTGGAAGGGAGAAGTTGCCGACCAGTTGCCGACCATGGCTGCTTTGGTCTTCTCTTTAACGCGATCGTCGAAGAGGGCGAGGGGCGCGCGGTGTTCAAAAAAGTACCATAAATGGCGGCAGAACGACTTGACGGAACACACACATGGTACTTGTGTAGGAGGGCGAGTAGGTTGATGTGATGTCATTGAAGGGTGCTTTTTCTGGGACTGGGGCCTCATGCCAGTAGCGGGCATAAACGAGACAAAAAGACAAACGTTTGTTACGCCAGCCCTCTCATGCGCCGTTAGCTTTATCTGGTCTTGGAATAGGAAGATCGTCAGTGAGTAGATGGCCTTGGACATCCACCGCGCGTGCTGCATCGCGATGGATGCGCAGAAGTATGGTCTTCTTTTGGAGGATCCCCCGAGGAAAACGTGACAGAGCTGAAACATTCTCTCTCTCTCTCTCTCTGGCTGGCTGAAGAATAGGCGGCAGAGGGTTGTAATTAAAGGGGTTAGTTCAGGTTGGGCCTCGGTCATTAGTGGGGTTCCTCAGGGTTCCGTTTTGGGGCCACTGTTCTTTATCACTTACATAAATGATATCGACGGTGGCATCGTCAGTCGGATCGCCAAATTCGCTGATGACACCAAGCTTGGGGCCAATGTTGGGACGCCCGAAGCGATCGAGCAACTGCGTGCGGACCTAGGTAGAATAGGAGAGTGGTTCGAAAAATGGCAAATGAATGCCATTTAACTTGGGTAAATGCAAAGTGATGCACATTGGCTACGCCAATCCCAAGTCGGACTACTCGATGTTGGTTAGTAATATCGAGGCGACTGATTTGGAAAAGGACTTGGGTGTGCTAATTAGCAGCGACCTTACGTTTACGAAACAGTGCGTAGAGGTGGAAAAGAAAGCCCAGAAGCTGTTGGGTTATATCAGGAGGCAATTTCAGTTTCGGAACAAGGAGATTGTGCTTTCTCTATACAATTCCCTGGTTCGGCCGCACCTGGAGTATGCTGTGCAGTTCTGGTCGCCCACCTCAGGAAAGATATTGAGAGCTGGAGCGAGTGCAGGCGAGGGCCACAAAGTTAATCCCTTCCGTTAGGCATATGGGCTACAATCGACGCTTACGCGCCCTGAACTTGTTTTCGCTGGAAACTCGGAGGCTGCGCGGTCAACTGATCGAGGTTTTCAAGTTCTTACACGGGTTCAACGATGTCGATTTTAGTAGCATGTTTAGTTTAAATAACCCAACTCGCAACAATGGTTGGAAGTTGGATTTGAAACGGTTTAGGACTAGTGTATGTCAGAATTACTTTTCGTATAAGATCTGTGACACGTGGAACAGGTTTCCTTCAGAAGTTGTGAACAGTTCCTCTGTGGATCATTTCAAGAAAAGGTTAGACCAAATCTTGCACACTATTTGAGTGTGTAGAAAATTTTCCGTGGCACCCGTTGCCATTGGTACCTCGTCGGTATGGGCCGCAAGGCCTTTTGAGGTACTTCTTTTCCTTGTAACTCCTTGTAACTCACTCTCTCTCTCTCTCTCTCCGGTCAAGCCGGGGGATTGATGATGGGCCCCCACCGGGGAGATGATGATCTTAAGCCAGTGGCGGACGTACCTTCAATCAACTGAAGGGTGCGTCCATGTACAGGTGGGTGACCCTCCTTCCACGTTGGAGAGGGCTCAGCCTCCTGCGGAAGTTGCCCCCCCTCGTCGGTGAGGGGCTCTTCAACTCCCGACAGCCCTGGCTATTCGGGAAAAGGGTTGTGCTAGGGGGCGGTCAGAATAGGGAAGGCTCCCTCCGTGCAGTACTTTTCAATGCTAGGTTGATTAGGAATAAGTTTTGCGAGCTACGGGCGCTCTTAGCATCAGAATACCAGGATATCGTTGCTATCACCGAGTCCTGGATTCATACTGATCGTAGAGACTATGTTGGGGAGTTGGAGATTTCCGGGCATAGAATGTTTCACAAGGACCGCACCCGTGGGGAGGGGGGAGGGGTACTAATATATGTCAGGGACATGTTGAGTCCAGTTGACTGCCAGTTCGATCGGAATGGGAGCTGTTTGGCGTCGATCTGAATATGGGAGGGACGAACTATAGGTTAATCTTGGTGTACAGACCTCCGCATCTCCTCCTTGAGGAGGATACAGCCCTGTACACCGAACTCAGTAGCCTGCTAGGGGATAGGGTGTGTGTAGTTTTAGGAGACTTCAACTGTCGCGGCATCAAGTGGGAAGACAGAACTGCTGATGCTGAAGGGAGGAGGCTAGTTGACTTTGCTGATGAGAACTTCCTCACTCAGTGGGTCAATGAGCCTACACGAGGCGAAAGCATTCTAGACTTAGTATTCACGACCGAAGACAACCTCGTCACTGGCCTCACCGTTGACGAATCGTTGGGCGGGAGTGATCACGGTCTGATTAGGTTCCGTGTGTACGTCCCTCGGGTGAAGCGTAGTAACTTGAGCGGCAGTAAGCTCGATCTCCGGAGGGAGGACTTTGTTAGCCTCAGGGATAGCGTAGGTGAGATGGGGTTAGAGGTCGGCGGCGATGTTGAGGGAGTGTGGAGTGCATTCCGGGACGAGTTTATGGTGGTGCAGTCTGCTGCCATACCCTCAAAACCGGTCACCCCTGCTTCAACGCAGCCTAAGTGGTTCAATCGTGACATCGCTTCGGCTATCCGAAATAGGAAAGTAGCGTATAGGAGGGAGAAGGCCAATCGTTCCCATGAGAACACTGAAGCGTATGTCCGCCTGTGTAGGGAAGTGAAGGCGAAGGTTAGACTAGCGAAACGTAACGAAGAACTACGGGTGGCAAGCCACTGCAAGGGGAACCCTAAGGAGTTCTTCAGTTATGTTAATAGTAGAAAGCCCATTAGAAGCATGATAGGTCCATCGTGAGACTGAAACTGGCGTTACGTGAGTTCCCTGGGTATAGGACCTATGTCCCTATCGGGGAATGACTGGTTTCTCCCCCTCAGCATAGATTTCGAAGCAATTTACGAAGAGGTCCGGGGCTCAGGAGATCCCCCATCCCCCACCGATGTGGGAGGTGTTCTTTTTGGTCACGTGATTGACCAGTGCACTACGTCGATTAGCTGATCATTCCATTTCTAGGGCTAGGAGTCGGGGGGAATCTTCTCCCCTAGCCATTAGCCTATGGATAGGCTGTATTGGGTTCCCGGAGTCAACGGGACACGATAAGTCTTTCGGGGTACGACAACACGTGACGACCGTACCTTGCACCACGTCGGTTAGCCTATGATTCCATGAATTTGTGTAAGGCTAGGAGTCGGGGGGAAATCTAATCTAATCTTCTGCCCAGAGCCATAGGCCTTATGGATAGGCCTCGTATTGGGTTCCCGTAGTGATGGGATCGCCGATGAGTCTAAACGTGTGCCGGGACAACCTGGAGAATTTTGCGAATGGAGCTAGTAGCCGCGCAAAGTAGCCTCTGTAGCCGTTCAATTAATTCTCGGTTCACGTCCCCGGGTACCTATCGAAGTTTGACCGTGGCTGAAAGCACCTATGAAAAGGGAGGGCCGGGATGATCCCAGCCCGACCGTACAACGCTCTATAACCCACTCATTGACTTATAAGTAGCGCGTCATAGGGCCTATGACTGGCTAAAATTTTCCATCAATCGCACGCCTAACGCCTCGGCTTAACAGAGCAACTGTCTCCCCGGTGCCTATGGCGGCCCATAGGGCCAGCGATCGGCAATAAGTGGAAAATGGAAAGCCGCGGATTGGGCTAAGAAAAGCGCCTAAATCTTGTGAGATTCAATGGGTAGGTAACATCTATGCAAGCGGTGAGATTGTGAGTTTTAGTCCCTCCCTTCTCACGGAATCTACCAGTTGAATTAATTCCCGTAGCAATGTGATGTAGGATGCTGCCTAATCGAAATTCTCACAACTTACCCAATGGGTGTTGTAGACCGTTAAAGGACCGAAGCGGCATTCTGCGGACCTCCGACGCGGACATCGCCAATGTGCTTAATGAGCACTTTGCGGGAGTGTTCACCAGGGAGGACACCCGCATCATCCCGGAGCCAGGGGTGAGGCACGAAGGTGCTGGCCTGGATAGTGTTCGATGTACCGCGACAGTCGTTGCCGATAGAATAGACAAACTGAGCGCGTTTAAGGCTCCTGGGCCAGACCAGTTTCTCCCCAGTGTTGCGGAAGGTGCGCGACCAGGTGGCTCCCCACCTGGCTACAGTCTTCAACAAATCGTTGGAGACGGGCCAGGTGCCTGGTGACTGGAGGGAAGCGAACGTGACCCCTATCTTTAAGGGGATCACGAAAGTCCAGGGAACTATCGTCCCATTAGTCTCACTTCAGTTGTACGTAAATTATTAGAGGGGATAATAGCGGATAGGATCGTTGAGCATTTGGATTCGTACAAGCTGCTTGGGGACTCCCAACATGGGTTTAGACGGCATAGGTTGTGCCTCACCAACTTGCTCGAGTTTTTCCACGTCATGTTGAGTGAGTATGATAAGAGTAGGGCGATTGATATACTTTAACTCAACTTTCAGAAAGCCTTTGATAAGGTACCTCACCGACGGCTAATGGCGAAAGTGCGCGCGCTGGGTATCGGTGGGGAAGCAGGTAGGTGGATTGAAAACTGGCTGAAGAATAGGCGGCAGAGGGTTGTAATTAAAGGGGCTAGTTCGGGTTGGGCCTCGATCACTAGTGGGGTTCCTCAGGGTTCTGTTTTGGGGCTGCTGTTGTTTATCATTTACATAAATGATATCGACGGTGGCATCGTCAGTCGGATCGCCAAATTCGCTGATGACACCAAGCTTGGGGCCAATGTTGGGACGCCGGAGGCGATCGAGCAACTGCGTGCGGACCTAGGTAGGATAGGAGTGTGGTCCGAAAAATGACAAATGCTGTTTAACTTGGGTAAATGCAAGGTGATGCACATTGGCTACGCCAATCCCAAGTCGGACTACTCGATGTTGGAGAGTAATATCGAGGCGACTGATTTGGAAAAGGACTTGGGTGTGCTAATTAGCAGCGACCTTAAGTTTACCAAACAGTGCGTAGAGGTGGAAAAGAAAGCCCAGAAGTTGTTGGGTTATATCAGGAAGCAATTCCCTGGTTCGGCCGCACGTGGAGTATGCTGTGCAGTTCTTGTCGCCCACCCTCAGGAAAGATATTGAGAGACTGGAGCGAGTGCAGGCGAGGGCCACAAAGTTAATCCCTTCCGTTAGGCATATGGGCTACAATCGACGCTTACGCGCCCTGAACTTGTTTTCGCTCGAAACTCGGAGGCTGCGCGGTCAACTCATCGACGTTTTCAAGCTCTTATGCGGGTTCAACGATGTCGATTTTAGAAGCATGTTTAGTTTAAATGATAACCCAACTCGCAACAATGTTTGGAAGTTGGATTTGAAACGGTTTAGGACTAATGTATGTGGGAATTACTTTACGTATAAGATCTGTGACACATGGAACAGGTTTCCTTCAGAAGTTGTGAATAGTTCTTCTGTGGATCATTTCAAGAAAGGGTTAGACCAAATCTTGCACACTGAAGTGAGTGTGTAGAAAATTTTCTGTGGCACCCATTGCCATTGGTACCTCCTCGGTATGGGCCGCAAGGCCTTTTGAGGTACTTCTTTTCCTTGTAACTCCTTGTAACACTCTCTCTCTCTCTCTGATATTTTGATTGCTATTATCCCTTAAATATCTTTAGAAAACTTCAAACATTCAAATAATTTTAAAATATTTTCTAATGATCATTTTATTTAAAACTAAAATTTATGGTAATTATATAGAAAACGGCGCAACCCGAAGTATGATGTAAAAAACATTTTATTAGGTCAATTTCGATGTGCTGAAGCCAAATCTGTTAACCATTTGGTGTGCAAATGCTTCAAATTAGAGTAAATGTTATTTATATTTTACTCTTATTTTGAAGCATTTGCCTAAAAAATGGCTAACAAGCACATGAAAACTAACCTAACCTAACCTAACCTAAGAGTAAAATAACCACACGTTGGGCACGACAACTCAGAAAGCAAAACACCATGTTTTTGGAAAAATAGAATTGCTTCTTCATCATTTTCGTAACACTTTACAATAGCTTCAATGTATCTAACAGAACACCCTTCACACTCCATTGCTATACAAACATTAAAAGGGCGCATTTTAAAAGGGTTATAAAATTGCTTCTGTTAAGAACTACTTTGACTCGCGGAGCAAAATTATTGGAACCAAAACATAAATGATGGGCAAATGAATGAACTTCAAAAATTTGTAATTTTATTTATAATCTGTAAAAATGTAATTTGCACACCAAATGGTTAACAGATTTGGCTTCAGCACATCGAAATTGACCTAATAAAATGTTTTTTACATCATACTTTGGGTTGCGCCATTTTCTATATAATAACCAAATTTATTATTAAAATTATAGAGGCTTTATCTAACTTAAAGATGAAATTATTACAAATACAAGCAAATATAAAATCCCATGTAAATATAGAATTTTGGTTCAACAATTACTCAACTCAAACAGCGGCTCATGACAAACTTCAAATGTAAACTTAACAGGTACTAGAGATGAATTTGCTTACCTGCTTTCATATTGTATGCTTCAGTGCATTTGCCTTATGCAGTGTGTTGTAATAGGGTGTGTCAATTTTAGTAAAGTCAACAATTCAAAAATGACTAATGCTCAAATGATATCATATTATCTAGCAAACTTAGAAGTATCTTTAGTGTTGTTTAAAAAAGCCATTTACCTACTTATATTTGACCATAAAGGTTTGAAATATAACCTAAATATGACTGTAGTATCGTATCTCAATGTGCCATTGATATGTGTGGTCAACTTTGGTTATTTTTGGTGTGCATTATGGTTTTTAAGTTTCACATAGTCACAAATGCTGGAGTTTTGATTGTGAATGCATGTGTTTTCCCTCCTTTTTGACAATTTTGATTACTTCGTAATGTAAATATTGTGTAATTCAAATTATTCGAAATGTTGTGTGTGACCCAAAGTTTCTGTATATTTTGATATGATAGATATATGAAATTGTCATTACTTTGAATAATTAAGTCTTGTACCTATAACAACACAACCTTTTATGAGCTTATAGGAAGATATTAAGAATTTCAATTAACTTAATTTTATGTAATCATAATCAGTAGGCCTATCCAAATTTCAATGACATTTCTTTTGTTCACAGGTCCACAGGATGAATCAGAAAGAAATCAGAACCCGAAGCAAATCAAGTTGTCACCTAAGTCATTTGGTGGGGACTGGGAGGGAACTTCTCCCTGCTGAGGTATGTTTTGTTGAGGAGAGAGATGAGTGAGGAAGACAGGAGGAATTACCCAGTTAATGACCTGATTAATAACGGCATTGTTCCAGGGCTACTGGCTCAGTGGAGAAAGGCCAACACTCTATTTGCAGGACCTGTAATCAACACTGAGGTCAGGATCATGGCTAAAGTGAAGGCACTGTGGGATGAGGCAGTGAAGGTGTCCATTGGCAATGTGAAGCTAGAGGTCAAAGATAGGTTCATGATGAAACTGGACAAATTGGTGGACATCCTGACCTGTCACTGTGTGATCAGGAGCTGCAGTCAGCTCGGGTGCAACCCTGTCTGCAACAGTGAGGTTCACATTGACTGCAGCTGCAGGAGTGAGCAGAAGATACCAGTGCAAGAGCTTGCCTTCATTAAAGGTGGGCAGTGTAAGGACACACCAGATGGGTCTAGCTGATCACCCTGAGACCAGGAGACAGGAAGCAGAGAAGGAAGGCCGAGGAGAAGAGGAGGAGGAAGGCAGAGGAGTCAGCCAAGAAAGAAGAGTTGAGGGAGGAGTCACTGCTGGAGATTGAGTTGGAGGAGACAGGGAGGAGAGAGGAGGACGAAGACTTCATACCAGAGGCTGCGACAACTTCTTCCTTGCCTGTAGCTAAGAAGAAATACAACACTGAAGATATCACCAACATAACTCTGGCTAGCTTGAGACATCACACTGGCAGGGCCGTAGCCAGACCAAATCAGTAGGAGGGGCGGAGAAATTGACAGGGGAGACAATGAAAAAATTTAATGTCATTTTTTGTGAATATTGAAATATACTGCAAAAAATTACATTCAAAACTATAACAAGTAGAATACCGTAGGCCAAATAAAAAAAAATGATCAAACCGATACATATAGATAGGCATATTGGGTTATAGAATACAATATTTAGTCTAAATTTAGTGTAAATAAAAGTAAGTTTTTTTAATTTTAGAATAACTGTATGCGGCTAGTTTTTTTAGCGAAATTCTTTAGGAATTCAAACATGTCTATTTGCTTTGTTCTCTTATTTTCAAAGGCAAGTAAAACAAGTTGGCTTTGGCATTTTTGTAGCATGGAACGCTGTTGCAGTTGGTTTTCCCAGGGGGGGCATATTATTTTCCAGGCGGGGCTTTGACCCCCCTGGCCCCCCCTTGGCTACAGGCCTGCACACTGGGCTGAGAAAGACTGCAGAGATTGCCACTGCTGCCTGGATTGATGCTGGTCTTATCACAGTTTGACACAGCACTGGTGATTGACCACAATAAGGTGAGGAGGGCTCAGGAGAGACTGACTAAGGAGCTGGTCAAGAAGTTTGATGAAGAGATTAGGGAAAATGGCATCACCTGTATCTTCTTTGATGGGAAAAGAGATGACATCAAAGTGATGATGGAAGCTGAGGGCAGTGACAGGTAGTTTCCTGGCCTCATTAAGGAAGAACACTACACAGTGTGCAATGAACCAGGTGGGAAATATTTGTGGCATTTTGTACCAGAGGAAGCTGCAGAGGAGAGAAGTCATGCTGAGGTCATTGCTGATCATCTGGTGAACTGGCTAAGAGAGAGAGGAGCAGACCAGACCCTTTTGGCCATAGGAGGTGACAGTACTAATGTGAATACTGGCTGGGAGGGAGGAGTAATGCATTATGTGGAGGCCAAGCTTAGCAGGAAGTTGGTGTGGATTGTCTGTGACTTGCACACTGGGGAGCTGAGTCTCAGACACCTGGTGACTGCACTGGATGGCAAGACATTGAGCAACAACAAGTGGTCTGGGCCCCTAGGGAAGATGTTAGACACTGCCACTGAGCTGGAGATCAACCCAAACTTCACGATGATCACTGTTGGTCCTCCTCTACCCCATCTCAGTCAGGAGGTAGTCAAGGACCTCAGCACAGACCAATCATATGACTACAGAATCATCAGTGCCATTAGATCGGGAGAGGTACCTCAGAGTCTAGCTCTCCTGGAGATTGGGCCAGTCTGTCACAATAAGTGGGTCACCACAGCTCTAACGTTCTGCAGATTGTGGATTTCCAAACATGGGCTGAAGGGTAGGAACCTGAAGAATCTGAGGATAATTGTGGAATTCATAGTGGGAGTCTACATGCCAAACTGGTTCAACATCAAGTTAAATCACAGCTGGGTGGAGGGTCTCAGGCATGTACTGTATCAGCTGGAGCTGCTCAGAAGTCAGAAGGAGGAGGTGATGGGAATAGTGATGCCTACAGTGAAGAGATCAGCCTGGTATGCACACTCTGAAGCTGTGCTCCATGCCATGCTGTGCAGTGAGGTGGAGGAGGAGAGGAGGGAGGCAGTGAAGAGGATACTGGAAATTAGAGGTGAAGGAGATTAGGAGACTGCAGTGTCAGACCCAGGAAGACTCCTGACATCAACCCAGATGCCAGCAAACTCTCGGAGCTTATTGACTGGAACTTTGGTGTGACTGAGCCTCCTCTGACCTGCTCCCTCACCACTGCTGCAATCAAGGAGTTTCTGGATAGACCAATGGAAGTTCCTACATGGCCCTCACACACACAGTTAGTAGAGAGATGTGTAAGGATGACAACTGAAGCAGCACATGTTTACTCACAAGAGACGAGGGAGGCATACATCAATGGCCAGGTGGCCAGTAGGGAGCTCATGTCCAGGAACAAGAGCGAGGCAGACATGGCATCCTTGGCAAAGTTCAAGAAACCTATCTATATTTCTAAGTTTTAATACTGAACTACAATCAAAATGTCTTTAATTGTATGTATGTAAAATGTAGTTATATATGGCATCCTTGGCAAAGTTCAAGAAACCTATCTATATTTCTAAGTTTTAATATTGAAATACAATCAAAATGTCTTTAATTGTATGTAATGTCTGTAAAATGTAGTTATATACAATAAAAAAAATACTTGCAAAAATTGCTGATTTTTCGTAAACTTCAACTTCAAATGTAAGTAGCTAGGAGTGGTCAAATCTGGATTTTAAAGCCACATTTCGATTTAGCACATAAAAATGCATCATTTGGTCACTAGCAGTCTTTGAAAATCTAAAGATTTCACTTTGCTCCCTAAAACTGACACACCCTAGTGTTGTCAACACCATGACTCCAGATTTGAAAAAATTTACTGGAGCACAGCTCTGAATTTACTTTTTTTTCCCTTACACCACTAGATAGGTTAATGATAGTAAACTCTTGAATTGACGACATACCAATTACAAATTGTTTTAGCTAAACATAATAATACAATAATGTACAGTTTATAACTCACCTTAAGTTTTATTCATTGCAGCAGCAATAGTGGACGATGTTAGACCTTGCATGTAGGCATTTGTTGTGAATTTACCGCCATGTATGCTTGGCCACTGATCAATGGCTTTCTGTGTGATCATTACAGCAGATCAAGTGCCTGGAGCTGGACCCTCCTTCACAATTCTGCACAGCTTAGTCAAATGAGATGGCTTAATGGATCCTTTGTGTTCAACAATGTAACCAAGAATGGAGAATGTCCCTTCAGCTGGTGCTTCACTCCAGGCAGTTGATCCATCTTTATCAAAATGCTTTAATATCTCTGTGATTCCTTTCCACAGCTGTTCTATATATTCTGTCAGCCAATTTATCACTGAGTCTTTTGTAAAACTACTTTCAGATCTGGTTCTGGATGGTCTAGCAACTTCAGCAACCTGGTAGTAATCAGAACGTTTCTTGATGTATTTGTAAACTTCATTTAGGATGTAATCCTCAGCTGTTAGTTCCTTTTGCTGCCCTGTGGTATCATGCTTAAATTCAGAAACTACATCATTTGCATTTCCTCCATTAGCTAATTTGGAAATTGTTTCCATCACTTAACATAACAGTTTTCCCTCCTTCTTTATAAAATATATTTTCTACAAATTCTGCACTAACTGTGGTTTTTTGAGCAACTTGCAACATAATCTTTGTTACATAGGAAATCAATACATAGAACTTGGCACTAATTTCTTTCTCTTGTGGATGATAAAAAAAAAAAAATTTTCCACAAATCTGTCAAATTGATCAAATTCGTAATTAACCATGCGAGTATCAGATTTGAGTTTTGGTCTCTTAAAACCAATGATATTGTCAAGAACCATATTGGTATAGTCAAGGCCTGATCTCAGATTTGAAGAGTGATTCTGAATAAAGTCTAAAAGCTCACTTAGTTTACAAATTTTCTTCAATGCATCAACGTGGGCTCTGTTCACAAGATGCATTAAGTCCCATCGAAATTTGAAATTTTCTCCAAACAACTTTTTCATTTCGTTTTTAAATGGCTCGTTGTCCTTACAAAAAGCCCCATCTCCAACCATTCCAGATACCTTGGATTTAATTGCTTCTTCAGATAGTTTCAAGTGATTAGGAGACTTCAACACACCAAAAATTTCATTGGCCAAATAAACTCCTGATTTGCTGCATACTAAATTTATCCCAGCAAGTTTTACAGTCTTATCTTCTTCACTCATAACTAATACAACTAGCATGCTTAATCCCAAAATTGTTCCAATGTCAGCTGTTATTGTTACTGAGGTTTGTTCTAAGAACCACTTTACAGTTTGTTCTTTAAGTTGATTATCTAATAGCTCACAAATTGTCTCGCACGCATGTGTGCTATGATTCAAATTTCCAACCTCACAACCTGACCTATGTAATACAGCTAGAAGTACTGGATATAGAGCCCATGCAGTGTTTGTTTTCATTATGTAGTATAAGATGTTGCCACATAAGTCTTCTATGCGTTTAGTAGTGTTCCGAGAAGATGTTTTCATCACTTCATAAACAGCAGCTCTTTGATGATGCTGAAGTTTAATTAAATGTCTCTTCAGGTGGGTTTTCAGATTTCTAAACCATCTCTCTTGATTTTCTCCTTGTTTGCATACATAGGTTAAATCTTTAACATTGAAGTAACCTTTTATGTTAGAATGTTTGTCTGAAGCACATGCTTTGGGGTCTGTGCAAGCTATGCAATATAATGTAAACATTTTATCATCAGAAGCATCATCAATATCTTCTTGATTATCATCATCTTCATCCTCAACAGCTATATCTACATCAGGCATATTAGTGTCACTATTTGCAATGTTTTCCATTATATCACTTGGTACTGAAAATGAATCATCAGCATGCCCTAGATCCTTCTTTTCCACCAATTTGAATGTAGATTTGATCAAATCATTGTTCAGGATTTCTTGTATTGATTTACACTTGCTTAAATGGGCTATGGAAATGTCAAATTTGTTGCTTTTTGCTTTATTAGATTTGGATGCAACACTTGAACTTGAAGGCATATTTTCACTCTTCTCTTTATTAACCACAACAGCTTGGTGAGTTTCTTTTGTTAGGCGCAAAATTGCATTCAATGTCTTCTGGATTTGGGAATTTTCAAATTCCTCTAAAGCAGTTTTGTTAGTCTGATGCGCAGATTCCTCACTTACCTTTTGTTTCTTAGGTGGAGGAGAAGCACTTTCTTCAGTCTGTGAAACATCTAGTGAAAAAGTTTCATTTTCTAGATTAGCAGTTGATGAAGTTGGTTCATTTTTGAGGTCTAGCACTAGCACATTTTGTGAACAAACTAAATGACTGCTTTGCCGTATCTCTTTGCTGCACTTCATCCTGGTATTTCTTTACTGCAATATCTAAGCTGTGGGCCCAAACTCTGGGACCTCTTGTATTGTAACAAATATTTTTTTTGGAATTAAAATGTTCCTCCCAGTTTTGCTTCTTTGAATATTTGTTCATGCATTGACCACAGAAGTAACCCCTTTTAACACCCTCACTTTTCTCTCCAACTTCATCAATATTAGGATCCATTATTGATTATTGACTACCTGAAAAAATACAAAATAAGTAAAAGTTAGTAAATATAGTATGGTAAAAGTGAGTAAAAGTAAGTAAATATAGTACAATGAAAGTAAGTAAAAGTAAGTGCTTTAAACTTAGTAAAAGTAAGGAAGAGTAAGTAAAAGTAGGTAAGTTAAAGTAAGTAAAAGTAAGTTTAAACTTAACTAAACTTTTCAATTCTAGAGTCATGGTGGATTACTTAAAACCGCACAAGTAATTATCTGGCCAATTTATCAAACCTGGCCGAGATCAATGGAACATAGTCCAATCCTGATAATTTTATATTAAAAAAATATACGTTTTAATAAAATTTTAATTATCAAAACATTGAAGCTTAACAAAAAATAAAAATAATTGTTAAATATGGAATTACCAACTAAACTTAAAATAACTAAATTTGTAATTTAAAAAAATTGGTTTGTACAAGAACGTATACGCAAAAAAATTGCATAACATCTAGCGGATGAACAAAACCCAAACCCAAATTTACTTTTTCTCATGGTCAAATTTACTGGAGCAATGCTCCCAAGATCCCAGGAATCTGGAGTCATGGTCAACACAGAAGCTTCTTCAAAATAGCTTTCAAAATGTGTTAATTTACATCTAGCATGCAACCTAAAATTAATGACATTAGCTCTGCACAAATGTCCAAAACAGTTTAAAAGTCTTTAGTGGGGTAGTGTGTTTCTTCAGGAGTATGTTAATACACATGTTCAGTTATTAACATGCGCTGCGGGTCTTAACATATAAAATCCTTGCAGAGGAGCTAACTATGTAGTTTAAGGTATTTTTCTGTGTTTCAAAAAGGTGCCAAGGCTCAGTTAACAACAGAAAAAAGACAGTCAATTGTAACTTTGAGAAATGAGGGCCAATCACTGAGGCAAATTGCAAAAAAATTAAAAGTTTCTGTGAATGCAGTTGCTTCTACCAAAAATGGTATGAAGAAACTGGTCAAAATAGGGACAGAAAAAGGTCAGGGCAACCAAGAACCACAACAGACTCAAAGGACATGTATATCCAAGTCACCAGTCTGCACAACAGATGCCTCACAGCACATGAAATCAAAGCCCAGCTGAGCAACTCCAGAAGTACAACAGTTTCAACATCAACTGTTCGGAGAAGATTAAGAGAGGTGGGATTCAAAGGACAAAACTGCAGCAAAGAAACCAATGCTGAGACTCCAGAACAAAAAGAAAAGGCTAGCCTGGGCTAAAAAACACCAAAAATGGACTGTTGAGCAGTGGAAATTTGTCCTTTGGACTGACGAATCAAAGTTCGAAGTTTTTGGATCCAAATGCAGAGTATCTGTACAGCACAGAGCGGGTGAAAGAATGACACAGCAGTGTGTTGTGCCAACAGTGAAGCACGGTGGAAAAAGTGTGATGGTCTGGGGATGTTTTGCAGGGGAGCAAGTTGGAGATCTCCACAAAGTCACTGGAATACTGAACCAACGTGGCTATCACAGCATTCTACAGCGCCATGCCATCCCATGTGGACTGCGACTTGTTGGCCAACAGTTCATAATGCAGCAAGACAATGATCCTAAACACACTCCCAAGCTGTGTCAAAATTACCTGAAGCAGAAAGAATGGCAACGTCAGCTCACAGTTATGGAATGGCCAGCACAGTCCCCGGATCTGAACCCCATTGAGCTAGTGTGGGATCAACTGGATCAATGAGTGAAAGCCAAGCAGGCATCCAGTGCTCAGAAGCTCTGGGAACTCTTGCAAGAGTGCTGGCAGCAGCTTTCATCAGACTATCTTCTTTCTCTTGTTGAGCGCATGCCTCGAATTTGTTTTGCTGTAACTGTTGCTAGAGGAGGCTATTTTGATGAATCTAAAATTTAGACTTTGCTTTTGGTAAATTGTCCTGATTTGTTGTTATTTAAGTTCCTATGTCTGTACTTATGAATTTGTGTTATGATAACTTATAGTTAATAAATAAAAAACTTCAAACAAAATTTGAAATTTTAATATTTCAGGGTGTACTTAAACTTTCGACTTGTAGTGTATATACACAGTATATAATTATTATTAAGTTTGGGTTCGTGCATTATGAAACTTTCCTTGAGTGAAAACACGACAGGGTTTAGCGACCACCTATACAGGTCCTATGGTCCACAAGGGCAAAGAAACCCTTACATCAGAGAAAGATTCATTCCCCCATTAGCCACAGGGGCACACGTCCTTCAGCTCCAGACAAAGCTGTGGGTGTACTGTATATATGTATGTATGTATGTAATTCAAGTTAGGCTAAAACTCCTGTTTTCTTTCACTGCCTCTTTGTTCTGAATTTTTCAGATGTTTCGCATATGCATTAACAATAATCTTGACCCGGAAAATACGGCAACTAATTATAGTATGTATGACAGGCAAGGTGCAACATGAACTCACCTATTATACACAGTAACTGTCTGGCAAAACTCACACTACGAAAGACATGAAAGAACTGAACCATTCACCATGAGTAAACATGTTTATTCGTTTAATCATGTTTTCACTAGAGTCCACGCATTCCAATAGGCACACTAATTTAATCCACAACTCAGGAAGTAGAGTATTTTTAATTGATAACAATAAATGCAAAATGTAGCACAAACAAACCAATTTATATATGTAATAATTTACAACACTAGCACCTATCCTCTACACAACAGTAAGATTTCAGGGCTATACCAAAAAGTAGCAAAATTGAGCGACCTCTAAATATACTCCAATCTACGTAATTTTTGGCATGCAGAGTTCTTTAGTTAAATGAAACAGAAACAACCATGTGGAGCAATATATGTCTGGTATTTATTTTTACCTTATGTTTTTGGGCCACCCTACTGTACTCCCTTGAAAGGAGAGAGAAATATACCATAGTCTACATATGGAAAATGATAGAAAAACTGGCACCAAACATCAAACTAAACCCAATTACCATCCAAACAACACTGCAAAACAGGAAAGGCAGAATGTGCAGTGTTCCCAAATTAAAGGCCCGACAAGGGACCTCTTCAACACAAAGAAAACAGCTTGGTTGCCAGGGAGCCTCAAGACTTTTTAACCAGCTCCCAAAGGACCTCAGAAACGTTATAGGGATCAAAGTTAAAGTCTTCAAAAGACTAGATGCCTCGCTCAGGATGGTACCAGATGAGCCGGGTGTACCTGGCTACAGTATGTGTGGTAGAGAGAGCAAGAGAGCAACTTGTTCCTCCACCAGGCCAGACCTAGAGGCCACCAGCTTGACCTTCGTGTGAAGAGAGACCAACGCACAGTACTACTACAAGGTTATGAGGTACCTATATAGAGGGTGGGAGAAAAGTCTTCAAGGATTTCATACATACAAATAATTTGTTAAAAATAAATAAATTCCAATGATATCACTGCAGTGTATGCGATACTTTTCAAAGCAACTATAAAAGGCCAGGAATGACCCTAGGCTAGAACAGGAAGGCCCTACACCATAGCCCAACTCAGCAAGAATGAAATACAGCAATGAAGAAAAAATATCTTGTATCGTAGGCTATTTCTTATAATAACTGTGAAGAAAGGCTGCGTTTCTTTCAAGAAAAATATAATAGACCACCACCAAATGCAACTGCTCTTCGATACTGAAAGCTCAAAGTTTTGGAAACAGGGAGCCTGGTAAAAGATTGTCCAAGAAGCGGAAGGCCAGTAACAGGAAACAATAACAAAGAAAATGTCCTTGCCAGTTTTCAAGTCGATCCAACGACTTCAACGAGAAAAGTCGGACAGCAATTGCATATTTCCAAATTTTCAGTAGCAAAAACATTGAAATCACAGGAGTACCACAATTATAAACCCATTTACTCTCAGCTCATATACGACGATGATTCTGATAGACGCCTGCAGTTTGCTGAAACCGAGACAAAAGTTCAACAGTGATCCAGATTTCCTTCGAAAGATAAAATTTTCAGGTGAATGCGTCTTCAGTTTAACGAGTAAAGGAAACAAACACAACATTCACTACTGGGTGAAAAAAAAATCCCAAAATATGAACAATAATTTCACAGAGAGAATCCACAAATGTATCATAGTGGATGGAGAACTCATAGAAGATTAAATTACAAATTAACAAAATATTTGTACAAATAAAATTCGTATAGACTTTTTGTTTGATTTGTTCCATTATTTGAACACTTAACTGTGTAATGTTAACTAAATAGTTGTATGTATAAAATTCTTAAAAGATTTTTCTCCCAGCCTGTGTGTGTGTGTGTGTACACCTTGTTAACCTTGCTGCTATTCTCTCTTCACACAAAGGTCAAGTTGGTGGCACTGTCTCTAGGTCTGGCTTGGTGGAGGAGCGAGTTGCTTTCTTGCGCTCTCCACAGTACATAGCCAGGTACACCCGGCACATCTCATACTGTCCTGAGCCAGGCATCCAGTCTTCTCTTGAAGACTTCAACTTTGACCCCTGTAACGTTTCTGAGGTCCTTTGGAAGCTCGTTATAAAGTCTTGGCCCCTGACAACCAAGCTATTTTCATTCAGTGTTGAGGAGGTCCCTTGCCAGGCCTTTAATTTGGGAACACTACACATTCTGCCTTTCCTATTTTCCGTTGTTGTTTGAATGGCAATTGGGTTTAGTTTTAGGTTCGATCGTTTTCCATATGTAGATTATATTATGGTGTACCTCTCTTCTTCTTTCCAGGGAGTGCAGATTTAGTTTACATAGTCTTTCCCAGTAGTTAGCTGTGAAATGTCTGAGTTTCTTCGTTTATTAGTTTCTTCCTTTTTATATGGGGATGTCAAAACTGAACAGTATTCAAATTTTGGTATAATCAGTGTTTTTAGCAGGGGAATCATTACTGTCCTGTCCCTTCTTCTGAACGTTCTTAGTACCTGTCCCTCGACTCTTTATGCTTTATTTATCGCTATCTGATATTTGTTTTGAATTTCACATCATCCGTCATTATTACCTCCAGATATATATATATACATATATATACATATATATTAGGGTGCATCAAACGCCCTTAGGTTCTTGGATTTTAATGTCTATTCTCTCAAATGTTACACTTGTTGCTAGAAGTGTGTATGCCAAACATTAATTAAATCGGAGGTGGTCCTGGGTGGCCACCGGTCACTTTTATATTTTCGCGGCAATTTTCGGGGGCCGCGCTATGTAAAAATATCTATTTTTTTTATTTACCAACCAGTTGACTACTTACATTGTTTCTTTTAATATAGAGTTGCTAAGGGGTGATTGATTTACATAAAACATGTACCATAAACGAAACTTCACTTATAGTCTAATAATATCCTTTATTGTCTTTCAGAAACAATGGAAGCTGTAACAATGGAAGCTAAGAAGACCAGATTAGCAAGTGCCATTTTTGGTCTTGGCAATGCTCTTACAGAAGGAGATGGTACATTGACAGGAGTCCGCCTCCCAACTTGCCGGCAGGTTCTTCGATGCGTGATGTGGCACATCCAGAAAGAAATATGTGAAGGCAAACAAACACAGCCACTCAAATGGAAATCTGCCAGCATAGTCCTTATCCAGCTGAAAACATTCTACACTAAAGCAAATATTCCTTTGCTTTCAGACCATCAATGCTGCAAACTAATACTTGACCTTCTTAATGACAATAACAAATTGCGTCAAATACCTGTTTCTCGCAGAGAATCTCCAAACACTTTGGCTAAGTTGCAATCCATGAATGAACGTCTTGATAAGACCTTTGGTGTATGGACAAAAGATGCAATGACAAACATTAAGAATGAGGAAGATAGAGCATAGACCATCAATGCTGCAAACTAATACTTGACCTTCTTAATGACAATAACAAATTGCGTCAAATACCTGTTTCTCGCAGAGAATCTCCAAACACTTTGGCTAAGTTGCAATCCATGAATGAACGTCTTGATAAGACCTTTGGTGTATGGACAAAAGATGCAATGACAAACATTAAGAATGAGGAAGATAGAGCATTTTTAGAGTCAATGAAATCTGACAGAGTAGCCTCATTTGGTAGTGTTGACAAGAAGAAAGCTGATAAAGATCGTAGAAAAGAAAAACGCATCTTAGCGGAAGCTTCAAGACGAGAACATCATGAATCATCCAGTGTACAAGAGATGAAAAGTTCTGTATGCTCTGATGATAGTGCCTCTGCAGATAGCTTGGAAGAAACTGAAGAAGAGGCGATTCCAGAGCTTCAAAGGAAGCGTAGTCTCCACAGATCAACATATGCAGGTACGTCTGCCTTTATTCCTCATGATATTCTGAAAAGGCCTTCAGTCGTGTCTGTTGCTACTCGACTAAACATAACTCCTGTTCAACAGGCTGTGCTCACCGAAGCTGTAATTCAAGAGGCAGGAGGTGATCCACGTCATGTGGCCAAGTCGTATTCAACTGCTGATAAGGCTCGACGATCAATAACAAGTGCTATCACCAAAGATATTCGAGAAAATTGGATCGCCCCAACAGCTGCAACACTTCACTGGGATGGCAAGCAGATGCATATGCTCACAAACAAGAATGGCAAGGAAGAAAGATTGCCAGTGTTGGTTGGGAATGCCACTGATGTAAAGCTACTGGGAGTGGCTAGATATCCTCATGGAAGTGATATGTCATCAGGTGACATCATTGCCGAGCACACTTACACGTTTCTACATTCATGGAAGTGCAAACAGTCAGTTGTCAACTTATGTTTTGACACAACAGCATCAAACACTGGACACGTTACAGCTGCCTGTGTTACCATTCAATCAAAACTGGACCGTGCTCTTCTGTGGTGTGCATGTCGCCATCATGTTGGAGAGGTAATCCTGGATCATGTGTTTGACGCTCTCAAAATTGAGACATCAAAGTCTGCATCTTTGTTCCAAAGATTCCAGAAGAATTGGGAACGCATATCGCATGCAAAGGATGAAAGTTTAACCAAAATTGACATTTCAATGTACAATGACGATGCACAACAACTGCTTTTATCCTGCAAAAACAAGGTTTTAAGCACAATCCGCACAAGCGCTTCATACTGTAGGGAAGACTACAAGGAAATGGCACAACTCTGCCAGGTAGTCCTCGATGATGATGTCACAAAACAAGGAACACTCCAGAAGACCTGGGGCCATGCATAAAGCAAGGTGGATGTCAAAGATTCTTTATTCCATCAAAATATGCCTACTTGAAGAGCAAATTTCTGTACTACCTCGAGGAACTGTAACAACACAACATCAACAGGAAAAACTGAAGGAGTTTGTTGTTTTTGTTGTTTATATTTATTGTGATTGGTGGCTCATATGTCAGTCTGCTTCAAATGCCCCATGGTTTGATTTGTGCTTATACAAGACTCTGCTCAACTATAAAGCTGTCAACTCAATCATTTCAGTCAGCGCTGTGAAAGCCTTTGATAGACATTTGTGGTATTTAACCCCAGAACTGGTTGTTTTGGCACTGTTCAGCAATGCAGTACCTCAAAAGGAGCGTCGTGCCCTTGCAGATGTGTTACTGGCCATACAACCAGATGAAATGCCAAGCACTCCAAAACACCGCTACGGTTCTGGATATGGCAAACCGTCATTTCCAAAAATTACAGAAGCGACAACCCTGGCTGATCTTGTGAACGAGGACTCGTGGTTTACAGTGAACCTTCTTCACCTGGATATGACCTTCCTAACAGAGGATGTTGACAATTGGCAGAACAATGACCACTTCAAGGCAGCCAAGTCCATTGTGGATGGGTTAAATGTTGTGAATGACCCTGCGGAGAGAGCAGTAAAGCTCACAACTGATTTTGTCTCAGCTGCAAGAGGAGAAGACCACTTCCAAAATCTTCTTCAAGTGGTTGAATGTGACCGCAAAGCGAGGCCAAATTTGCGGAAACGAGCAAAGTTGGAGTAGTGACATTGGCATTGTGTTTTATACATTTTCAACTTTCAATCAATGTAAGTATAGTAATACCGAATATTTGCCGAATATTCAGTGCATCACTACTAAATATATAAAAGTGGCCGGTGGCCACCCAGGACCACCTCCGATTTGATTTATTTTTTGCATACATACTTCTACCAACAAGTGTAACATTTGAGGGAATAGACATTAAAATCCAACAACTTTTTGAAAATCATGGGGCGTTTAATGCACCCTAATATATATATATAAGCAAACAACCACAAGAAAAAGGAAAAAAGAAACACGAAATAAGAGCACTCTTGTGGTATATTCACATCTTCGGATTTTGTGTTTCTTTTTTCCTTTTCCCTGTGGTTGTTTGCTTATTAATAAGATCACGTGTTATTCTGTGATTTTACTGCATATACCTTTGGTATATATATATATATATATATATATATATATAAGGTTGCAACAAATTTGCTCGAATTTTTAGTTTATTCACAACAAAAATTAAATGACAATGACAAATTAATCATCAATATAATTTTCTTCTTTTTCTATAAGTTCTTCCCACCTGTAGAAAAGTTTTTTTATGCCATGTTTGAAGAAATCTCTTGGTTTTGAGTTAAAAAAGCGATCACTTTATTTTCGATAGCTTCCCTGGATTGCAACTTTTGTCCATCTAGGTGGTGTTGCAGACTTCTGAATAAATGGTAGTCTGGAGGTGCGATGTCCAGAGAATAAGGTGGATGATGCATTTTTTCCCAATCAAATTCCTCCAATTGGGCAGTGGTGATTCGAGCAGTGTGAGGGTGCGCGTTATCCTGGTGGAATAGAACAACTCTGCGATTAATTAATGCAGGAAGTTTTTCTTGTAAAAGTCTCCATTTCTGAATTTCTCAAACCATCTCCTACACATCCATTCGCTCACATCATCATTTCCATAAACTCTTTGAATGTTTTTTGCGGATTCACTAGCGTTAGATCCTTTATGGAACTCGTACAGCATCACATGTCAAATATGCTCTTTCATGGGCTTCATGTTTTTTCAATTACTGTAATATCGTAGGGTTGGCATTGTAACTGTATGAAAAACACCAGAGAAAATATTCATAAGCCTAATCCTACACTAGCCTAAGTCATTCTGTATCATTCTGTATCATGATAAAACCTGTGCAAACCTGTCACTGTGTGTATTTTGCAATATATATATATATATATATACGGGCTACGTCATGGCTGATGTTGCAACACCGCTTCCCAAAGATCAGCGAAGTAAAGCAACATTGGGTCTGGGTAGTAGGGTCATTCTCTGTCAGATCAACCAGTGCCTAACACCCTCATCTCTCAGATTTTGCTGAAATTTGGTTTATAGGGAGTTTGTGGGCCCTGAATCCATTTCTGAAATTATAAGGTCAATCCGACCAACGGTTCAAGAGATATGACCTCAGGAAATTTGAGGTCACTTGCGAGGTCACTAACATTTGGCGACCCATAACTTGGGTAATAATGGTCACAATTATATAAAAGTATATATATTTAGAATCAGAAAACGACAAGGAATCCAAATATGCAAGTTTTAGAACTCTAGGTTGAAAAATAAAAAAGTTACACTGTAACCAAAATTTGAGGTCACGATTTGACCTCTGGGGTATCAAATGAGAATTTTTTTTTTAAATGTAAAAAATGAAGGCATAGGCATTGGCTATTAGAATCAGCAAAAAAAAGTTTGTTTATGTTAGTATTTTTCATGTAACTAACATATAAGTGAACACCATATTCATAAGTTGTGCGTCAATTCTACCTATTTTTTCACACTTAAGCTCATAATTTGACCTATAGAAATTAAAATTACATTTTTTTATAGATATAAAAAAAAAGGCAAAAAATGTAAAATTGTATTTCACTGCTAATCTACACTGGCAATAAGTTAGTGAAAGGGGAAGACCTACTTAGAGGATTCATGTGCTAGCCTAATACAATTTTTGCATGCTCGATGCTCTCATCAATTTCTTTTTGTGGAAAAATGTATTGAATTCTGCTGCCTCCTCTTAGGGTAGGACAACTCATTACAGTTAATATATGATGTCCTGGCACTGCACATGAATCCTTGTTTGATGGATAATAATATGCACTTGATCCTGATGACCCAGAGGGATGTAGAAAGTTCACAGTGAAATCATCAAACTCTTCACAATATTCCTCCACAATTCCATACCAAACTTGCATGTCATAAATGCAGCCAACATACTCTCCTGGTTTGACACATTTTAGGTTACCAAGCATTGCAGGTTCATTAGTAAAATGACTTTTCCTTATTCTTTTCTTTTCTCCAATGCCACTTGAAATGGGATACACCATCAGTTCTTCCTTGTTTAGGGAACAAATCTATGATATTTCTGAGTTCCAGGAATAGCCCTACTATCCTTGAATCGATGTTCCAACCGTTCTTCTGCATCTTTCAAATCAGCTGTAGTTACAAAGAAAAAATTTATCTTCTTGCTCAAGTTTTCTTCACAAAACTGAAACATGTGTTCTGGTGTAAGAATTTGCCTCTCTGTAGTTCTCTGCAAACTGGCACGAGCAGTAGCTCTTTTCACTGTTCCTCCAATCCCATCACATGCATTTTTGCCATGGGATGTAGCAAAGAAGTGCCATTCACAAGACAGACCAAAATCCTCTTCATGGTAACAGAGATTTGTGAAGTTGTATCTGTTCTTATATTGGCCAGCACATCGATCTGAGAAATAGTGCACCTTCTTCAATTGTGGGCATCTGAATTTAACATATGTCATAAGCTTCAATATGAATGAGTAAACCATTATAGTGTTGTGTTTTAGTGATGCAGATAAGAAACAGACACTAAAATGGCTAAGTTCCTGGTCTGCAGATGATCTATAATAGATGACAAAAGGGTGAACTGTACACTGTGAATTGTCCCAGTGAAACCCTTGGGCAGCATCCTGGACAATGAAAGAATAATTCTCAGAGAAATCACCTACTATAACTACCTCGCTCTGAGGTGGTAGTGTTTCTTTCAACTGCTTGAAGTACTGTGATTGTTGCTGAGCAACAAAGTGATGACGAACCATGCGGGATATTTTCATGCTTAGGGATGATAAGTATTCATGAAGTGGCTCCACCTTATCAACCATTGTACAACGGTCAACAGTCACCCATTGCTTGTAAGATATTTCATTTGGAGCTGATTTCACACTGTCAAGTAACTCAAGAAAATCCAGGACACCCTCTTCTCTTGGGCAATCATTGCAAAGTTGCATCATGCAAGTCTCTCTTTCTGTACTGCAGACACTGTAATCCATAAGATCCTTGTATGAAAGACCTCTTTCTCCCAATGCAGCCAGCTGCAATTTTGGATTTTGATGGTATGTGCAGACACAGACAGAATGAGTCCCATTCTGCAAATGTGGAAAATCCTATTTTGGGATTCTTTTCATCATTTTTATATAGTTCAAACATCTCTCTTAAATTCCCGAGGACCAATCGTTTTTGCACCTTCATTGCACCTTCAGCACTGATAACTTTCACGCAATCCTTTTGGCCAGGAGACATACGACTAACCTCTTCTGACTCATAGAATCTTCTAACTATATCTTTGTGTTCTTCAGATATCACTTTTCCTTTGCTCATTAGTGGAATCTTCGGAAGGATTCCATGTTCTGATTTAAGTGAACGGCTTCTTTTCACCATGTATGTTGTAGTTTGAAAGAAACTAGCTGTTTTTTCAATTGTGTATGGTGAGAGTGTCAATATTTGTAGTTTGTGATGGTGACATTTGCTCTCCAGGAATGACTGTTTCAATTCATTCATTAATTTGTCTAGATGTTTTTCAGATTTAGTTTCAGGTTTTGAAGTATCACTTACCTCCTCGGTAATTTGAACACCATAACTGAGTTCTAGCCTCTCCTTCAGGTGTTTCTGAGCAGATGATAGCTTACCACGAGCCTTGCGCTTTTTCTGGCTTAATGACAGCCCTTCTGAAAAGAACAGAAAAAAAGGTTTCACACACCTGAATATTAGTAAATATTAATTATAGTACCTTAAATGCTATATAATTGGCTATATAGTAGATCAAACAGACCTTGTAGTAAAGTATAAGTTATTATATTAATTTATTACTTACTTTTTTTAACTGGTGTTTGGTCCAGAAATGCTAGAACTGGTTCAACTGAAGGTGAAGGATTTTCCTTTATCAAGCAATCACTGTCATTGTGCAGATCTTGAATTGAAGAGATGTTACTCAAGCCACTGATAGTAGATGATTCATTTGAATCCTGCTCAGACTCGTTGTTTTCAGTGGTACTAAGTATAGTGGGGTTTTTCATTATCAGTGTCCAGCAGTTCACACACAACAATGAGCCTTTTTTCACTCTTCCAGCACATTTTTCAACAAGTACATCAGTCACTTTTCTAAGATTGATTGTTATGCGTTTCTTGTGTTTTTGAATAGGGTCCTGGCAGTATTTCAAGTGCCGAACCATTGTATTTTGATCTGTAAAGATATAGGATTTACAATTAGGTAATATATATTTTTTAGAAAATATATAGCTATACACACTTAATATTTTAGGCCTTGATAGTCTCTGAGGCTCATTAAAACACCATACCCACCAGCCACCCACAGTGCTGGCTGGAACTGTACTAACCTGTAGACAAGGAATTTTGCAACTATGTGTTGATTCTGCACTTAGACAAGTAGCAACATGTTTCAACAGGTTTGTTTAGGCTACATGTGAGCTTAGTCTTCCCCTTTCACTATTATAACTATTATTGCCAGTGTAGATTAGCAGTGAAATACAATTTTTATTAAATTCTTGGAGCTTGAGGTCAAATTGATAGCTAAGATATAAAAATTCCTTGAAATGACAAGCAATTTATAAATATGGTGTTCACTTATAAGTTAGTTACATGAAAAGTACCAACATAAACAAACTTTTTATGATTGTTTCTATTAGTCAAGAACTCTGACTTTGTTTTTTATATCTATAAAAAATGTAATTTTAATTTCTATAGGTCAAATTATGAGCTTAAGTGTGAAAAAATAGGTAGAATTGACGCACAACTTATGAATATGGTGTTCACTTATATGTTAGTTACATGAAAAATACTAACATAAACAAACTTTTTTTTGCTGATTCTAATAGCCAATGCCTATGCCTTCATTTTTTACATTTAAAAAAAAAATTCTCATTTGATACCCCAGAGGTCAAATCGTGACCTCAAATTTTGGTTACAGTGTAACTTTTTTATTTTTCAACCTAGAGTCTAAAACTTGCATATTTGGATTCCTTGTCGTTTTCTGATTCTAAATATATATACTTTTATATAATTATGACAATTATTACCCAAGTTATGGCTCGCCAAATGTTAGTAACCTTGCGAGTGACTTCAAATTGCCCGAGGTCATATCTCTTGAACCATTGGTCGGATTGACCTTATAATTTCAGAAATGGATTCAGGGCTCACAAACTCCCTATAAACCAAATTTCAGCAAAATATGAGAGATGAGGGTGTTAATTTCAATTTTTTTTGGTTGATCTGACAGAGAATGACCCAGTAGTTGGATGGGAGACTGTCCTCCCTCTGTGCCCAGATTATGTAGCGACCCGTGGTTTGGATCCCACGTAAAGCTGTAGGTCCCCTCTGTCATATGACCTTAGATGTTGTGAAGGAGGTTAAACAACCCCACTTAAAAAAAAAAAAATATATATATATTTTTCTATTTTACTGCCGATTCGTACCTAGGGAGAGTGGTACATATCTCGGCAAGACAGTGGGTGGGTGGTGTCACTGAGTTGGGGATGGTACACTAAGGGGTGAGTAAGGTTCGGTTGCTGGATAAGCGGTAGGAGGGGTATGGACTTAGATACGATGAAGCAACATATATATATATATATATATATATGTATATATACAGGGTGTTTCACAACCAGCCTGCCATACTTTGGGGGGGGATATAGAGTTAAAAAGTTAACACAACATAGGTGCTATTTCCAACCATTGTGGAACTATGGACAAATCCCCACGTGTGTAATTCGATAGATGGCAGCACTGGTGGTAGTTTTAGTTAATGAAGTTACCACTACTAATCCTCAGTTTTTCTTTCATTTGGTTCTGATCTGTGGTACGAGACACTGTGTTATGCTAAGGTGAACAATCAAAATGAATCAACAGTTCACACCCCCTGAATACACTGATATCCACTTCATTTATAGATTCTGTGATGGTAACAGCAGAGCAGCAGTTGAGGAATATCGAAGACATTTTCCAAGAATATGTAGCACGACAGCCTGTTGCTGTGAAGGAGCGCATACTGGACCTAGTACAACGTAGCCCAACTACCAGTATTCGAAGGATTTCTAAACTAATTGGTGAACCTGCATCACGTGTATGGCGAACCATACATGATGAGGGTTTGTATCCCTATCATTTGCAACATGTGCAAGCTCTTCATTCCCACTTGTGGTCCGCCAATAATCCCCACGGTATCGTTGAAGGAAACTTTCAACATTGATTCTCAGTGATTGTTTGGTGCGGTGTAATTGGAGATCAGCTGACTGGACCATTCATTTTGGAACAACTACATATTAACTGCTAATATTTATCTAAACTTCCTGATGAATGAATTCTCTCTTTTGATGGAGGACATGCCCTTTGAGACAAGGCACAGGATATTCTTTCAGCACGATGGGGCGCCACCACATTTAGGTCATCACGTTACGGATGACTTGAAACAGCGGTACGGGAATCGTTGGATTGGTCATGCTGGTCCAATATCGGGGCCCCAGGGATCTCCAGACCTAACCCATTAGATTTTTTTATGGGATCTTATAAAAGAGATGGTCTACAACACCAAAGTACAAATGAGAGAGGAACTCTTGCATCGGATTATGGATGCCACTGCTTACGTACGAGAACACCCCGAAAGGACTCAATGGGCAGTGGACTCTTGTTTGGAACAAGCAAGACTGTGCATTCAAAACCTAGGTGGACATTTTGAATATTTATAAGGTGTGCCTCATAAAATGTAGCAATAAGTACATCAGATTAATACTGTCATTTATTTTTTTCCATACACCTTAAAACATCTGTAGCTCGGCAATGGTTGGAAATAGCACCGATGTTGTATTAACTTTTTTACTCAATATCACCGCCCAGAGTATGGCAGACCTGTTGTGAAACACCCTGTGTATATATATAAAACTCAGAATGGTCTGCTAAGAAGCTTTTATGTTACACAATGACCGTGCATGGAACAAGGAAAACTCCTTAGAAAATTAAATCCACTATAGTCCGAATAAGTAATGGTAAATGACAAATATTATAGTTTTTCTTATTCAGGATGGAAGCCCCTAGCAAAGAGGCCCCAAAATATAGCTTCCCTCACCAGCTATCTGCTCAGCAGATAGGACCCAGCTTTGGGACAGGGTCTAGGGTTTAAAGCTTCTCAGGTCTGTGTGTAACATATATACCTTGTTAACCTTGATTGGGTTCCATGCGTTGGTCTTTCTTCACCTCTCTTGCACTCTCCACCGTACATAGCCAGGTACACCCGGCTCATCTGGTACTGTCCTGAGCCAGGCATCTAGTCTTCTCTTGAAGACTTCAACTTTGACCCCTGTAATGTTTCTGAGGTCCTTTGGAAGCTGGTTTAAAATTCTTGGCCCCCTGACAACCAAGCTATTTTCCTTCAGAGTTGAGGAGTAGGGTGGATCGATTTTACATTTTTTTCGATTTCCATATTCTAATAGAGACAAAAACTTGCGCATGCATGAGAAAATAGCCTCTGCAAAATCTTAGCTTAATAGGTAATCATCTTCTGCCCCCGGCAGAGTGATGAAAATCATATTTTAGTAGTCAAAAACGTATTTTTAAACCCTAGCCTAGTCATAAAATTTTGCGTGTGTGTTATTTCATGCCTAAGCAACGATATAAATGCTATGGGAAATATATAAATGCATTATTTAAGACAAAGAGCCGATCTGAAAATATGTATAATATACATATTTTCAGATCGGCTCTTTGTCTTAAATAATGCATTTATATATTTCCCATAGCATTTATATCGTTGCTTAGGCATGAAATAACACACACGCAAAATTTTATGACTCTAGGCTAGGGTTTAAAAATGTTTTTGACTACTAAAATATGATTTTCATCGCTCTGCCGGGGGCAGAAGATGATTACCTATTAAGCTAAGATTTTGCAGAGGCTATTTTCTCATGCATGCGCAAGTTTTTGTCTCTATTAGAATATGGAAATCGAAAAAAATGTAAAATCGATCCACCCTATTGAGGAGGTCCCTTGTTGGGCCTTTAATTTGGGAACACTACACATTCTGCCTTTCCTATATTCCAGCATTGTCTGGATGGTAATTAGGTTTAGTTTGAGGTTTGGTACCAGTTTTTTTATCATTTTCCATATGTAAATTATGGTATAACTCTCTCTTATTCTTTCCAGGGAGTACAGATTTAGTTTACGTAGTCTTTCCCAGTAGTTGAGTTCTTTGCAGCCACCAATCTTGGCTGTGAAATGTTTCTGCGTTTCTTCATTTATTCATTTCTTCCTTTTTATATGGGGATGTCAAAACTGAGCAGCATTCAAGTTTTGGTATGATCAGTGTTCTCAGCAGGGGAATCATTACTGTCTTGTCCCTCCTTTTGAATGTTCTTAGTACCTATCCCGCAACTCTTTTTGCTTTGTTTATTGCTATCTGATTTTGTGTCTCGAATTTTGCATCATCTGTCATTATTATCCCCAAGTCAACCACTTTCGTGCTTCTCTGAATTTCTTGTCTATCTGGAGCATAATATGCAGCCTTTTTAAGTTCCTCATTTCTACTATATCTCAAGAGCTGAAATTCCTCAGTGTTAAATGTCATATTGTTGTCTTCTGACCATTTGTATATTTTATTTCTCTCTCTCTGCAAGGCCTCTACTTTGTTTGCATCGCTGATTTTCCTGCTGATCTTTGTATCGTCCGCAAATGATGTTACTATACTGTTGCTGTTGCTGTTTACTCCCTGTCTATGTCTGTTAGCATGATAATGAACAGGAGTGGGGCCAGCACTGTACCTTGTGGTACTGAGCTGCATACTTCCGATTCTGATGAGGATACACCTTGAATTTTGACCATCTGTAGTCATTTTCTGAGGAAGTTGTAGATCCATTTTCCCACTTTGCCTGTTATTCCAATATGTTTCATTTTATGTGCTATTATACCAAATCACATTTGTCGAAAGCTTTAGCAAAATCCATGTATATGACATCATAGTTTTCATTGCCTTCATGTGCATCTAAGACATTGTTATAATGCTCTATAAGTTGTGACAGGCATGATCTTCCTGATCAGAATCCGTGTTGATTTTCGTTGAATCTTTCCAATGTCTCCAAGAAGTCATAGATTTTCTCTTACTACTCTTTCAAATATTTTGGTGAGGTGGGACATCAAGGATACTGGTCTATAGTTCTTTGCTTGAGATCTATCCCCGCCTTTATATATAGGGACAAGGTTTGCTCTTTTCAAGATGCTCAGTATTTCCCGTGTCTAGAGCTCTCCATATCCAGTATAAGGGTGTAGCTATTTCACTTTTACAGTTTTTAATTAATAGTGCATTCCATTTGTCTGGACCTGCAGCTGAATGTGATTTAATTTGTCCTATAGCTGTCGCTACATCTTCTTGGGTAAAATCAAAGGCTGTTATACATTCTCCTTGCAATTTCTCTTTGAAGAATACATCTATGTCAGGTACCGCTTTGTCACTTTTTGGGGTACTGAAGACTGATTCATACTGGGCTCTCAATGTTTCAGATATTTCTTTTAGATCATTTGTTAGTTCATTATTCCCTTTCCTTAAGGGCCTGATAGTAACGTGCGTTTTTCTTTCCCTTTTCGCATAGCTATAGAAGTATTTTAAATTTTCCTTTATTGCTTCTACCACCTTTTCCTCTTTCCTCTCTGTATGGCCCTCATCAGAGTTTATATTTCCCAATCGACTCTCTCCAGTTTTTCTTGTATTACTTTCCTGGCATTGTTGTCTCCGCAATTAGCTAACTTCGTTGCTGCTCTCTTTTGCGGAATATTCTTCGCTTTTGCCTCTCTAGCCAGTTCCTCTTTCCTTTTGGAGCATATTTTTTCAAAATTCTCAGCGTCTTTTCTTCCAAGGTTGTTAGCATTTCCTCAGTTTTATTCTCAAAAACTGCTCTCCACTCTATTTGGGCCATGTGTGATCTGATTTCTTCCCAATTTATGGTCTTGGAGTTTAAGTTAAAATCCCCAAATTTGCTTCTTCCTTCCATATGTGTATTGTCTTTTAAAGTTATCGCCATATTTGTTGATAACGTGATTATATTGTGGTTTGAGATAATAGTTGGAGTTATTTTTATATCTGCAATCAAGTTTGTGTTATTTGTGAATACCAGATCTAGGCAGTTATTTTTCCTGGTATTTTCCATTATCTCCTGTGTCAGCATAAACTCGTTTGAGAGAGCCATCAGCATTTTTGCTTGCTCCTGGTCCTCTCTTGTGCCTCCCTTATCTTGCTGTATAAATATATTTCTACCTACCTTTTTGTATTTTATAAATGGGAAATTAAAATCGCCGCAGAGTATTATATTAGGGGATGAAAAGTTTACAGACTTTATTAGGGTTCTGATATCATCAATGGCATCCAAAAATTTTTCATTTGAAGAGTTTGGAGGTCTATAGATGACTATCAGTACTACGTTTAGTTTCTCTATTTTCACTGCAAGGGTTTCAACAAAACCAGGGTTTCGGAGCCGGAGTCGGTGGAGCCAGTGAATTTTGCTTACCTGGAGCCGGAGCCGGAGCCGGAGCCGGAGCCAGAAACCTTGAAAATACGGCTCCATGGTCTGGCTCCGGGCGATATATTGCTACCTAAATTATTATTTGTTAAATATAGGTTTAGTTGCAAATTATAATTCTTGTAATATATTACGAAAAATGGTACCATAGGATTCTTGGATTTTATGGAGGTGTGGGAGTTGCAGGAATAATCTGCAAATTTCCATTTTTTAACCATTAAATATTTGGGAAGATTTGTCTTAACAACACTTAATTATATAGGTAAATTTTTTTTATGGTGGTGGAGACCTTAGGTAGGTAGGTACTAACTATTTATCTAAGTAGGTAACTACCTAGATACATACCTAGTAAGGTTGGTCCTTCTGACTTGGATTGAACTATTTTTATTTTTAGGTCAATTATCTTGTATTGCTAAATTTCTTTTTTTTCAGATTCTTTGTAATTTGTACTTGATTCTTTAATTATAATTATCAGTCTATGACCCTTCATAATGGATAGAGATTCAATAAAGAAGTCTGATATATTCAAGTATTTTACTGAAAGTTCAGATAAGAAACACTATGTTTGTATTTGTGAAGTTTCTGATGCTTCGGGAAATATTTCAACGTGTGGAACTAAAATTACCAAGCCTCAAAGCAAAAAGCCTGATGTCTCCTCAAGAGCATATAATTTGAAAAGACACTTGAGTCGATTACATCCTGAAATATCAAAAATGATGGAAGAAAAGAAGCAAATGCTTGAGCTTTCAAGACCCAGTACTTCTGCCAGTTCAAAAACTAAAGCAAACCAGCAAAACATTACTAAATTGGACAATTAGTTATATAAATCTAGATATTTATTTTATAATTAACAGAATTTACTATAAAAGAGCCGGAGCCAGACTGTAAAAAATTTCTGCTCCGGAGCCGGAGTCGGAGCCAGAAGTTTTTTTACCGGCTCCGAAACCCTGAACAAAACTGTTGGATTTACTTATTACCGTCTCTGTCATATGCCTCTCATGTACAGTATATACGTCTCGCTGTTCTATCCGCTCTTAGTAAGTTGAATCCATCGATATGCAATTCTTTCTTATCAATACAGTGTTTGCAGTTATCGCAGTTTCCTTGGCAATCTTTAAGATGCATTTCTGTGAGGAATGCGATGTCCGCCCTTGTTTTGTCCATAAAACCTTTGAGGTACGAAACTTTGGAGAATTGTTTGGTTTTACTCCTTAAATATTTGCCAGGACAATGTTTATGTTCTTTGTTTTGCATTGCCCCTTGTGCATTTTAAGTTCATTGTCCTTTGATATCGCGTGTTTTGTAGCCTTGTGGTCCTTTGAGATGGATCCATTCCCGCCTACCTGTTCTGGTAGCTTCTTGCCATGTAGCGGTCTGGCTCAAGGGTTCCCAGCTGTGTCAACTGCATGTGCTGTATAAGACTTAGCAGCCGTATTGTGTCCGAGATGTTGAAGAAATTGTGTGTGCTATTCGTGTTTTGTTTGCTATTTGGGTACATATTTTTTTCTTCACATTCCTTCTGTTGTCATTTGAAATTTGTCCTTTGAACTTGGGAGATGATGGTAGTAGCATTTCCTCCCGTACTGGCAGGTCCCATATGTCACATAGGTCGTGCAAATATCTGGATGGTAGAATTTGCATTTTCCACCAAATTTGCAGTGACCATTATTGTAGTAGTAGTTGTACACAGGAGGGTGTTCGTAAATATATTCTCCTCCTTTATATCTGCATATTCCTTTCACATAGTATTTTCTTCCCCATTTTTACTTGGGGCCTTTGTTTTTGGTGGTTTCAGTATGGTTTCTTTATTGTCTATTTGTTTTTTCCTATTGCTGCTAATGCCCTTTGTTTGAAAACTTTGGATTTGGTTTTGTGCCTGTTTCCTCTGCTGGTGGTTCTTTTATTTCTATTATTTCTGCTTTTGTTGTTTTCTTTTCCTGTTCATTTTTCGCAGTTTCCTCTTGTACTCCTCTTTTGCCTTTTCTTCATAGTCTCATTCTACTTTAAAAACCGTAAACAAGTTTATTTCAATTATGCAGCTTTTGCAGAACAACTTGATTCCATTCACTGTTTAGTGTCCATTATAAGAGAGATTTCTTTGTCACTCCATTTCAGGCATTGAAATTTGACTAAGGTCTGGCAAAGATCGCAGCGAATCGACTTTGATTCATGTTTCTTTTTTACAGTATCCACAGGGTTGTATGAATTGATTTACTATTGCCATGTTTCTAATGGTATGTAAATGATTGTGCTCGAAATATTAACTCAAAATGGTAATTTATTAAGTGAGGTATTCGACTCAACTTTAGAAATGAGGGAGGGAAAGATTTTCCATTATTCCATGGGGTGGGGGATGTGGCACATTGTAGGTTCTCACTGATTGGTGCCCTGGAGTGTACCGCGGGGAGATACCCGAGGATATTGCCTATCGATGGGCAGTTATATATATATACAAGGAGGAGAGGGCCAAAATCAAGGTTCCAGGTTCATGATACATTTTTTTTTTTTAAATAAATTTTGAAAAGACTCCAGTGTGTAAAATATCTATATTTATAGTGAAGAATTGAGGGAGAAGTGTGTTTGAGAGCATGCTGGACTGCTCACAGGGTAGATAAAACATGGAAAAAGATCAGCTATGGAGGACAGTGACAAGAGAAACGAGAGTTCCAGCACTCCCTGTCTCCTGCTTAACGTCCTAATATATATATATATATATATATATATATATGCGCCTCGGTAGTGTAGTGGTTAGTGTCGCTGACTATGAATCCATCGGCCCCAGGATCGAGACCCGGTGATGGCAGATGGTGCGCAGCAAAACCCAACTGTTCATCCTTCCACACAATAAAGAAAGCAGTTGGTAGATAAATGGGTACCCTGGGTGGCCTATTGGTTAAGATGCTGGGCTGCTGGTGGGGCGTGGTTCAGACTCCACGTTAAACTGTAGGTCTAAGATGGAGTGAAAAGCTTGACCTTTGTCAGAATGAACAATTCTGGTAGAGGCTAACCAAAGGTTATATATATATATATATATATATATATATATATATATATATATATATATATATATATATATATATATATATAACTTTTATGTTAACACAAGAAATAACAGAAAACACAAGAAAAAACAACTCCCTTGATTTGGTATTTACAAACAGCAGCAACCTAATTGATAATGTAGAAAAATCCCTAACTATAATATTGGATCACAACATTATTGAAATAACAACCAATATAAAGGCAACAGGAAAGGAAAAAACAAAACAGAAAGAAGAAAATTCAAAAGTTTTAATTTTCACTCCAAAGCTATAAACTGGGAAGATGTTGCAGCCAGCATGGAATAGATTGGAAAATCATCTTCAAGGCCAAGACAACAGAAGAGATGCTAATGACCTTTGAGGAGAAGATGCTGGAAATTGTGGAAAGACACGTCCCAAAAATATAACAAAGAGGAAAGAGAAGCAGGTTTGAGAGACAAAAGAGGTCATTGTTCAGAAAGAGAAAAAGAATGACTACAAAATTAAGTAACTGTAAAGATAACATCATAAAAATATTAAATGATAAACTGCAGAGTATCGACTGCATCATACAGGAACTAATTGAGAAGCATACAGAAAAAGAAGATGACAACACTATAGAAGTGATAAAGGTTAACTCAAAGTACTTCTATAATTTTGCAAAAAGGAAGTCAAAAAACCACATGCCTATCGGACCTTTGAAAAATGAAGACAGTGCTTTATCTGATGGATCTAACAGAAATATCCAAAATATTAAGAGCTCAGTACGAATCATCTTTCAGTATCTCAAAAACTGACAAACTGATATGCGATAGAAACGTGTTCTTTGAAGAAGAACTACAAGGGGAAAGTATAACGGACTTCAACTTCACGACAGATGATATTACACAAGCTATAGGGAAACTAAAAGCACACTCAGCGGCAGGACTGGACAAATGGAATGCCACACACATCAAAAACTGCAAAAATACAATCGCTGAGCTCCTTATATTGGATATGGAGACGATCACTAGACACAGGAGAAATACCAGGCATCCTGAAGAGCACGAACATAGCCCCAATATATAAAGGAGATCCCCGCAAGGGGGTTCTAAGCTCGTGCTCTTGAGTGCTCTTTGTGCTCGTTTGTACGTGCTTGTTCCTGGAGGTTTCACGTGCGCCCTCCCGGCCCTAGCACCCAAGGATGATGGGGCTCGACCCTGCAGTCCTTGTCATCCTTGGTCTTTTTCCACTTCGACTGTCCCCTCCACCCTTTCTTTTTCCTCTGTCTTTCCTCTCCCTTTTTCTTTGTTTTTCCGCTGAGATATGCCCTTTTAAATAGAGGCGAATCGGTTCTTCCCGAACTTAAAAAAAAAAAAAAATATAAAGGAGATTGATCCGAGGTCAAAAACTATATGCCAGTGTCGCTTACATCTCATCTCACTAAAATATTTGAATGAATAGTTAGACAGAAAATCTGACTTTTTGGAAACTCAGAAAAAATTAAATGATAACCAACATAGATTTTGGTCAGCCAGATCATGCCTATCACAACTAATGGAACATAATGGAAATATATGGGAATAACAGAAAAAGTAGGGAAATGGATATATAATTTCCTTAATGAGTGGCAGCAAGTCATTACAGTACAAGGAATATCTTCTTCAGAATCAGAGGTCCTCAGTTCAGTACCATAAGGAACAGTATTAGCTCCACTACTCTTCATAATCATTAGGGCGGCTCGTTTTTACACTTTTTTCGATATTTGATTGGGGGTAGTGCGGAAAAGTTGCGATTTGGAGAGAAAATAAAGTGTGTAAAATTTTTTTGATCTACGTCAATACCTTCCGGTGGCAGCAAGTCCTTAAAAATCGAAAAATAGGCCTAACGGGGTAGATTGGAAAATGGTTTTAAAGACTTACAAAATAAATAATAAAAATTTCAGCACAATCTATTTATAACTTCCGGTGGCGTCTTAGCCGTTAAAATATCCAAAATATTGATTTAAAGCAAGTTTTAACAAGATGTTATACAAATGTTAATTCCGGTATATTTCTGTGCAAACAACCCTGAGAACACTATTATAGGCTTGAATAAATTAATAGCAGTCATTGAACAATGAACATTATATAAAAATTATATAAAATTATATAAAAATTTTGTGTGTTTTTAGGCCTATTTTTCGATTTTTAAGGACTCGCCGCCACCGGAAGGTATTGACGTAGATCAAAAAAATTTTACACACTTTATTTTCTCTCCAAATCGCAACTTTTCCGCACTACCCCAAATCAAATATCGAAAAAAGTGTAAAAACGAGCTGCCCTAATAATCATGCTGACTGACATAGATGAGGACGTTACCAGACACAGCACAGTAACATCCTTTGCCAATGACACAAAGATCAGTAGAAAAATAAGAAACCCAGAAGATATAGGATCTTTCCAAACAGACATGAACAGAATCTACAAGTGGACGGAAAACAACAATATGAAGTTGAACACTGAAAAAAATCAACTGTTACCATACAGAAAAAGGGAGGACCTAAAATCCATGGAATAATATAACTCAAATGGACAGGAAATTGAGAGAAATTCTAAAGCTAAAGATTTAGGAGTTGTAACGACTGATGATGCGAAATTTGAAACAAAATAAGATAGCAGTAAACAGAGCAGAGAGAATAACTGGGCAGATACTGAGAACCTTTAAACAAAGGGATAGGAATATAATGATTCCTCTACTGAAAACACTCATCATACCCAAATTAGAATACTGCTGTCCTAACATCCCCTACAAAAAAAAAGACAGACAGTTAGAAGGGATTCAGAGAAGCTTCACAGTCAAGATCAATGGGTGCAGAGAACTAAATTACTGGGGAAGGTTACACGAATTAAACCTATATTCACTGGAATGAAGAGAGAGGTACACCATTATTTATGCTTGGAAAATAATGGAGAAACTAGTTCCTAATCTTACTTTGAACCCTTAACTCCCCAAACAACAGTGGAAAGTAGAAAAAGAAGACTGTGTTGTGTTCCCAAATTAAAGGCTAGACAGGGAACATCCTTAACCCTGAAAGAAAATAGTTTTGTTGTGAGAGGACAAAGACTGTTTAATCAGCTGCCCAAAGACCTAAGGAACATGAGTGGTGTTGCAGTGGACATCTTCAAAAGAAGATTAAACGCCTGACTCAGAACAATCCCCGATGAGCCAGGCGTACCTGGCTATGTGAGGTGGAGAGTATAAGAAACCAACTCATTACTTCACCAGGCCAACTCGAGAGGAGAGGCAACAAGCTTGACCTTTGTGAAATGAGGAATCATTGCACAGTACATTTGAAAAGTTACCTCTATATATATATATATATATATATATATATATATATATATATATATATATATATATATATATATATATTAGGGTGGCCCTCATTTTTTTAACTTTTGATTTTTTATTGGGGCATTCTGGAACTATGTGGACTAATTTTTTGCAAAATATATTCAAATTTAGAGGTCGCTACCAAGATTTCAAAATTCCATCCCGTGCAGTGTTTCAACCCACTCAAACTTGCTGAAACGGTTTAGTTTGTTGTCTCCATTGAAGTGGGATTAGTTTGGATACATTTAATTTATTTCTGGGATTTGTTAATAAATATAGTAACTTTCTCACTTTTCTCAGATAAGCAGACTTTCTGTACATTAAGATAATGAGATATATTCCTTTTTGTATAAAAGGTTACGAATTAAAAAAAAGTAAATTTGAATTAGATTAGTAATAATTTTTTAGTATTCGAGGAAACAATGGACGAGGGATTTAGAATTTTGGAAGCCTTCATTAAGGTGGTAAGTTAAAATGTATTTTCTTTTGTAATATTAATTGTGTGAATTCTGAAAATAACCAACAGGTATCATTACTAATACTAACAGTCTGCTTATTGTATCCTCTTTTAGAACCCCAACTGGGTAGGAGTACCCAAAGTTCTGTTAGGATTACGTGTGCGAGTTCATTAATTTTTTTTATTTTTTATGAACTAGACAAGATTTTTCTGAAATACATACTGTAATTAGTTATTTCATGTAATGGAAGTAAAGCGATTATTTCTTTTACCCTCCAGCTTTCAGATTCTCTGCTTTACTACTACCAATGCTTTCTTCTGTTCAGAAGTTCGAAATAGAGTATCATGGCTAGTTTTAAGCAGATTTGGAAGGCCATGACTATTTGGTTTGTAAGCTTTCGTCAAACCCAGTTCACTGGCACAAAGCTTCTGTCCAAAAGAGAAGTGATGGCTCTCTTTTTCCACCACCATCTGACTGAGAGAGAGATGGTTTGTTAAAGTGCTTCCACCGTAGTGAATGTATTCTGGAGGTATGACGCAGAGCTGAGATTCCTACGTGGCTGAAGAAGCACAGTTCACAAGATCGAGGAACTCTTTGATGAATGGAAAAAACTCAAGAACAAAGCAAACAAGGTGAAAAGGTTGGATACCTTGAAAGCCAGGGAAGGAGAGCTTGAAAGAGAACCTGAATTATCTCTTTGTTGCTGCCCAGGCTGTAACACTGGAGATGACAATCGAAGAGGATAAGGCATTCCTCTTGGTGCAGAGAGAAAATACATCTAGGCAAATTGGGAATGGTGAACACTACTTTGGCCAGAAAGGAGAGGAGGAAGAGGAAGCAAGAGGAAGAAGTGTAGCAACAATGCATCAAAGGAAAACATCAGAAAGAAGACCGAGACAGGACACTGACCCTGACCAGCTCAACTAGTACTGATGGGACTGATACCAACGACAAAGACTTTGCTGTTCCTACTCCCTCCACATTTAAGTCATCTGTGCCCCCGAAGCGAGCTCGAACAACCCTTCTCAGTCCTGGATTGTAGAAACACAGCACCACACTAAAATAACACTTCTCTCTTGACTTCAGCAGCAGATAGTTTGGGTCATGACATCTCAGGCTTGAGTTTGAACCATTCCTCGATTCAGAGGCAGCGAGCAAAACTCTGGGAGGAAATGGCATGGGCAATCAGAGTCATTTGATCCGACCTATCCCTTGACTATCCACTGGAATGGAAAGCTACTTCCAGAAATGACAGAGTGAGACTGTCTCATTCCTTTTCTGTCCAACTCTCTAATGCAAGGGTTACTTGGTATTTTCAATCTTTCATCTACTCAACTGGTCAACTCTGGAACAATCTTCCTCAATCCATCTTTCTTCCTGTCTATGACCTCCAATCTTTCAAATGCAGTGTTCAAACTAGGGGTGCACCAGATATGAATTTTTCAAATCCAGCCAGATATGGCCATATCTATCCGGCCAGATATATATTATTAGGTACCATATTATTTTTACACTCATATTGCTATGTTTTGTTTTGCATTGGGGGCAAGCGCCCCCCCCCCCGCCAAATATAAGATAAATAATAATTTAAGTATATTCAGATGTTTAATTGTTTTGTTCTCTTTCAGGTTCTTGTGTTGTATTAAACATTAAACTATTAAGTATTAATCATGACAAGTTTTGTGTGGTCACTGTATACAATAAATAATCCTAGCGATATCACTGCAAAGTGTAATATTTGCCAAAAGATTACACTAGGCAACAAAGATTTTGTTACAGAAGACCAAATAGGTGCTCCTAGCTAATTTCGGTATGCTGATTTCAAATCTATAATTAGATTTTTTCTATCACGTCTAGATTTTGTGTAAAATGCAAATCACTTTTAGTAAAATTTTCTACCACGTCCAGATTTTGGTTTTAATCGGCTTAATGCCAGTAATATGAAACTTGCTTTTCAAGGTTAAAGCAATTTTTTTTGCCAACTATATACAAATTCGAACAATTTTGATAAATAAAATTTATCCAGAGTTGTTTTTATAGCATTTGTTTTGTACTACGGTGTGTATTTCTTTTTATTTTGCACATCGTAATAATTACTTTCTACGTTTTTTCAGATATTGTATGGTAATTCAAAATGGCATCAAATAGACGTGCTTGTGTAAATCACCCAGACAACTTCTGCTTTGTCTGTGGACAATATACACCTAAGCCACAATGTAGAAACATAACAACAAAGATTAAACTTGCCTACAAGTGTTATTTTGACTGTAAGTTAGGAGACCAACAGAGGGACTGGGCACCACATATTTGCTGTGCACAGTGCAATGCAATGTTAATAGCTTGGATGAATGGTAAAAAAAAGCTATGCCGTTCTCAGTCCCCATGGTTTGGCGTGAGCCGAAAAATCACTTCAATGATTGTTATTTTTGTTTGACAAAGATTGCTGGTTTCACAAAGAAAAACAAATCAAAGATCACGTACCCAAACTGCGAATCAGCAATGAAACCAGTACCACATGATGAAACAAATCCACCACCAGTTCCACCAGCAACGATAACAGACAGCAGTTCATCTGAAGATTCTGCTAGTGATATAGAAACAGGGAAAGATGGCATATATGTTCCAGATGCAAATATTTCCCCACATTTGTTAAGTCAAGAGGAGTTAAATGACTTAGTGCGCGATTTGGAATTACCAAAAGAAAAGGCAGAGTTGCTTGGTTCAAGACTTCAAGAATTTAATCTTCTCCAACCAAACACCAAAGTTTCCCATTTCCGCCATCGCCATTTGCAGTTTTCATCATTTTACTTACAGGAAGAAAACGTTTGTTTCTGCCACGATATCAGTGGTCTGATGCAAGGGATTGGCTGTCGCTATGATCCAAAAGAATGGAGACTGTTCATTGACTCTAGTAAAGCTAGCCTTAAAGCTGTATTACTGCACAATGGCAATGAAAAACCTTCAATACCTGTAGCACATGCCACTGGCCTTAATGAGACTTATGAATCGATGAAACTGCTGCTAAGACTCATCAAATATAAGGACCACACATGGAATATTTGTGGCGACCTTAAAGTTGTATCATTACTTCTTGGGTTACAGTTGGGCTACACAAAGCATATGTGCTTTTTGTGTCTATGGAACAGCAGAGATGACAAGAACCACTACAAAAAACATGATTGGCCATCTAGAACTGAACATCATGTTGGTAAATACAATGTGAAACACCCAGCACTTATTGACCCTCAGAAAGTACATCTTCCACCACTTCACATTAAACTTGGCCTTATGAAAAATTTCGTGAAGGGTATGGATCATCAAGGTAGTGGTTTCCAATATTTAAAGGATAAATTCAAAGGAATATTGACAGATGCTAAGCTAGAAGCTGGAGTTTTCACTGGACCACAGATCCGCAGTGTCATCCACGACTCATCATTTCCATCTAACCTAAATGAGAATGAACTAGGAGCATGGACATCTTTCGTTGAAGTTGTCAAAAATTTTCTTGGAAACCACAAAGCTGAAAACCACCGTAAACTCGTAGAAAACATGCTTAAATCTTATGAAATAATGGGATGCAGAATGTCTTTGAAAATTCATTTTTTACATTCTCATCTTGACTTCTTCCCGGCCAACCTTGGGGCTGTAAGTGACGAGCATGGTGAGCGCTTCCACCAACAGATCTCAGTTATGGAAAACAGATACCAAGGTAATTTCAACCCAAATATGATGGGAGATTATTGTTGGTTCCTGCAGAAGGAGAGCTCATCATCCTACAAGCGACAAAGGAAGAGGACACACCAAAGTTTCACTTAAGAACAGGAATTTGCCTTTCAGTAGTAACAACAAAATACTAACGCGCTTTGGGTGGATGGTTGGGCGCAGGGGTGGTAACTCCGCCAGCGGAATTCCGCTGTCTGTCTTAAGCCAGAATAAAGGAGGAAAGACATCCCTGTTCACTAATTATTTAAGTATGCTTAACATAAAATGTGGCACGGAAAAGTAGCTTAGACGGCTTTCGTAATAGAAGCAGGTGAGAAAAAAAATGAAAAATAGGGGTTTTCGGTTACACAAAATCTGGACGTGATAGAGAAATTTTGATATCAGATCTGAAATCAGCATCAGCGCTTTAGTAGGAATCAGTAGTTCACGTGTCTGTAACAAAAAAAAGTTGAAATTTGTTGCCGTGTGTTATCAAACGTGGGACGGAGAAAGGTGGCCAAAAGTCTTTTAGCACAACACCTCTTCATAATCATTTGAAGATTAATCACCCAAAAGAGTATGTTGAAGCCAAAAACGAAAATGACAAAAACAGGAATAGCTGTGATTGAATCAAAGGAAATAGACACAGATAGAATATGGGCTAGACCATCAACTTCTACTGGTAGTACTCTGAAAGAAAAGAAAATGGACCAAATGAGTAAGCAGATCTCAATAGAGGAAAGCTTTTCATCTAAAAAAATATGGGACATCAATGACTCCAGGTCTGTGATGATTCACCGTAAAATTGGCATGATGATGGCTTTGGACAACCAGCCATTTACTTTAGTTGAAAATGATGGTTTTATTGATCTAATGGCCTACCTCCAACCCAAATATCTCTTACCAAGCAGAAGGTACTTCTCTGATACTATAATTCCTCGTATTTATAATGAGTTCAAGTCTAAAATTGCTCAGATGCTGGAAGAAGTAAAGCATGTCAGCTTTTCTTCAGATATATGGACATGCACAACCTCTCAAGAAAGTTTTATATCATTATCGGGTCAATGGATAGGTAAAGATTTTGAAAGATACGATGATGTGCTACATGCCTCATTTATCAGCAGGGCCGCCCCTTCCATTAGGCGAGGTTAGTAAATGCTAAGGGCGCCAAAGATCTGGGGGGCGCCAGTGCCTCCCGCCCTGTGCATGTTTGATAGTATTATGTAAGAACAACATGAAAAAATAATGAAGGAATGAGAAGCATAGACAAATGATGAAAGGTTGTACGACGTATGTACACCAGTTTAGCTTGACTGATATTTACATAATTTACTTATTCATCTTATTGGGTCATTATAGAACTTTCACTATCACGACCTTTAACCCTTTAGGGACGGGAGTCGTAAATAAGCGATTTAAAAATGTTGCGCGCACAGACGGGAGTTGTCAATAAGCGACTCGGCTTATTTACGGCCTAATATGAGTTCCGGGAGTTGTCAATAAGCAAATAACTGTTTTTATGTGACATATGCCCTTCTTGCTTGGAAAAAACAGTAGATATGTCCTTTTTGCACGCATATTTTAGCACTTTTGAGCGTTCTGATTTGTTACTACATATGTGGATATGCCTCGCTTTACTCGCTGTTTTGATTGGTCATGACACTTTCTTGAACTGTGAAATGATTTTATAATTTTATAATAAATGTATGTATTAGCAAATTAAAATAGATCAGTGTAAGGCAAATAGTTTCTTCAATATGGTACCTTGATTACTTTGTGGGCAAACCCAATCGTGAAGTGGGAGGTGGGTGGGGGCGCCAGCTGCAGTCCTGCTAAGGGCGCCAAATAGGCTGGTGCCGGACCTGTTTATCAGGGTCGCATACTGGCAAGAATATATCTGAAAAGTTTCGCTCTATGTGGGATAGTTGAGATCTTGATGCAAATAAGAGGAATTTATTGGTGAGGGATGGAGCTAATAATATTGCTCTTGGTAGTGACCTGGCTGAAATACCTTCAATACACTGCAGCATTCATTTACTCCAACTGGTTATTAGTGACTCAATTATGGTTCAGAGGAGTGTAATTGATATCCTTGCAAAGGGCCGCCACCTTGCAACTCACTTTAATCATTCTCCTTTGGCCTGTAACAATTTCAAACACATTCAAGTGCAGCAAAATCTTGAGCCTCTCCTATTGGTTCAAGATGTCCCAGCACATTGGAACAGTGCATATTTGATGCTAGAAAGATTATATAAATTAAAAATTCCAGTGCAACTGTATTTAGCTGATCGTAGTGAATTACCGACCATCACATCCTTCGAGTATACACTGATACGAAATCTCCTTAAAATATTAAAACCATTCTTCCAACTAACTCAGGAAATGAGTTTGGAAAAATCAACTTTGTTTTCTGTAATCCCAAGCATTGTCGGAGAGTAATGATGGGAAGTCTTTGAACATAATGAAAAACAGGGCTTATGTGACTGTGACTGCAATAGATCCGTAGTATAAGTTATCTTTCTTTCAACAAGATCAAACAGAGCAGGCTAAATCCTGGCTAATTGAAGAAGTCATAGGTATTGAAAATGATGAAGGTGGTAATGATTCTAATGAAAATGAAAGTGAAGGTGAAGGTAATGAAAGTGGAAATGAAAGAAGCTCAAATTCCAGTTCTCCTATGCAAAAGAGGAAAGACGAAGAGGACATTCTTGAAGCGTGTTTTATGGAGATCACAAAAGGAGAGCAATCTGGGGAAGTAAGTTACAAGAGAAGAAAGTTTGAAAAAAAAGACTGCTCCTGTTCTACTGATTGCAGGGGTGTTAGACCGATATGCATCTGAACCTCTTGTAGATAGAAAATGCTGTCCAGTTCAAATTTGGAAGCAGGAGGACCGATTTCCTCTCCCTAAAACTATTGTTTCAAAGCTTCTCTGCACACCCGCATCCTCTGTATTTTCAGAGAGAATGTTTTCTGAATATGGAAATATCTATGAAGCAAGGTGATCCCGAATATTGCCTAAACGAGGAGAAATGCTCTTGTTTCTGCACCACAATGGAAAAAAGTTCTAAATCACTGTTGTCGAGTTTTTTATTCTGAAGACCTTCAGGCTGAATGGCAGCATCTGACCTACACAATACTGCCCCTCCATTCATTGATTTTATTCCAGGCATTTTATATTGTATTCAATGTATTGTTTTACATTTGTCAAGCTTGTAATGTTTTGTATTGTTTTGAAAATAAAGGAAAAAAAGGAGAAAAAAGAATGGAAAGCAAGTGCAGGGGTCTAGCAATATTTTACTCTTTTTAAAAAATTTAATGCCTAGACGTTTTTATAAAAAGCTCTGATTATATTAATAGAACTGTAATCATTAAGGATGGACAGATGTTTTATTTATTCTTGTCATCAGTATTGTGTTGATTTAATATAAAAAGTGTTGCTGGACTGGTTTAGGGGTGGGCCCTGGAGGGCTTTCCATTTTTTTTGTATATAAAATATTATTTGTAAGGTGTTATCATATTATGGCATATTTTCATACAGGTGTTAATTTTCTAATGTCTTGGCCTATATCCGGCATATCCAGCCAGATACCAGATACCGGGTATTTCGCAATATCCAGCCAGATATCATATCCAGTGCACCCCTAGTTCAAACATCTCAAAAACCCTGGAACTTAATTTTGGTTCGCTTACTCCTCTATGGGTGGACGTTTTTGCGGGCACTCACTCTTGGCCCCTCCTTCCTGCATAAAAAAACATAAATATTGCTTTTTAGTAAAGGAATTATTTCAATATACATACAAGTATCCAGATGTTTCCAAACTTTTAAGACTCATGAACACAATAAACCACTCTAAAGCCACAAAATAAAAAAGAAATTATGCATGACTTTTAATATAAAGAAGAACAATGTGTTAATATCATAACATCACAGTGCACTCAAGTCAACTTGAAAATAGTGATAAATTTGAGAAATCTAAGAATTAATTCATCATAACTGTATGAGACACGATACAACTCATCACTTACTGGACAAAACACTATAGCTATAAGAAAAAACTCAGAAGTTAGACTAGATGAGACAAGAATGCACGACTTCAAATGAAAAGCAGGAAAGCACAGAACAAACATTAGCATGGTAAGAAGTTAGAATGTTTTACAGGACCTTCTCATAAAGGAGTTGTTAAAATGTCAGTTTTACTTTCAACTCCTTAATTTGATACTAATCAAACATTATTTCAAGGTAGAGAAACTAAGTCCCATTACCTGATTTGAATATTTAAATTCATTAGAAGACGTTTATAATGTTATACATTAATTTAACTTTCTACTATTAACACTTACTAAAAAAACACCACCACATTTTCACATCAAACAACTTTAATATGTGGAGTATTTGACTAAAATGACTAAAGCATTTTGGATAATGCTTTAAAAATTATTTATTTTAAAGGATAGCTAAACTAAAAGTCTGATTATCAATTCAGGTTTTTGTTTAAATGCAAAAATTTACTTTAATTCAGTTCTAAGAATAATAAAATATAAGAGAATCAACCTCGCCCGTTTAAGAATAAATCAGAGCTCCCACAGACCACACCCTCACAAATCTCATCTGTACACTGAATGGGAAATGTATTTTGATGTTATAGCGTGCTATTTTTATTTTCCCAATGTTCATTCAGAATATAAATTAGACATTTCTGAAGTCCTGATTCCTGAATCTTTTAGCTACTTTCATTAAGAACTACAGTAATTTTAAGGTTTAAATTATAGTTCCTTAAACTTAAAATAATTAAGTTCTAGACCATTAAAAGTATCAGGTTCTAATCTAATTTACCCCCTAAATCATAACTAATTACAATCTATAACCATGTTTCTCAAATGGTGGGTCACGACCCGGGATTTGTTTACCCCTGTAGTAGTGACTTGTGCGCAAAAAAAAAAAAAAAAAAAAAAAACCTGCTTCATGAATTTGTTTACCCCTGTAGGATGATAAGGGGTTGCGCCAACCTAAGACCCTGACACGGGGGGGTCGTAGGGAAAATCTGGCTGAGAAACAGTGATCTATGAGATATCCCACCCAAGCGAATTCTTATTATAATCTGACTTACATTGGGGCACCTGAAATCCCAACTCGAGCACCCACTGCTGCAGTGTCCTGATGAAAGCTGCGAGGGCATTACCTCCATTTAACGAGGCGGCAACAGCGAGATAGGATCCATCGAAATAGGGGATGTAATCAATGGGGTAGGGGGAAGAGGAAGGTTGGGTTGGGAGCTTAAAATCCTGCAGAAGAGCAGAGGGAGGTAAATGTTCAAAAATGTTATAAAGCAATAAAATGAAAAACCAACATTTCTATAAGTAAAAAGGATAAAGGCGACATACCAATCGCTTACAAATTAAAAATTATTTAAACACACAATGCTAATTACCGTAACTACAAATAAAAATATGTAGTCATCATAATGAATCAGATAAATGGCAGCACAATTTATAGTTTTATAAAGGAAATGCTAAATCAAATAATGAGTCATCAACAAAACAAATGACAAATGCTTGTAATAAATGTGTATATTTTCCCATTCTATCATTGAATGCAAAGAGAATATAGTACTGGGGAATGAATAATGAGGGGAAAAAAGAGCAATCTACTGAGATAGACATACAGAAGAATGGGTTCAATAAAGGCATTAATAAATGTGTTTATATGAAATGATAAAACCAAAAATCATGTATATAACTTCTTGTTGAAGATATTCCAGAGAGGGGCCCTGTAAGCACTTGGAGAGGCCTATTTGTGGCAAATGTTTTTTAATGGCTGTTGCACTGCTTACTTAAAACTATTAAAGTATTTTATTAAAAGAACTACCTACCTTTCATTCAGTCTACATAAATTTACTTACCTGACATAGTTTAAAACATAACTGAGCAGAAGTAGAAATATTAAGCACAGCATCTGTTTCAGATTTCAACAATGGAAGTACAGAACACTGCAAGTCACCTGTAATAAGATATTACTAAAAACACATTAACAGACAACCGAAACAAAAATCCTTATAAAGATACAAACTATATACTAGTCCACACATGAATTACCATGTTACATGAATTAGCTTCATTAAAGTAATAGCCTACCTAGAGATGCTAACACTGGTGTGTCCTTTGGTATCCCATACCAAGAATTAACCAACTTCCCAGCATATTTTCCTGAGGATATTACATCTGGAAGAAAGTTGAGTTGGAGTCCAGCCTCAGAAAGCTGGTCAATATTCCATTCCTTGAAAAAAACATAAGTGAAATTACACAAACTAGGCTATTCAGATTTTAATGTTTTTAGGAAAATGCTATTAGTTACCCACTTTTTGAAGAAATATAACGTCTACAATAAAAAAACTTGTGTAAAAAGTGTATGTATTGTATGTATTAGTGGCGTGCAGTCAGGGTAAGTGGTGCATGCACCACCTACCTAGTTAAAGGTGAAATTCCAAAGTCAGTATATTACTACAGTAATCAAAATCTAATATAAAGTTATGATGCTTGTATAATGTGTGTGTGTGTGTGTGTGTGTGTGTGTGTAGCCACCACTTACCCTGTGGACACACCCACTGCACACCACTGGTATGTATGTATATTAGGGTGGTCCATAAAATCAAACTTTCAATTTTCCCAGCTCCCACCCACCTAATCTGTGTCACTATAGCAGAAAATAAATTGTGAAAAATTTCATTCACATTGGTGCATAATTAGTGGTCACTCATGGGGTTATATGTTCTTCTCTGAGTCACTCATGGGGTTATATGTTCTTCTCTGAGTCACTCATTACTATGATATATTACAGGTACTAATTAATGCCATTTTCTGCTCTTTCACAGGCTGGTGTGTTAAATATAGCTATATGAAATAGATTTCAATAGATATACCATACATTGGTTTATACTGGTTACATTTACTTACAGTGATCGTCATGTCAAAAACCATGTGGTTTTTACTAGTTGGACAAACCAGACCAAAAGATTTTAGGCAGTAAACTGCCTTCAAATGGCCAGGTCCTAGATGTTTTTTTGCACCATCATGTTGTGAATAAGAAAACACCAAATAAAGCACTGAAGTAGTGTTGGAGGAAGTTCTCTTATTTTGGGAGAGCCCACATACCAACATGCCGGAAGGACCACTGTTTGCAGAAGCTTTTGGTCTTGTTCAAAGAGTGGCAGGCTTTGAAAAAGAACAAGGGAAGGCAAAATCCAAAACAAGACATCTTTCAAAAGCAAGCTGAACAGTTTGTTCAATATTGCACATGGAAATGCTCTCCAGATGATCCAGTTTCAAGATCATCATGACTTCCTTCTCACTCAAAGAGAGCCTGGTCAGCATGGCACAATGAGCTCCATTGACAAAAAATTGGCAGAGGAGCAGAAGGTTGCAAAGCAGAAAGCAGAGGGAGATGTCTAAACGAGGAAAGCAATTGACATCCCAAACAGCCGAAGTTGCTTCTTCAAGCTCTGCCACTGGAGGTTGTCCTTCTTCCCCACCAAAAGAGAACACTCCAGGCAAAGAATATTTTCAACTCAGAATTATCTTCAGCCTTAGACATGATGGGGGTGAGAGACCAGATGGCACTTTACATTGTATCGAAAGCAGCTCACAGCCTTGGCCAAGCTTCTGCTAGACCTTACCAACAACGAGCAGGTAGACCAGCTTCCCATCTTAGTGTCCACTTTAGATGGCAACTGCCAGCTCATGGGAGTGCCAAAAATAGCTTCAGGAAGTGGGCAACAGCAGGCACAAGCTGTGTTCTATCTCTTGTAACTTCGAGGACTAAGTGAAAGAGTGGTGGGGATGTGTTTCGACACTGCCACTGCTAACACTGGCCATCACTCAGGATGTTGCTTGCTCCTAGAACAGAAGTTGCAGAAAGAGCTGCGCTACCTTGCATGCAGGCATCAAATCATGGAGCTAGTTGTCACCGCCACATCCACGACGTGTCATGACACAATTTCTGGTCCTAAAGTTCTGTTATTCAAGAGATTCCAGCAACAGTGGAACTACATCAACAAAAGCAAGTCTAAAACAGGTGTTGACAACCCCACTGTTGGTCCATCCCTATTACCAGTCAAAGAAGAAGAACTGAAGTTCACCAGACCAAATCCAGCAAAAAACGTACTGAGATGATTACAAGGAATTTCTGGACCTCACCATTGTCTTTCCTTGGTGGAAATCTTGAATCACCAATTCAATTCAAGCACCCAGGTGCAATGCATCACGCTCACTGGATGTGCAAGGTCCTGTATTCTATCAAGATGTGGATGTTCCAGGAGCAATTGCAACATCTCTCACAAAGAGAAAACATGCTTGCAAGATATGAGCATCTTCGCTGTGACAGTCTACCTGAAGGCATGGGTCACTGCTCTGATGGAATTATTGATGGAATCATTGAGGTCGTATTCACAGCAGAAGATCTCCAAAGCAACCAGTCAGAAGTTGGCAGGACAGCTTTGGTACCTCTCTGAGGAAATGATTCCATTGGCCTTCTTTGATGCCAATGTTCCATCTGCAACAAAACGTCGGATGGTCGCAGCCCTATACAAGAAACAGGGTGGAGAGCAGATTTCAAAGCATGTCAACCCGCCTCTCAGTTCGTCTTTGGAGAGCCTTGTGAGGAAGAATTTGATGAGGTTCTTCGAACAACTGCAATTGTATGCAGATTTCTTGAACAAAGTTCCAGATGAACGGGGAAAAAATTTAGTAGTTTCAGGCAGTGCTTAGGGTTGTGGAAAACCTCAGGGTGGTGAATGACCATGCTAAGCGAGCTGTGGCCCTCATCCAACAGTACAGCAGTTGCCACACCAAAGACAAGGAGCAGCTGCAGTATCTGCTGCAAGTAGTGTTGGAGCACCGCCGGAAGTTTCCAGATGCCAGAAAAAGCTCTCTGACTGGGCAACAATGAGTGGTTGCCAACCATGACACCCTCATCATAAAATGGATAGCACTCATCCATCAGCTTGTGGCTCGGGGGGGGGGGGGGGGGGGGGGAGATGCAGAGGCAGTGGAGCTGTAGTGCATACCATATATGAAAATTTACCTGCAACATTTTCTCACAGAACCTCAACTTCAGTGGGTGGGAGCAAGGAAATATTAAAAAGAAAATTTCCCTATATAATTATGGACCACCCTAATATTACGTGTGTGTGTGTGTGTGTGTGTGTGTGTGTGTGTGTGTGTGTGTGTGTGTGTGTGTGTGTGTGTGGTTTAACCTCCTCAACATCTAAGGTTATATAACAGAGGGGACCTACAGCTTTATGTGGGATTCAAACCACAGGTTGCTACATAATCTGGATGCAGAGGATGATCCCCCATCCAACTACTACACAGACCAATGTCTCTTAACTTCATTATCAACGAGAAGCAGTGTTACAACACTGGCCACAATGTAGTTCATATCTATCTATCTATCTATCTATAACAGCAAAATCACGAGGCATGGATTTTGCATCTTATTCTGAAGTTCAGCACAAGACATCCTAATTTAATCATGCACATATGTGTGCACACGCATTTTCAAATTTTTAACTGTGAATGGTGCCATCTAACAAAACCTTCACTACATACTTTTTTCCATGACAGTTAATAATTTAATTAAAAATAACGCAATATATGGACACACACACACACACACACACACACACACACAACACACACACACACACACACACACACACACCTCCATTTATCTATCTTTTATAAAAATCTACAAATCAATTTTTCATTTTAGAATTTATTCTGTATCACTACTTATTCTTTCCACATCCAATATTTTTTAACAGTACATCTTTCCTGAAAATTGTCATCTCTCTTCCATACTGAAACAGTTCTGCTTTTCAAGTTGCTCACCTAAAGCTCTGAAAGAAAACTATCAAGGCCAAAACAAGCCATGCATTAGATTTCTTTTCATGCAAACTTCATTCTGCATCTTAATATGAGTAGTAATTGTTTAACTACATTCATAACATCTAAGGCATATGACAGAGGTTTCTGCATCTACAAATATTTCTTTCCAAACAGATTTCACTACTGTCATAACTTGTTCACCTTGTCTCATTGTTTTAAACTTCTAATTATGCCTCTACCTCTTATCAATCAGGCCCCAGGTAGTTACATTCTTTTACAACCTTTAAAAAATATCCCACATTACTACAAGTAGACTTATCCTCTCAATAATGAAAACTAACTTTTATTTACATTAACTTCACCATTTTCCTTATTTTTTCAAGTTCTCATTCATCCAGAACTACCATACAGTGACAGAGCTGTCATGTGTTCCCCTTCTAAAACCATATTTACTTATTTCCCTTAGCAGTTTCCTTTTCACTCCATACATCACAACCATGGAAATATGAAACTACCATCATGATATCCTACAACCTTGTCTTGCAAAAGTTAATCACTTAAGTTTAAGTCAAACATAAAGACATTATTCAAAGAATAATTAACTCTCTGCAGTTGTTATATGGAGAAGTCATTTTATTTGACTTCTCCATATCCAAGCACGATGCAAGACTTTTTAACTTTTCATTTTAGTTTCTCAATTAGGATGCTTATTAAAAGCATATTAGATCAATAACAAAAAATGTTTCAGTCGATTGTACACTAACCATATTGTATTTTCCAACTAAAAGCTATGACAATTATCAAAAATTTTTGGCAAAATAAAATAAAATTATGTAAATAATTTTGAAATTTTTAAAATTCATTGGGTGCCAAATACACTATCATTTCAAATACAAATTCCTTTTCTATTAAATTAATTTTCCAACCAGTTTTGAATTGCTGCTGAAGTCTGAAATCTTTGGGTTTTCTTCCATAACTGCACATTAATATTCCTAATTACACTGTAACTGGTAGATACTTTAGAATTCATAATTACTCTAACTGACATTTTATGTAATTTAAATACCAAGTTTTTTAATGCTACTGGGGGAAAAATATACAAATACAAAAATTACAGGACAACTTAGATTTACAGCACACATACAAATCAATAGAATTATACAACATCTGCACTACCAGAAGTCAAAACAGAACAAACTGAGGGTTTTGTCAGATTGCTTTTCACTCTCCCAACAATTTTCTCAAACTAATAGTAATAATAAATAAATGGGCTACCTGAGTTTATGGGTAGAGAAAAAGTGTTAATTTTCAAGATGTAATCAATAACCTATTAATATTTAGAGCTACACTACAGCCAATGTCATGACACCACTTCCCATCAATCAGCAAAGTTAAGCAACATTGGGTCTGGGTAGTAGTTGGGTGGGTGACCATCTTCTGCATCCAGATTATGTAATAACCTGTGGTTCTGACCCCACATGAAGCTGTAGGTCCCCTTCATCATATGATCTTAGGTGTTATGAAGTTGGTAAAATAAAATTTTAAAAAAATCCAACCTCTTTTTCAGTGTTTAAGTATCCCCATGAAGCAGCATTTTGGACTGACATTGTAGGTTTATCCAAACCACAAATCATTGCAACCAAAAAATCATGGATTGTACCAGCACGATCATACCTGATTTGGGGAAATTTTCATACTTAAGTATCTGAGTGTGTAATTAATAAGATTTATGAGTCAGCATGATTAAAGGTAATTCATATATCTATGCATTTATCATGTATTTTACAGTTATCCAAGTGTCATAACACAGTATTGTATGCCAAGTCAGGCTTGTTTAATATTACTATATGCATAATGATCAATTCATCTAACTGCTTACTGAGTCATCATCTCTGGCTTATTCCTTGCAAACCATATAAGTGTCGCACATCCATATCCTGAGGCCAGTGCCAAATGAGAGGAGGGGACCGGAAGCTGTCCAAGGAACTCTGTTGTACATCTGCCATCTTGCCATGTATATAAATTGCTCACTTCTTTCATCTCATACCTATCGATATGTAAACCAGGTTTACAGATGCTTTATTGATACCTACAATAAAATTAATACTCAAAAGCCCTCAAGAATGGGTTCACTGACCAAACACATACAATTAAAGTAGTGTATTAAAGCTTTCAGAATACACAATAAAGAACTTACACTCATAAGTTAATAGTCACCATTTGTAATACAAAATTCACTGTATTAATACAGTCATCATCTGTAACAAATTTGCTCGAGTTCAAAAATAATTTTTTTTTCAAATTTCAAAAAATTTGCATACTGACTACAAATTATTTAACCTTCACAAATAGGCAATAAATAGAATAATATACAGGGCGTTCATAAAAGATCTGAATTATTTGATTCGTTAATATTTTTCATACTAAATAAGATATAAAGCATGAAGCATGTGTAAGTGATAGAGCAACTAATAAAGTTTTTTTTTTGTACAAGACCAAGGTTGTCAACATCCATGAGCTACGAATCAGGATCAGGGATGCAATAGCGATGATCGATGCTGGCATGCTTAAATGCACATAGCGAGAAATTGAATAACAATTGGATCAGTGTTGGGCACTAAAGCGTTAATCCGATAACAGTTAATTAACAAAGTTAACTTTTTTAACGGACTATTAATGGAAGTTAATTTCCATTTATCGTTATCGGACCAGTTAACTTCTGATAACTCGATATTTAGTCTGTTAAAGTCTGTTAACACGTTAACTGCGAGGAGTCATTCACGGAAGATCACCGCTCCGCGAATGAATTCAAACTGCCATAACTTCAGTCTGCCAATTCCGTCCTCTGCCACAGTGGAATGGCTCTTCTCTCTCGGCAAGGACATCCTGAGGCCCAAGAGGTCAAGACTGGCAGTTGGGCCTAACTTTGAGAAGTTGGTCTTTCTGAAGGGCAACCAGCACATTGTGTCATAGTCTTTAATAAATGTGCCTAAAATTTAATTTTACCTTTCAGTTCCCGCCATAATAATTCTCTGGTAAATTAAAATTTAGTTAATGGTTAGTGGTTACAAGGGTTTCAAAACATGTAATCAGTACATTTTTTTATTAAAAATAAAAAAAAAGTTATTAAGCAAAAAAGTTGCAAAACTTGATAAAAATACAGTTAAATACCTATTTATTGTTGGATTTTGCATAAATAAACATTTTCTATGGGTTTTAAAGCTGTTTTCCTTGATTTTTTTAAATGTTAGTAAAGAAATAGTTATCGTTAACGGATTATCGTTAACTTCCATTAACTTTGTAGTAAAATTATCGGATTATCGTTATCAGAGTTAAAAATTGGGGTTAACGGATTATTGTTATCAAAGTTAACTTTTTGGTTAACGATGCCCACCACTGAATTGGATGTTGTACGGGCAACCAATGGCGCACACGTTGAAGTTTCTTAAACATGTAAGTAAAACTTTTGTGCAGAGTCACATGGACAACTTGTTTCTTTGTATGTTATTGGGTTATCACATTAATAAAGATTGAAATCATTCAGATCTTTTATGAACACCCTGTATTTCCAAGTTAGGATATTTTTCTTAAACATTACAACAGCAATGACAAAAATGTTATAAGGAAAATAGTTTCAGCATTAAAAGAAATGGTAAAGTACAACTGCAGCCACGTATGATGATATTTTTTACACAGAAATATCCAAGATTAATACCATATTTCCCAGCCCATATGATGCTATTTTTTTTCTTAAAAAAAATTTCCCTAAAAACACCCTGCATCTTACCAGCCAAAGGTCAAGTTTACAGTAGGAAGTTCCAGTCCTAACATGACCCCAGAGATGTCAAATACAATCCCCACATGACCCAGAAATACAATAATTCCTCAGTATTTGCGAAGGTTAGGTTCTTAAAAATCGTCGCGAGTGTTGATCTCGTGGATGTTGAACATATAAACTTATGGAAAAATAGGGTTAAGTTCCCAGCTCCTCTGAAAATCCCTTTTTCCCCCCCTAATTTAGCCATAAATGCTGAAAAAAACACCAATTATGTTAATAATTATATAGATTAATACTAAATAGAATTAAAAGAAACAAAACAAAAAACATTGTATGAAATCATTTTCTACCACTACCAGCAAAATACCGTCAAAATCATGAAAGTAAACACAAAGTTCAGTGCAGACAATGCGTCGCTAACAAAGGCAACTCAGTGACTGACTCGCTCTCGCTCGCACGTGGGGAGAAGCAGCTGCGGGAGGATGGACCCACATTTAGTACACTTTTGCGCATCGGCCAGATGGCAGCCAATTTGAATCACAAATAGGTGGTCTTTCCCTCGCAGATGCTGATTTAATGGTTACTATTATTCTCTCGCGAATAGGCGGTCTTGCATATGTCGGTCACGCGAATACGGAGGAATAACTGTACTTATACTATGGCTTATATAATGAGAAAGTAATTGTAGACTTAAAATTTGTATGATGATTAGCTTAGAAATATTACTGGGCCATAATTCCTATACTTATGGAACATTATCCTGCTTACCACTGGCACTAGGCCACCATTTGCAGGAACATTGTAGTGGTCACCAATGCCATCTACATGCAGGTGAACCAGCTACCGTAATAGCTTGGAGGTACTGTATTGCTTTTACAACTGAAGTCTCAATACCATTGCTCTGAACAAATGTTCATTCTATAGCACAGATACTGTCATTCTGCATACAGCTGCTGTTTAGTGTTGACCTGCACTTTTACCCTCTTAGTATCAGTACCGCAGAATGGCATCAAAGCAGAAGAGATTTCTCAGGTTTTGAGGAAGACTAAATGAATGAAGTGATGTGTTTGTTCAGTTACTTTATTGTTTCTATTCTTCTATGTTCTGATAATAAAATAATTTTGTTCACTTTGATCATGTTTATTGTGGGGGTGGTAGGGTTCTTGTGGCATGGCAAGAGTAGCCAATCCAGACAGACTTCACAGACTATGTACGGTATATTTTTATAGTATATGTATTAAATTATGCACAATACAGTAATAAAATTTTAAAATAGGTAAACCAATAAGAATTATGGTACAATATGAGTAGCTAAATAAAATTATTCACTAAATACAAAATGTTGTCATGATTTTCCTGGGGGTGGTATGTGCATCAAAGCAAAAGTAGTTGAGTCAAAACGTAAACAATGCCGGTAGTCAATGATGCAGGCCAAAAACTTATGCTATTAAGCTTTCAAAATATTTTTTTCCCAAAATAACCTTAGTTATATTAGGGTGCATCTTACTGGCCAAAGCATCCTATGGGCTGAGAAATATGGTACTTTACCTAAACTTTCTTTAATTCTAGCATCATATTGACACTAACTGTCTCAAAACTTATGACATAGTACTCTGACTTTCATTAATGACATTAACAATGACATGAATTCTACTTAACTTTATTACCTGCTAGTTTGATAATTATATTGAAGTATACTATGCTATATCACCTTTCTGAATCTGGCCTTTTTTCCCAAGCAGCTCCTTGTTTCCATAGCATGCAACCATGCATCTGTCCACACACACCAATGCGTTCAATCTTCCGAAGATTATCTCTTGGTAGGCGAGACACACACATTTGGAAAGCCGACAGAATCCTGGGAACATCCTGCTTATTTCCTTCAATCCCTGTTAACATAGCATATCTACTTTAAAGCAGTGTGTGTGTGTGTGTGTGTGTGTGTGTGTGTGTGTGTGTGTGTGAAAATTATTTCACGAAAGTAACACGTGAAAAATATTTATGATGAATAAAACCACGAAGGAAAGGATGTCATTAGACGAAAGCGCTTGAGCACCTTTTTGTGTTTCCTTTCCTTCGTGGTTTTATTCATATATATATATATATATATATATATATATATATATATATATATATATATATATATATATATATATACAGGGTGGGCCGTAAGTTTCCATACATAGGAAAAATAAACATTTGTTTATGGACAACCATTTTTATTTATATAATATGCTCTACATGGTTGCCATTGTTTTGAAAACACATTTCAATACGTGTTCCCCACTGTTGATGAACACGCATTAGCACAGTTGACGTTATGCTTGTAATGGCGTTGGTGATACGTTCCTTTAGATGATTTATGTCTCGTATCTTTTCCTGATACACCATGGCCTTCAAGTGCCCCCAAAGATAGAAATCAAGGGGGGTGAGATCTGGGGATCTGGGAGGCCACTCCACAGGACCACGCCGACCAATCCAAGCATCCGGAAACTGCTGATCCAAATACCGACGCACGTGAAGACCATAATGAGGTGGAGCTCCATCTTGCTGGAAGTAAACTGGGAAGTTACCTTCCTTGTTTAGCAGGGATGGGAAAATCTCTTCTTGCAACATGTTAAGATACCTTTCGGCATTAAGATTTCCACTGACAAAAATTGGTCCAATAATTCTGTCACCCCATATCCCGGCCCACACCATCACTTTACCGGCACCTTGCATCTTCATCGGACTCAGCCAGTTAGGGTTAGCATTACTCCAGTAACGTATGTTTTGCCGATTAACCTCTCCATTGACGTAAAAATTTGCTTCATCAGTAAACAAGATCTTAGTTGAAAAGTTTGCATCCTCGTTCACTTTGGTTAATGCCCATTCACAGAATTCCATCTGTCTATCCGGGTCGTCTTCACTCAAATGCTGTGCCATATGCAATTTGTATGGATGCCATTTGTTTGCTTTCAAAATGCGCCTGATACTCGATCTGCTGACACCACTTTCTGCAGACAACCGTCGTGTACTTTTTCTGGGACTCCGTGTAAGCACTGTAAGTATCGTAGCTGTTGTCTTCATCGGTGGCTGTACGTCTTGGACCACTTCGCGGTTGATCTGCAACATTTCCAGTTTTCTGAAACTTGTTAATAAGTTTTGCCACAGTGTCGTGTGTGATGTTCGTTCCATGTTGTCTGTTAAAGTTCATTGCAACCATGCGACTGCTTCCCGACCCAGCCACAATTAAAAAAAGATAGTGAGCTCCATATTACTAAAGCAGACAAGGCTAACACCTTAGTCATTATGGACAAAGTGGATTACATTGGAAAGATGAATGAGCTGCTTCAGGACCCCGCCACATACGTGAAACTTAGGAAGAACCCACAGGATGATGTCATCAAATCATTCAATAGTGGCTTGAAACGCATTCTCAAAGATCATAAGGATTTAATTCCCCTTTTTTTGTCCACTTCACCTGCTCTGCCTTATCTTTATGGTCTTATTAAAACCCACAAACCGGGTAACCCTATGCGCCCTATTATTAGCTCGGTGGGCTCTATTACCTATAAACTCTCCAAATGGCTTGTTAATGTTTTGTCCCCCATTCTTGGAACTGTCTCTGATTCACACGTAAAAAATTCCATGGATCTCACTGAAAATTGAATAATGTTCGCATTAATACCAACGATAGATTGATCAGTTTCGACGTTTGTTCATTGTTCACAAAAGTGCCGATTGATGATATGCTTGACTTTCTCGCCAGAGAATTACATAATTATGATTTACCATTACCTGCACACACTGTTTTGGAGCTTATTAAGCTTTGTATCAAGGATTGTAAATTCACTTTCAATGGCGAGCATTATCAACAAGTTTTTGGGATGGCCATGGGCAACCCTTTGTCGCCCCTTCTCTCCAATATTTATATGGAGTTTTTTGAAATTACTTACATTCCGAGAATCCTGGGGGTTGGCATCCCTTGGTTGCGGTACGTCGACGATATTTTGTGTATCTGGCCCATGAATCGTGACCTGGATGACTTCCTCCTTCAGTTAAATGACCAAGTCCCCTCCATTAAATTTACTTTAGAAGTGGAACAAGACAACTCAATCCCGTTTTTGGATGTGCGTGTTCATAGGGATAGCCCGGGTTTTAAGTTTAGTATCTATCGGAAAAAAAAAACAATTTGTCCTACGTACACTTTTACTCTGGACATGACACCCCTATTAAAAAGGCCATATTTTCCTCAATGTTTCTCCGCGCTCTTAGGATCGCCAGTCCGGAATACATCGATGCCGAATTGGAAAATATCAACGGTATTGGAAGTGAGTTGTGTTACCCATCTGCGTTCATGGAATCTTGTCTTAATAAGGCTAAACGAACCTTCTATCGTGTGAATAATAACACTCGCACCTTGTCAAAGAATATTTTAGTACTTCCATTTTTCCTGGGCTTCTTAGGCATTGCTAATGTACTTAAACTTTTGGATATCAGTGTAGTTTTTTCATATAACAATATTGTGAAAAACATCATAGTAAAAAATAGCCCTACCAATAATTTAGGCATTATCTATAAAATTGGGTGTAAGCAATGTGATTCCTTTTACATAGGTCAGACGGGAAAGGATTTGCAAACGCGTGTAAAACAGCATCAATATTCCGTTAGAACGGGACAGTTGTCCAGTGCCCTTTTTGTCCATTTGTCAGAGTTATCCCATTGTATTGATTGGAATAATGTTTCAGTTTTGTTTCACTCTAGCAACATTGTTAATAGAAATATTCTTGAGTCGGCTATAATTCAACTTACAAATAACCTTAACATGAGTAAAGGTCTGTTTCAACTTGATCCCGTTGCTCTGAATTCCTTCAGAATGGATTTAAACAAAAAGGGCAGGTTGTTAAATCTTTGGTAAAAAATTTGTTTTTGTCTGTTGTTTCCCTTACAATTTTATTTTTCAATTTTTTGCTGTATGCGTGTATGTGTATGTATGTATGTGTATGTGAGTATGTGTGTGGTCATTGCAGTTAAATGTGTTTGTATGTATATGTGTGTATATGTATGTATGTATGTGTGTATATGTATGTATGTATGTATGTATGTATGCAGTTAAATATATATATATATATATATAATATATATATATGTGTATGTACCTTACCTTACCTTACAACCTCACAAAGGTTCTGCGGGATGATTTCTCATTTCGTGAAGGTCAAGCTTGTATAATATATATATATATATATGTGTGTGTGTGTGTTTGTATATATGTGTGTATATGTATATATATATTTGGTTATGCGGGTATACATGTGTACGTGTATTATTTGTAATTTTTTCAATTTATATTTATTTTTATTTCTTTATTCTTTTGCGACCTACCGTTTTCTCAGACAATAATTATAAAAACAAATTTGGTAATTTTTTTCCCTTATGCATATATATTCTGTATATATTGCGTTTATATTTCGTATATATACCGTATATATGTTGTATATATATTTTATTGTTCTTTATATATCATCTAGGCATCATTTTGTTTTCCAATTTATATTTACTTGTACTTTTTATTCGTTTGTGACTATAATATGCATATGTGGTAATTTTTCCCTTATAAATTGGTGTGCCTCTCTTAAAATTTATCTTTCAATTTATTATTATTATTTTTTATTTTTTTAATAATTAATGTTTATTTCTTTATTTTTTTGTGACATATATATCAATTTGGCAGCATCTATTAAATCGATTGTAAAACTTCCCTCTTGAGCTTGAATTGGTAGACTCCACTTACAATATTTATATTTATTTTTATTTCTTTATTCTTTTGTGACCTGTTCCATAAAAAAGCCATTTGAATTTATATTGAAGGTCGGCCAAAGTGCTAAAAGTGTCTTTATATATATATATATATATATGTATATATATATATATATATGTATGTATATATATTTATGGTTTTTTTTATTTGCCTGTTTATTTCTTTATGATTATTTAGGCTGTGACATATATATCACTAAGGCACTATTTTGTAATTAATTTTTTCTCAATTTATATTTATATTTATTTTTATTTCTTTATTCTTCTGTGACCATATAAATGTTGGCTCCTCCCACAATTTTTTCTATGCTTACTATATATGTATATATGTATATATATATATATATATATATATATGTATATATATGTGAATATGTATGTATGTATGTTTATTTTTGTAACCTATATATTGCCTTGATCTGTCCTTTCACTCCAGTGTTCCTGAGGATGTCATTAGACGAAAGCGCTTGAGCACCCCTTTGTGTTTCTTTTTTCCTTCGTGGTTTTATTCATCATAAATACTTTTCACGTGTCACTTTCGTGAAATAATTTTTCATATAATATAATATATATATATATATATATATATATATATATATATATATATATATTATATATATTATATATATATTCTTAACAGTTTCCTACCAAATCTAAAATTGCTTATATTCTGCTTACCATTTACTTAAAATTTAGGAATATATTCATTGTATGTGATGTTTCTTTGGAAAAACTATATAGCCCTATGGTTGATTGCCTTCAACCCAGTGTTGGCAATAAAAACCTTTTTTTAAATGCCCAACCCACCCAGGTTTTTCAGTTTTTTTCTAAAAAACCTGCATACAAGTGGGGAAAACTTTTTTTTCAAAATGTTATTAAATAATTAAACCACTTATTTTTTGTACAAGTTAAATTATGATTATGTAGGATGGCCTCTTTGTTAGACAGCCATTGCCGATATGTAGGTAAACTCAGTATGTCACTTCCTTGCACTGACAATGAAGTTTATACTGCTGATGTCCACAGTTCTTTTCACTTTACTTTATCTGACTGCATGTTATGAAAAAAAAATTTATACCTTCACTCAATGGCATCCCCTCCCTCAGTCCATTGAGAGAATGGAATGCCTCTCTCATGGAAGGATATAAATGACAAATTACCTTTTTCAGTCTTTATTTCACAAGGATAAATCACTTTTAAAATATTAGATTTCTTTTACAGTGCACAGTAATTAGAAAATCAAATCCTTACACAACACTTAGAGTCTAAATGAAGAAAAACCCAATTGGGTTGACTGACCACTCACGGGGAGAGGCACAAACACTCTGCCCGAAGGCCAAGGCATGACTACTTCTCTCAAGGTGTTTTCCCTTGAGGAGCTCCTGTGGTGCCACATTTACAAAAGATTATTAAACTTGCAAAGTCCTACTCTAATAATGATATTACCAAAAGAATTTATATAATTGTGGTTTTACACTTAACTCTTTTATGTGATTTATATTAGCTAAAAAGAACATTTTGAATTTAGGAATCTGTTTAAGATTATAGATGTGGCACCTTTGAAGAGGCTTATACAGTAAGTTAGGCTTATCAAAAAGGATGCCAAACATTGTACTGGGCATCAAGGCACTTTATACAATATTAAGAAATTAAGGAGTAATAATTTAATTCATACAAACACAATAAAAGGATTAATACATTAATTTAGAGAGAGAATAATATTTTTAAATTTTAACAAAAATTTATTTTCCTGTGGAAAATCTTTTCCACACATCTAATAAGATGGAAGTTGAAGCATTTATTAGAGTCATGGTTTTAGGCAAAGGGTAGTACATTTGCAGTTCCATGCAAGAGTTTTTCATGTTGTAGGGTTTTGCCAATTCTCATTTCTCAAGTCTTTTTATTTTTAAATTCATGTTTTTTCTTTCCAGCCACTCAGCTTTTGTAACCTCGAGTTAAGTGTTCATTAAGTAGTCAATCTAGTCAAGCATAGGCAGATACTGTAATTAATGAAAAAATGCTTAAATCATTGTAATGGGGCATCTTGCTGGAAACAGCTCCGGATTAGTGTTAAAACCTAGTCCAGTATTTAGCCCTGATAGTCCCTGTTGAACTCAAGAAAAGGCAAGATCATAGTCCATTACTGAAGCCAGAAGGTATGTTTTGAAGTTTAGCACTAAGGATCCGGAACTTAAGTGCTCCTTCTAGGCAGACAATCCAGTGTTGTGCATGAATCCAAATTTCTTGAAGCACTGTCAGTGTGCTTTGGCTTATAAACCTTTAATTAAGCTATTGCACGTGAATTCATTAAGTGACTACAGTAATCCCTTGATTAGTGCAGTTTTGATTACTGCGCAAAAATTTATTGTGACCATCCCTTGATATTTACGGCATAAAATTTGAATAGTGCGGTTCAAAAATGTTTGAAAATGGCAGGCAAATAACCAGCTGGGCCGAAACCGTCTCCCGCCTTCCCTACTGCGCTTCAGTTTATCGGCAGACACAAGTGCGCACAGACGTCTTACACATAGATGCAATCACTCTACATGAATTTTGGAAACAATTTAACATTAAACAAGCAGTTGCAAACATTCACGAGTCGTGGGAAGAATTGACAGCCAGCTGCATGAGAGCGGTCTGGCAGAATCTTTTGCCTGAATGCGCAAATGATTTTGGTGGTTTTATTAATCCTGTCAACGAAGTCATTAATGATATTGCTACGATTGGAAGAGACCTTGGCTTTGAGGATGTCGATTCGGGAAATGTTCGAAAATTATTGGCTTCACATTCAAAAGACCTAAGTGACGAAGATCTTCTTGGAATCGAGCATCAACAGGCATATGAAGAAGAAGAAGAAAAGGAAACTGAAGAAACGGAAAATATTTCTAAGGAAATCACGGTGAAAGAACTTGAAGAATTGTTTCGGACAATTGAGAAGGCCAAACATCTTTTACTCGAGATGGATCCAAATGTAGACAGAAGCATGAACGTTCGCCGTGGTTTAGATAAGCAAATTGATTATCGCAAAATGTTGTCAGAAAAGAAAAAACCTAACACTGTTCAATTGACTTTAGATAAGTTTTTCTGTAAAAAATAAATGTTCAATCGACTTTAGATTAGTTTTTCTTTATAAAATAAATGCTTTAAAGTTTAAATATATGTTCAATCGACTATAGATACGTTTCTCTGTAAAAAATAAATGCTTTAAAGTTAAAATAAATGTTATTCTAAATTGTTTTTTATTTTCCAGGATTCATTATAATTATTTCCATTGGTTCTTAACTTTGATTAATGCAGTTTTGATATATGCAGTGACATCGGAGGATTAATTAACCGCACTAATCAAGGGATTACTGTATACATGTCTTGTCCAGATAAATTGAGAAATAAACAAGTGAGAAGAATTCCAGTGAATATAATACAGTTGAAATCTAGGAAGTTAAGACCCTCCAAAGTTAAGAAAGTTATTTAGAATTTTGGGGTTTTGTACATAAATCACCTAATATGCTCTTTATCATAATTAACCTTATTAACCCCATCATCATTTAATTTAAGATTAAAGTTTCTTATTGTCTAGAACCTCCAGAAGAAACTGTAAATAATTACTGTTAAAGTTTTTGTTCAAGTCTAGAAATGGGAGGTTCCAAGTTGTTCTATTAAATCAAGTTATAAATAAAACTGCAAAACCTAAATTTCTAGTTTGCTTTCTATAAATCATTAAATATCAGTCATGTTACATAATGGGGAGATCAGTTCCACATTTGATCATCACAGAGAATAAGACTAGATAAAAAGTAATACACTAGAATAAGGTTTACTAAATTTGGTGATATTTTCAAGTCAAGGGAAAATTCTTGAATTAATTTTCAGCAGCATAGGTCTTGCCTGTACTGTGCTTGTTCCTGTTTATTGTTTATCCTGAAGTCCTTTCTCTTCCTTTTCTGCCTGAACACCTTTTTTCTTGCACCCACTTCTTAACATTCCACCATATACTGTTTGCTTTCCATCGCTTGAATGTACTGTGGTGGTCTTGCTGCTTGACATTTTTGTGAATGGTCCTTGCTCACTTGATGTCCAGTGTACTGCTTGGGAAAAGATCTGAGTCCAGCTTCATCTCCTGCCTTCCAGTCTATTCACTTTGCATGTACTTCGTGGCTGGCCAGTAGAATTGGATTCCTACCATAGGAAGAACTGTTTCCAGAGTCAAATCCAGGTGGGTTCTCCAGTTTTCCCACAACAATGTGCCACTTTCTTTGCAGTTCCACTCACTGGAATGGTAATGGTAAGTTCTAAATAAAAAAATTAAAAAATACCAAAAATAAGTATAAAAGTGTAAAAATATAATGTACACATTGTACAACATTTTCTTAAAATACAAATCTAACATTGACTGCCATGTCTCCATTTTCTGCTAATAAATTTCCTTGTAGCATCAGAGAAGCTCCTCTAATTTTCTGGTGAATATGTTGCTCCATTCCATGTTGGTATCATTGTCAGCAACATGGCAAGAGGTCACACAAACCCAAATACATGTGCTTCAATTCTGCTTGATGTCCAGAAACACACGTGGGTATGTGCATGTGTTTACAACAGTTTGTGTATCATATTTTTACCTTTATTATTTAAAAGCTGCATAACTTCAAATTATGCATGTAATAACATTTTCATGGTGTTAAAAAATAAATTGCTTAACTCCAAACACACATTATAAAACCACACATTATAGCAGGTCCAACTGTACATGTACACCTCAGCTGTTTGACGCACACCCAAGAATATGAAATAATTCAAACATTTCTCAATGTTGAAATAGCTCTCCAGATTTTTCTGACATTACCAGCTGGAAACACAGGAGAAAGGTCCTTTTCAGTGATGAAGCAAGTAAATTACACTCCAGTGTTACTCAGGAAAAATTGTGTGGCTTTTCTCTTTTGACAAGTGAAAGTGATTTAACTGGAGCTCTAGATTTTCAGGCAGTCAATGATGATTTTGCCAGTGCTAAATCAAGGAGGAAGGCCATGTAACCTCATACACACAACCTTTATATTTTGGTGGGTTTAAATCTCATATTTTAGTCAATAAGTATTTAATATGAAACAATATACAGGGTGTTTCAAAAGTCTAGGATCATAGGAAATACTTTTAATGTCTATGTGTATATATATAATGGAGCCAAGTGATTTTTTGTGGTGGAAATCTTTGTCAAATAAGGAACAAGACTAGTCCATATGCAAACATTTAATAATCAAAGCTTTCAACATATTTTAATGTCATCTTCAGTGCTAAAATGATATATATATACGTACAATTAAAAACCAACTATGAATTTAAAACAATTTTAATTAACACAAATAGGGTACCACAAACAAAATTAAAAATTAAAGTCATGAAAGTATAAAGTTAATACAATTAAAGTATAAAAAAGTATAAAAGAAACTCATAAAAGGGGCTTACCTTTCAGATGAGAGCAAATTTAAGTAAAAACATTATAAAATAATTTAGGGGACCATTGTGGAAAATTTTTAAATGTAAAACATTAAAATCTCTAAAACCTTAAAAGAAACATATCAGGTATATACAAGTTACTCAATCACAGATGCAGCAGAGAATGAGAAAGGTTGAGACAATTTGTTGAAGGATGCTCACTTGGTTGGTTGAGGTAAAGAAAATTTTTATTGAAGAATATTGCGATTATTATGGAATGGGGTATGATGATTTCTACCTGGTTTATGTCTAAAAATGAGTAATGTTTTTAAGAGGGGTAGATTGTATTTATTAGCTTTAGCAATTATGGAACTTATTAGATTTAATTGGGTGGTCTAACTGATGGGAGTGGGACTGTTTTAATTTCATTTGTGGTATTTGTATTAATATTTAAAATTGTTTTAAATTCATAGTTGGTTTTTAATTGTATATATACTTCTCATTTTAGCACCAAAGATGACATTAAAGTATGTTGAAAGCTTTATTAAATGTTTGCATATGGACTAATCTTGTTCCTTATACCATATAGGCAGAGATGGGCACGATCTTGATCTTCAAGATCAGATCGTGATCTTCAAGATCAAGATCGTGATCTGATCTTGATGATCACTTTTATTATGGTGATCTTGATCTTGATCTAAGATCACTTTATTTCTTGTGATCTTGATCTTGAAGATCACTTTAGACTTCAAGATCACTTTTAATTTCAGATTCTTAAATATGCCGCTATGCGAATGTCATTTGTTTTTTGTCCAAGCGACATCTGGTGGCAACTTTGTTCAACACCGACTGTTTATGTTTTCTGTTAGTTGGGTGACTTGCGTCATGCGTGGGCTCATGGAAGGTGTAGTTGCTGTGGAATTTAGGCTCGTAAAAAGTGTAATTTACTGTGTGCAATTATGTTAAAAGTGTTCTATTAATATATTATTATATATAGGCATAAAATATAGCCTATAGGTCCATATTCATAATAAATTAATTCTAAACATATTTTATTTACAGATTGAATTTTTTAATAATGAGTGCAATTTTACAACTTCAACAGGCTCCCAAGGGAACCAAATATTCTAGGTTGTCACCAGAACAGTATTCAATATATTTAGATAACAATGTTGGTAATAAGGATCAATCTGTGCTATTGAACGGAAAATATTTTCAAATTGTCGAAAAAACTGGAAACAGTATCAAAGTTATTTGTAGGCAGTGTACAAAGAAAACTACAATTCTGTCTGCTGGCCTCGACTCAACAAGCAATCTTCTGAGGCACCTCAGGGTTAGTACTACTTAGTAACTAAGTAGTAAGTAGCAACATTAACATAATGGTTCAAGTCATATTTTAAGTGACTGGTGCCATACAAGACTAATGCTACATTTACATAGACGTCCATTTGAATATATTGTGCACTTCAGATATTAATAGATTATGGACTAGTAACTACATTAAAAACTGCCGATATCCAACTATAATAAAACGCCAGGTGTATCTGTCTTTCTCTCTGTCTGATCCATGTCTGTAATTTCTCCTATTTAGTTACTGAAGGACGAAATTCGGCTTTCAATTTAACATAGGATAAAAATGCACTGATCATGGTGAAAATAATTTTAGTTAAAGATAACAAAATTTTAGAATCTTGTTAAGTATTAATTTCAACTAGAAGTTTGATACTCTGATAAATATTATACAGGGTGTTCAAGAAGTCTCTCCGCATGATGATAATTTATTTTCTTGTGCAGAAACTACATTCGGATCTTTTGGGTGAATATGAATCGGAGAAGAAATCTCGCAAGCGTCCAGCTAAAGAAGAAGATGCCAGCGGCAGCAATGCTGGCCCTGCCAAAATTGCCAAGCAGTCAACACTAAGCATGTTCCACATTTCCAAGCAAAAACCAGGACCACCAATATGCAAGGATATCCTTGAAAAGAAGATTCTCTCGCTTGTGGCTAATGGGCTCCTACCATTGAGCCTAGTTGAACTACATGAATTTAAGGATCTTCTTTCATGTTAGTATAACTCAAATATTTTGCTATTTTTTCCATAGCTAATATCTGATTAAAATAATTAATCATATTATTTGTATGAACATTAGACTATCGCTAGCCTAGCTAAATATTTTGATATTTTTTCCATAGCTAATCTATTGTATTTGTTTTAATTTTTAAATATTTTTTTCAGACGTCAACCCGGCTGTTCAGGTGCCATCAGACGCACCCTGGCTAGATCTCTTGCAACAACAACCAGTACAATGAAGGAAGACATACAAGCAAAACTGGCAGCAGTTGACCATGTGTGTGTTACATGCGACATATGGTCAACTAATCACCGCAGTTTCATGGGAGTCACTGCGCATTGGGTATGCTATTGATTTAGTGTATTATTTTATATAATTGATAAATTGACCATTGGTGATAGACTGATAGTCTGATAGACTTATAGTATAATATTTTCAATTATTCGACATGTGTTCCTCATTCATTAATTTGGTGAGTCTTCATTTTGCTGTGATTCACAGTAATTTCACACTAATTCACTGATTCTGTCATTGTGTCTGATTCACAGCAAAATGTGGAAGAGTCCATATTCACAGGCTGTGAATATGGACTCTTCCACATTTTGCTCTTATGGGATGGGTCACTGATGTGGTGGTATGGTAGGCGACTCATCGCTGAATTGCCTCCTTTATATCACATAGTTCTTCTCTTCAATGTTTGGTGGCGCAGTTTAGCTGGTGCGTGTCTAACCAATATTATTAAATTAAGCTTAAAAAAATGTTCATACAAACATTGATTTTATATTCTTACATTACAGATCAATGATGACTTGTCGCGAGGATCAGCTGCACTGGCATGCCGAAGATTTCGTGGAACACACAGCTTTGATAAAATTGCTGGAATATTGGACAGGATCAACTCGGAGCATGGTTTATCTTATAGAAAAGTTGTATCTACAGTCACCGACAATGCATTGAACATGGTGAAATGCTTTAAAGAGTTCGGTGTTCGTGTTCAGAATCGTACTGACGACATTGATGAAGATGATGCAGATGAAGATGATGCAGATGAAGATGATGCAGATGAAGATGATGCAGATGAAGATGATGCAGATGAAGATGATGATGAAAAAGATTCAGATGAAGAGGTTATCATCAGCAACTTTCCTGAACATTCAGGAGAGCATGGAGAGGAGTCAGTGAAACTATCATCCCATATTCGATGTGCCTCCCACACATTGAACTTGGTAGCAACAACTGATGCAGATAAAGGACTGAATTCACCTGGACTAAAGAAGATAAAGCATTCTGCAATGGGAAAATGTTCGGCGCTGTGGAATGCTGCTGGTAAACCAAAGTCAGCAGAAAAAATACAGGAAATAACTGGCGTCCAATTTAGGTACCCATGCGTCACCCGATGGAACTCAATGTACGACTCATTAAGCCAAATATATAAACATAAGAACGACGTGAATGTAGCTCTTGAAGAACTGAATCTACCCATCCTCAAAGACAATGAATTGGAATTTATTTCAGAATATTTGTCTGTTCTAAAACCAATTGCAGCAGCCCTCAACAAATTACAGGCAGAGAAAGAATGCTACTATGGTTGTCTTCTTCCAACAGTCCTAGTGACTCAAGATGCCCTCGCAAGATTGGAGCCTATCCAACCAAACGACCTGCGCTTGAGACACTGCATGCCATTACTGGCAGCAGTCGTCTCTGGCTTCAATGCCAGATTTGGTCATTTTTTGTCGTTGAGCCCCGAGGTAACTGATGCCGTTTTGGCCTCAGTATCTCATCCGTATTTCAAACTTAGATGGATATCATTGTTGCAAGGGCCTAATTTCGGCGATCATGAAGCAATCAAGTCTCAAGTAAAAGACAAGCTGCAAATGGCTGTAAGAAATTGTAATTCTGACAGCAGTGGTAATAGTTCGGTGAACTCAGACTCATCATCTGAAGACGATTTCTTCAGAACTATGGACGGCTCATTCTCTGCTCCTAACAACAAGGAAGACTTGGAAGTCCTCAATTATTTGCAGGACACAGTAAGGCACTCGACTCTTTAGATAGGTATCCTGCTATAAAGAAGATCTTCAAGAGGTATAACACCACGCTACCTTCCTCTGCACCAGTGGAACGGTTGTTTTCGTTTGCTGGCATGGTTCATAGCCCCAAACGAAGTCGTCTCTCGGATGGTAACTTTGAACAATTGGTTTTGCTGAAAGCAAATGTTTACAGCGGTTGAACATTAAATTAACACTCTTAACTTGCGGTTTTTACCCTTATATTGTCAGTAATTGCGTACTGCAGTAAAACTGTAAAATTAAATTCTATGTAAAAAATGTTTACTTATATATGCTGACCATTCATTGATATGGGTTATGGACCTGGTGAAATGAGAATTGAGAAAAATAGAACTAAAAACTATATGTAGGTCATTTAATAGTTTTTTCTTTGCTGATAAGTTATGATAATACTAAGTTTTAAGTTTACCACCTGAAAAACTGAAAGGGGAATCGTCAATCCCCGTGGTTTAGATCAGGTGACATGGGTAGGATGCGATGCTTGTATTGCCTCAGCCCTCAGGGGAGTATTAGGAGTGATACTTTTCAGGAGTGATTAACAAAATAATTTGTTTTTGTTTACTCTACAAGAGTACAACTTTTTTCAATTCATATAAAAGTGATCTTAAAAAGTGATCTTAAAAAGTGATCTTGAAAAGTGATCTTCAAGATCACGATCTTGATCTGGATCTTCAAGATCACATTTTTCTGGTGATCTGATCTTGATCTTCAAGATCACATTTTTCTGGTGATCTGATCTTGATCTTCAAGATCACCAAAGTTGGTGATCTTGCCCATCTCTGCATATAGGGTAGGATAGGGTGGGATTGGACATATTCCTGTATCAGACAGAGTATCTAGTGCATAGAAATATTGCACAACATTGCTGCCCAGCTGATGGAACCTCCATTTTGAAGTAGTGCTCAGTGCTGATCTGTCTGTGAGTGGGAGAGGTGGTGCATCTTCTTGTCAGGTAAGGTTTTCTGTTTTTTGATGTTCCACTAAACTATTTGCACCTTTTTGCTTGTGCCAAAACTTTTCAAAATCATAATAGTTGGTTGTGTTATAGTATGTGTATATACAGAGTGGGTTATGAAGATATAATGGTGAAAAGTTGATATGGGTAGTAACTTTGTGTTGGACACCACACAAGTGAACATGGCAAGATGGCATCTGTTCCCATAGTGGACACAAACAAAGTTTGGATGTCCAATGTGGGTCCAAGAAATTTTTTAATAAAAACAATGTAAAATGTTGTTATTTATTAGCTACTCCTCAGAATACTCAGATGAATCCTTCAACCACATCTCTGATGAAGACAAAGAAATGTTTCAGGATAAAATGCCACAGAAAGATGACTTTGTTCTCATTGAATTAAAAAATGGAGGAAGGGTCAAAGAGAGGTTCAGCAAAGATTGGGAACAAGGTATGTTATGTGGTACAAGTAAAAGAAGTCATTAATGAGGGAGAATTAGTAGCAACATACCTCAGTGTGTCTGGAAAAAGTGTTGCAGCTCATCCAACTTTTCAATTCCCAACTATTGCAGATGAGGGCACTGTGCAGGGTCCAGAAATTAAGGATGTTCTTCAAAAGCCTTTACCAGCCAGAAATAAATGCAATGAAGACAATATCCATTTTGAAATTAGCTTTGATCATTTAACAATGAAATAAATCGGATTTTCTCAACCAAATTTTTTTTTAAGTATTAATTCATTAAAATGTCCTAATACAGCATCAATCAAACATACTGTATTTTTCTAAATAATATAAGTCCTATTTTCTATGCTGACATATTTTTATCCTTTTATAGATATCCAAGATGGTGTTTCAGGGGGGATTTTTTGGGGGGTATTAACTGTGTCCGATTCTTTTCCAGTATGGTCCCAATCCAAACAAGATGGAATTTTTTTTAATCTGTCAATTTCAGATGGTTAAAGGTGTTTCTGCAAATTTGGCCTTTTGTCAAAGCTAGGCAAATGATTACATTACAAAACCACGTAAAAAGTTTGCAAATATATCAGGTCATCCCATAAGTAATGTTTTTTAGATTGGAATTTGAAGGACAAAAAAAACTCAACTGAAACTTTTTAATCTACAGGGTGATTCAAAAGTCAGGTTACATAGGGAAATACTGTATTATGTAATGATACAGGGGAATAGTCACATCACATGCTCGATATGGCCACCGTTAATGGCAATGCACTTGTGCAGCCAGCTAGGAATATCACATCAATGCGCTCCTCCTTCGATAACATCTCTTAACTCATTTACCTACAAAGAAACAGTAGGATATCATTTTGCAACTCCATGGGTCAAGTCAAGGCCATTTGAGGTTAAAGTGTGGCCTTGAAATATGATAATGCCACAGTTGACATCACTGTATTTGCTTTATTTCAAGTGACAATTTCCACAATCTAGCTAACTGCTGAGCACTTAACATCTTTTCTGCAGATAAAACCAGATCATAATGCTTAAATTACATAACCCACATTATATGGATATGGATATTCGGATATAAACCACAATTTATGCTGAAGTGCAGGGCACATGCATTCTATAGAAGGTTGCAAAGCTACAAGATATGACCTCGTAAGCAAAACAAAGCTCACACCTAGCTGAGGGATTGGCATTGACAATTTTGATGCAGTTATTCACATTAGGTAACCATTTATTGGGGGCAAATATCAAAAGACATGGTTGTGTCAGGATTGTCAGGATCATCAGTCTGCTCTTCATTTGCATTTTGGGTCAATGGATTGTTGCAATCCAAGCTGCTGCCACATGCACAGAACATTGTGCAAGGGATTCCGCATCCTACGCAGCCACAGCAACTCCCCCTGCATGCTGATTGTGATTCACACCCACATCTGATTAGCTTCAGAACTTCATCTGGTGCTAAGCACACTCCTTCAACTGTTTCTGGGATGAGAACTCTGTTTCGTCTCTCTCCCACCCATAATGCACAGGATCAAATGGTGGTGGGTCACACTTTAGTGCATCAAGCCAGTTTGCCACAGTGTAGTGGGCTCTGAGCACATTTTGATGGAAAGCTTCAGTTGTTGATGGTAGAGAACATAGTTTGGGTGCAGCAGTTCCTGACTTCCCTGTCTTCTGAGCCCATACTCGCTGATGACACTCAGTAAGAGATGAGGATTTTTTATCCCCATAACATGCAACAATGAATGCTGTTGCCTCTTTCTCGATATGGTCAAAGCATGCATCAAGGAACCCCAGCTTGTCTAGCTTCCGACCCTTCTTGGCTGTGACAATGGCAGTGGCTTTGCCAAAGCCGTGTATTGCTGCAACTGTGTCACAACCACTCAAAGTGTTTAGTTTGAGGATTTGTGGGATGATGTCTTTGTGCTGGGTTACAGTTGCTCGGATGTCCACTGATTTCCTGCCATGCACTGGAGACTCCATAATCATGGGACAGCCTAGTTTCTTAAATTCATAGAAGTGAGTCAGCATGGCAAACACATCTGTGTCATCACAAATGATGGAGATGCAGGAGATGCGAGTAAGCAATTGCATAAGAACATCACTCATACATTCAGAAACAATATATTTGTCTATGTGAGTACGATAAGAAGTGAATTCTTCCTTGTTCTTTTTGCACTCACTCGCGATTTGCTTGCCCAGCTTCTTCACACACTCATCAATATCAACAGATTCCTCACAATCTTTTGCAATATTCAGGTATGAGGCAGCATAGTTTTTGAAAACTAACAATGTAGCAATACCATCCCCATGTAAGTCTACAATTTCATCTTTGAAGTAATCTTTAACTTTTACAATGAGCGACCTACGTGACAACTCACCACCTAACTCTTTGTAAAGCTTCTCTACTTCAATTGAATTCCATGGTTTCATTTTGTCCTTCGACAATTCTACATACAAAGCAATGAAGGGGTGGTCTTCAGGTTCAACCCTTGACTTATTCTGGCAAGCTCTCTCAACCTCAACATGAAAGGTAGACATACAATCTTTATGGTATCAGGCTTCTTCAGCTGGTAAATCTCCTGTCATGCCCAACAACCTACTGAGTACAACTTGTCCCTGCTCATCATTTTTCAGTTTACACTTTTCTATCAACACATCTTTGAATTTTTTTTTTTATCACCAAGCTTATCAGTCATAAATCTAGATGCTGGAATGCGGTATTGCACCAGAAATTTGGTCATATTTCTCGGGTAATATACACGAACTGACTTTCAAGCAAAAGAGTGTGTGTTTTTTAGGGTTATATACTGGGCCTTCACTGAGAACAGCACTACGTAATCTTTTTGGCTCCACTGTAGGGGTATCACATTCTCTGTTTTTCATGAATGCTGATAAATTCCACTTGGATAAGTGGAAACACAGTTCTTGTGACAACAAAGGATTTTTGCTCCATCTTCCAAGGGAGGCTCTAGTCTCGCTCGAACATCTGGCTGCCCTCTGATGTCACTGCTCTCTATGATTTTCTGAATCCTCCCACAATTTGAAAGACCTTTCTGACCTCCAGGACAGCTATGCAGGAAATCCTTGAAGAAACATTCGTCTGCAGCTTTTGTAGAACCTGAAAAATAAGAATTTTGTTTACCCATTCTTTAGAGTACAAATCGCACTGAAATAATTTATCCTCAGCAAATGAAAACTAAACAATGCTCACCTGGTATATTCTCCATATTCAGCAGTCAAAAAACAATTTTGGAAGCAACATAACCAAGACATCATCAAACCACCAGGTGGGCAGCACCATCAGCAATAATCTCAACAACCTGAAAAAAATAAGAGGAATAATAATTAGCAAAGCTGGGCACAAACCGTTAATCCATTAATCGTTAATTAACGAAGTTAACTTTTTCATTAACAATTTAACTTTTAAGTTAACTTTGAAAATCATTATCGGACTAATTAACTTCCGTTATATTTAACTTCCGTTAACTCAAGTCCGTTAACCCAAAAAATTCATAAATAAACGTTTAAAAGTTTCTATTATTTTCAGTGCTGAGCAGGTGCGCAATTAATCCGCCACTGTTAATAGTGATGAACGAATTTCCATTTCCGCAGTGCAAAATCAGGCGATATATTTGTCACCTGTGGCCAAAGCACTCGATAAGATCTAGGGGGAGGAACAAGCCTACCTTGGGACTCTGCTGCCAACAGTTGCTGCGACAATCTTCAGGCTTAAGGACTTGAAGTCCAAGGGCCTCGTCTACTGCAGCGCCTTGGTCGACGCACTTTTGGCAGGCATCGACAAAAGGTTTGGGCCCCTCCTGGAGGATGATGAATGCCAGCTGGCTGCTGCCTTCTTGGGTGAGCAAGTGTTGGTGGACTTGTTCATCAAGTTCAACACAGCCATCCCCTCCAGTGCTGCAGTGGAGCGTTTGTTCTCTATGGGCAAGGACATCCTGAGGGCCAAGAGATCATCCCTGTCTGATGAAAACTTTGATATGCTAATTTTCATGAAGGGCAACATGCATCTCATGGACAAAATGGAGAACGAGAAGAGGGAAAATTAAATTATATATATATATTGTGTTTTTCATTTTTTTTATAATAAAAGTTAACGTTAACGGTTTATCGGTAACTTCCGTTACATGTTTAATGAATTAACGGATTAATGAAGTTAACTTTTTTAACGGATTAGTGGTTAATGAAGTTAACTTTTTGGTTAACGGTGCCCACCACTGGTAATTAGACATATTGGAATTTACCTTACCATGGGGAAAATAATCCCTGATTTCATTTTAAACCCTATAGAACTACTCAGTCTTGCCCAGAACCATAAAAATGACAGTAAGATCACCAAAATATCTCCACGACTGCCTGGGATATGGGATATTCCTTATTTCGGGGGGTGTTTGACCTCCAATAACCTTGAGTATTGATGAATATGGGTCAAAACGACTCCCAAAGTATCTGCAACCCCTCCAGATCAACTCATGATCCTAAAAACCCCTAGAAATGACACCAAGATCATCAAAATCCATCAAGTATTGACCAGGGTATGGGATTTTTCAGTTTTGGTGGCCATCTTGGAAAATGGTGGCCATATTGAAAAAGCCAAGTGGGGGTCAGGTGTACACCTGATGGATTCTTGAATGGGGTGGTATAAGCTTTCAAAATATGTAAAAATTTGCTTTATAACAAACAAAATAGGGTTCTAGTAAAATCAGGGTCTGTGCTACTGGACTATATGGCCTTGGTTGGTTCGAAGTCAATGAGGGTTTGGTTAGGAGGCAGCAACAGATTTGTTACTCACAGTAGTTTCTTCTATAATACTCTCTGAGTTCTTCTATAGTGGTTCGAAGGATTCTGGCAGGCTTACTAAATTCTCTGAAGGTTCCCCGATTCTTCTTGTAATGTATCAGGAAATTATTTTTCTCTATTTTAATGACTAAGTTCTTTGAAGAGAGCAAGGCTCGAAGGAGAAGATAAAAAAACTTTTCTTTTACTGTAATTTACTGTTAAAATGTACAGGTAATGCTCAGCCTCTAAGTTATATCAGACTTTTACAAGGGGAGAGGGTTCAACCTCTTTCGACCATGGCTCAAGTCAGAATTTAAAAGTGTGAAGGGCTCCAACCTCCTCACTGAAGGGCTGCTAACACAGGAGTGATTGAATTTACAATACAAGAATTAAATAAGTCTAAATTTTGGGGAAGTGCAGTTGAAGGGTAAGTTCCCCCCTTTAACTGGAGATCTAAACAGTTCTTGGACATTTAGCATAATCTAAACTCTCATCAGAATTTTGAAAGATTCCAAAATAAAATTAAAAAATAAGTAACAAAAAATAATAATATCGCCAAGTATATATTCCTAAATGGCAACATAATGTCAAGGTAGTACATTGAGTACAATCCCAAGTACATCACTTAATACATTGTAATTTTGGTTTATTACAACTATGATTATAATTACCAATTAATTCACATTTGCTTATTATTGTTAATTACAGTTTCATTAAAGTACATTAATTACATCATATTTAATTATTATAGTTAATTAAATTAAACACAGTTAAATATAGTTTTACAGTGTTTCATATTTATAGACAATTAGGATGTTAGGAGTATAACAAAGTACATGGGCACATACAGTATATATATATATATATATATATATATATGTAACACATAATAATGTTTTCTAAATTAGAAGCAAACAAGAGAAGATTTCATATTCAGATGCCCGCTTTTGGCATCATCATCGGAATTTGAACACTTGCGTCAGCATGAATATCTTGCAAGAGGTTAAATAATTTAAAGAAAAAACAAAAATAATACATGTGGTCGTATTTACATGTACGTAATCATGACTATCAGCAGACATGTACAAGTTCATAAGTATTATACACATATCAGTAATCACACAATAGGTTGTGTGTGTAATAGAGACTGACATGAGTAAACATGGACTGATAGGTTGATAGGGCATAAGTAGACAATGAATGAATAATTAATAAAATTAATAAAAGATAAGTCAAGATAAGATATGGACATATGGATGAATATGGTCAAATAATAGTTATACTGCATAACACCAGACAGGACACAACATATAAATAATGACTTATAGTGTGAAGTTGTTGTTATGCTGTAAAGAATTTACCATACATTGAATACTAAAGACATCCAAACTTGCATTATGCGAGTTTGGTCCTTATGTAAAAATGAATATTTGAATATAAGGAATAAGTTTTGCGAGCTACAGGCGCTCTTAGCATCAGAATACCAGGATATCATTGCTATCACCGAGTCCTGGATTCATACTGATCGTAAGGACTATGTGGGGAGTTCGAGATTCCTGGGTATAGAATGTTTCACAAAGACCACACCCATAGGGAGGGGGGAGGGGTACTAATATACGTGAGGGACACATTGAGTCCGGTTAACTGCCATTTCCGATCAGAATGGGTGCTGCTTGGCATTGATCTGAACGTGGGAGGGACGAACTATAGGTTAATCTTGGTGTACAGACCTCCGCATCTCCTCCTCGAGGATGATACAGCCCTGTACACCGAACTCCATAGCCTGCTAGGGGACAGGGTGTGTGTAGTTTTTGGAGACTTCAACTGTGGTGGCATAAAATGGGAAGACAGGACCTGCTGATGCCGAAGGGAGGAGGCTAGTTGACTTTGCTGATGAAAACTACCTCACTCAGTGGGCCTACACGAGTCTAAAGCATTCTAGACTTAGTATTCACGACTGAAGACAACCTTGTCACTGGCCTTACCATTGATGAATCATTGGGCAGGAGTGATCACAGTCTGATTAGGTTCAGTGTGCGTGTCCCTCAGGTGAAGCGTAGTGACTCTAGAGGCAGTAAGCTCGATCTACAGTGGGCAGACTTTGCTGGCCTCTGAGATAGCATAGGTGAGATGGGGTTAAAGATCAGTGGCGATGTTGAGGAAGTATGGAGTGCATTCCAGGACGAGTTTATGGTGCTGCAGTTTCCTGCCATACCCTCAAAACTGGTCACCCCTGCTTCAACGTAGCCTAAGTGGTTCAGCCATGACATCGCTTTTGCTATCCGAAATAAGAAAGCTGCGTATAGGAGGGCGAAGGCCAATCATTCCCATGAGAACACTGAATCGTATGTCCACTTGTGCAGAGAAGTGAAGGCGAAGGTTCGGCTAGTGAAACATAATGAAGAACTCCGGGTGGAAAGCCTCTGCACAGGGAACCCTAAGGAGTTCTTCAGTTATGTTAATAGTAGAAAGCCCATTAGAAGCATGATAGATCCATTGCATGACCCGAGTGGCATTCTGCGGATCTCCGACACGGAGAGTGCTAATGTGCTGAATGAGTACTTTGCGGGTGTGTTCACCAGGGAGAACACCCGCATCATCCCCAAGCCAGGCATCAGTCATGAAGGTGCTGGCCTGGATAGTGTTCAGTGTCCCACGACAGTCATTGCTGATAGAATAGACAAACTGAGCACGTTTAAGGCTCCTGGGCCAGACCAGTTCCTCCCCAGTGTTGTGGGAGGTGTGTGACCAGGTGGCTCCCCACCTGGCAACAGTCTTCAACAAATCGTTGGGGATGGGCAGATGCCTGGTGACTGGAGGGAAGGTAATGTGACCCCCTATCTTTAAGAAAGAGGATCACGAAAGTCCAAGAAACTATCATCCCATTAGTCTCACTTCAGTTGTAGCTAAATTATTAGAGGGGATAATAGCAGATAGGATTGTTGACCATTTGGATTCCTACAAGCTGCTTGGGGACTCCCAACATGGGTTTAGATGGCATAGGTCATGTCTCACCAACTTGCTCAATGTTTTTCACATCATGTTGAGTATGATAAGAATAGGGCGATTGATACACTTTATGTTGACTTTCAGAAAGCTTTTGATAAGGTACCTCACCACTGGGTAAGTAGGTAGCTCGATAGAAAACTGGCTGAAGAATAGGTGGCAGAGGGTTGTAATTAAAGGGGCTAGTTTGGGTTGGGCCTCGGTCACTAGCAGGGTTCCTCAGGGTTCCATTTTGGGGCCAGTGTTGTTTATCATTTACATAAATGATATTGACAGTGGCATCGTCAGTAGGATCGCCAAATTCGCTGATGACACGAAGCTTAGGGACAATGTTGAGACACCAGAGGCGATCGAGCAACTACGTATGGACAGAGAGAGAGAGAGAGAGAGAGAGAGAGAGAGAGAGAGAGAGAGAGAGAGAGAGAGAGAGAGAGAGAGAGAGAGTTACAAGGAGTTACAAGGAAAAGAAGTACCTCAAAAGGCCTTGCGGCCCATACCGAGGAGGTACCAATGGCAACGGGTGCCAGGGAAAATTTTATGAAAGTTTATTTTTCTTTCAACTATCCTAGCAGTAGTAGAAAACTGGATAGAAAAGTAGAGGGCTCTCTCCCCACCCTCCGCCCTCCCTGCCAGAGGCAGGTACGGAAAAAGGTTGAAGAAAATACCTTGACCCTGGAAAAGTAATTAAGGAAATTTTACAGGAAAGTGGAGAATATATAAATAGCTCTATATTTAGCTTGCTCACAGAGACACCGAGCAAGCAAACTCCTGCAGAGTTTTCTGAGGTTTTAATCTTAAACTATGAGTGTGTTCAGTACTTTGTCTAGCCTATTTTTAAACACATTTACACTTTGACTGGAAACAACCTCTGAGGGAAGTTGGTTCCAGATATTAACTATTTTATAGGAAAAGAAATTTCCGCAGACTGAGGTCCTAAATGTCTTTACACACTCAAATAGTGTGCAAGATTTCGTCTAACCTTTTCTTGAACTGATCCACAGAGGAACTGTTCACAACTTCCGAAGGTAACCTGTTCCATGTGTCACAGATCTTATACGTAACGTAATTCCCACACACACTAGTCCTAAACCGTTTCAAATCCAACTTCCAACCATTGTTGCGAGTTGGGTTATCATTTAAACTAAACATACTTCTAAAATCGACATCGTTGAACCCTCGTAAGAGCTTGAAAACCTCGATCAGTTGACCGCACAGCCTCCGAGTTTCAAGCGAAAACAAGTTCAGGGCGCGTAACCGTCGATTGTAACCCATATGCCTAACGGAAGGGATTAACTTTGTGGCCCTCGCCTGCACTCGCTCCAGCCTCTCAATATCTTTCCTGAGGGTGGGCGACCAGAACTGCACAGCATACTCCAGGTACGGCCGAACAAGGGAATTGTACAGTGAGAGCACAATCTCCTTGTTCCGAAACTGAAATTGCCTCCTGATATAACCCAATAGTTTCTGGGCTTTCTTTTCCACCTCTACACACTGTTTCGTAAACTTAAGGTCGCTGCTAATTAGCACACCCAAGTCCTTTTCTAAATCAGTCACCTCGATATTACTGCCCAACATCGAGTAGTCCGACTTGGGATTGGCATAGCCAATGTGCATCACTTTGCATTTACCCAAGTTAAACGGCATTTGCCATTTTTCAGACCACTCTCCTATCCTACCTAGGTCCGCACGCAGTTCCTCGATCGCTTCGGGCGTCCCAACATTGGCCCCAAGCTTGGTGTCATCAGCGAATTTGGCAATCCGACTGACGATGCCACCGTCGATATCATTTATGTAAATGGTAAACAACAGTGTCCCCAAATGGAACCCTGAGGAACCCCACTAGTGACTGAGGCCCAACCCAAACTAGCCCCTTTAATTCCATGTGTCACAGATCTTATACGTAAAGTAATTCCCACACACACTAGTCCTAAACCGTTTCAAATCCAACTTCCAACCATTGTTGCCAGTTGGGTTATCATTTAAACTAAACATGCGTCTAAAATCGCCATCATTGAACCACGTAAGAGCTTCAAAACCTCAATTTGACCGCACAGCCTCCAAGTTTCCAGCGAAAACAAGTTCAGGGCGCGTAAGAGTTGATTGTAGCCCATATGCTTAACGGAAGGGATTAACTTTGTGGCCCTCACCTGCACTCGCTCCAGCCTCTCAATATCTTTCCTGAGGGTGGGTGACCAGAACCTGCACAGCATACTCCAGGTGCGGCCTAACCAGGCAATTGTACAGAGAGAGCACAATCTCCTTCTTCCAAAACTGAAATTGCCTCCTGATATAACCCAATAGTTTCTGGGCTTTCTTTTCCACCTCTACACACTGTTTCGTAAACTTAAGCTCGCTGCTAATTAGCACACCCGTCCTTTTCTAAATCAGTCACCTTGATATTACTCCCCAACATCGAGTAGACCGACTTGGGATTGGTGTAGCCAATGTGCATCACTTTGCATTTACCCAAGTTAAACGGCATTTGCCATTTTTTGGACCACTCTCCTATCCTACCAAGGTCTGCATGCAGTTTCTCGATCGCTTCAGGCATCTCAACATTGGCCCCAAGCTTGGTGTCATCAGCGAATTTGGCGATCCAACTGATGATGTCACCGTCGATATCATTTATGTAAAGGATAAACAACAGCGGCCCCAAAATGGAACCCTGAGGAACCCCACTAGTGACCGAGGCCCAACCTGAACCCCTTTAATTATAACCCTCTGCCACCTATTCTTCAGCCAGTTTTCAATCCACCTACCTATTTCCCCACCAATACCCAGCACGCGGACTTTCGCCACTAGCCGGCAGTGAGCTACCTTATCAAAGGCTTTCTGAAAGTTGAGATAAAGTATATCAATCGCCCTACTCTTATCATACTCACTCAACATGACGTGTAAAAACTCAAGCAAGTTGGTGAGACACGACCTATGCCATATAAACCCATGTTGGGAGTCCCCAAGCAGCTTGTACGAATCCAAATGGTCAATGATCCTATCCGCTATTATCCCCTCTAATAATTTACCTACAACTGAAGTGAGACTAATGGGATGATAGTTCCCTGGAC